>OZ038475.1:82893097-83320597 GCA_964036315.1 Acanthosepion esculentum
GCTCGTTTTGTCTGATGTATGCTCCCGATGTCATAAGCATTCCACTGATGCATATATTCTGAATGCTTGTGAACATTTGCAGAAGGTCATTTTGCAGGGCAAAAACAAAAAGATCCAGGGAAAGAAAAGGCGTGGCAAATTTGTAACTTTTTTTAAAGCAAAACAACTGTGAATAAGATAATAAATATTATTTCAGACATGGTCAGAAACGAAATTGTGAAGGAAGTGAAAAATGCAGGGATGTTTTCAGTACAAATTGACTCTACCCAAGACATTTCTGTCCATGATAAGTGTGCCATTGTCCTTAGATATGTTGTTAGGGACAGAGCTAAGGAAAGACTAGTTCGCCTGGTATATTTGGATAATTCAAGTGGAAAATGCTTGCACACCCTGCTACGAAATTCACTTAGAGAGATAGGCCTGACGCTGGAACAGTGTATTGGAAATTCATTTGATGGAGCAGCTAATAAGAGTGGTGTTTACTCTGGTCTTCACGCACTTATGAAAGCAGCTCGCCCAAGTCACATCCATACTTGGTGCTATGCACATGTTCTGAATCTGGTGATCAGTGATGCAAGCAGTGTATGTGTTGCAGCAGTTAGTCTTTTTGGTCTGCTTACTGAACTATCTATATTTTTCAACGATTCCTACAAAAGGATGAAGGTCTAGGAAGAGCATATGCAGAGAAAACCAGGAAATAAGAAATGCCTAAGACGCCCTGGTCTCATATATATATATATACATTATATGTTACTGCTTCTATAGGCTTATATACATGGATTAGTAATAGTGTAGTATATAATATATACATGGATTAGTAATAATAGTAATATGGATTAGTTTAGTGTATTTATATTAAACAAAGATTATTCATTGGTCAAGCTAGATGGTCAAGTAGAGGTAGAGCACTTCGAAAATTGTTTGGCAGCTACACAGATCAGTCATCAAAATTCTATTCAGACCTTCTGATCATCCTTCAGGAAGTAAGTGAAGCAACTGATTTCAAAGGACCAGTTCGCTATGAAGCACAGAAATTGAGTGAAAACTTGCGCAAATTTGAAACTATGTTAATGACATTTACATTCATCCGAATTGTTGATATTACAACACCAGTGTCAGATTATCTGCAGACATCAGGCCTGGATATCATGCAAGCTTGGCGCATGATTAACAAAGCCAGTGAAAATGTTGAAAAAATCTCCAAAGATTTTAGTGGCATTTTTGAAACAGCATCTAATTTTGTTGTTCATGCAAATTGTAAATTAGAAGAGGTGAACATTTCTGTCCCTAAAAGCTTCTCAATTTCAACCATCAGATCTAGTCGCTCAGCACCAGAAGGTATCACAGACGAGAAGTGAAATTTTGAGGTTTCATACCATAATGCAGTAACTGATGCTGTGCTCTCCAGCATGCGAGCTAGATTCTCGTCTCATGAAAAACTCTATAAGCAGATTTCCTGCTTTGACCCAAACAGGTTTTCTGAAATTTTGGCATCTTCACAAAACGCGGAGCTAAGTTTGATTGCTAATGCAGTAATTGACAGAGTGGCACTACAGGATGAACTGATTTAATTTGCATCGAGCTACAAAGACCTGAAGAAGGGACTGCTAGAGAATATGAATGACAATGAAAATGATTCAGACAGCTTGGAGTCAGAGGGGGAGTATACAGAAGTTGCTGAATCATCTGTCAAAACAACATGTAAGAATTGTCATGTGCTTTCAAGTTGTTATCAGAGTACAGGCTGTGTGCAGCTGCATATAAAAATTTATATGCAGCATATAAATTCATTGTAACACTAAGTGTCACACAGTGCACATGTGAAAGATATTTTTCTAAACTAAGACTGTTGAAAATAAGGCTGAGGTCTTCACTCACCCAGAATAACTTGGAATTATGCTAATTGCTATTGAAAAAGACATTGCAATGAAAATCAAATCAAACAAAGTCAAAATTATTGATAAAATTGCAGAATTCTCTGCTGAAATGAGTACAATATTGTTACTGTAATCTGTGAACGTTAATATTTGAAACTTTTTGCTCAGTATTATTGTAAAGCATAGTACATTATATATTAGGGTGTGTTAAAATGTAAAAAATTATTTTAAAATGTGTATGTTAACTCATTTCAATATCTGTTTCTAATATCTATTATTGTGAATGTTATAATTTAGTACATTGTTTACATGTTAATTCGTAGTAATTAAATGGAAATTTTGTTTGACATGTCATTACGCTTTGTTTTTATTATCAGCATGTGTCCACGAACATCTTCATGACCTTGAAGTTTTCAAATCTTTTTATGCATATAAACACATATATATCTTAAACTAAAGCCGTTACTTAGTTATGCCAATATGCACAGTTCAGCTGCTGTACAGCCTCTACATCTGGCATTTAAATGTAAAGTGCGGGGGGAGCCCATTGTATTTTCTGCCCGAGAACTTATAACACTCTCAGTCCACCCCTGTATGTGTGTGTGTGTGTGTGTGTGTGTGTGTGTGTGTGTGTGTGTGTGTGTGTGTGTAGAATAATATGACAAAATGGAAAGGTTATTTTGTAACGCGTTTCATCCGTTAGAATTTCATCGGATGAAACGCGTCACAAAAAAAAACTTTCAGTTTGTCATAGTTTTCTAAATTGGTGTATACGGAATAAATTCCAATAACCAATACTATTCTTAAAAGAGTGCTCAGTACAGAGTAGGGCAAATATAATTTATTTGAATATTACAACATAAATATGTTATAAAATCACTACAAAAATAGCCATTTTGTTTTAACACTTCTGGTTAAAGTCCGATAATTATTTTAATATATTTTCTATTTATACGATATTTTTATTTTCTATGAAATTTCTCAGACATTCAGTCCGGTAAATGTAGCTTATTATTAACGGAGCATTTACTTTAATATTTTATATGTAAAAATTACGTATAAACAGAAAATATATTAAAATAATTGTCCATTTCATAATATATGATGTCATTTGTTTACGTCAAGATATGCTTCGAGCAGATATGAGTGTTCGAGAGAAATCAAGGAGAATTTGTTGTTTAAAAACAGTAATTTGACTAGGTCAGACGTTACATCCAGGAAATTCATTATTTTAGCATTGGTGGTGGTGGTGGCAATGCCCAAACAGTGGTCTTTGGAGAAACTGATTAGGTTTTTTTCTTAGACGGTCAACTTTTTGTGCGCTTGATTTGCATTGGACTATAATCCGGTGTTTTTAATATCAAAGATAAACCTTAGACGCCAAAGTAATAGTATGCCAACTAGCTCGCAAGCTTTCGCTGAATCAAATGTGCCCATGGCAATGCTAAAGTCAGGATCACTACGGTTGGTCCACAAGAAACTTTCATGGAACAGCATGGGTTTCTGGTCTTGTTTAATGATGTTAATGTCCTGTTTGCTTATGGGACAGTAAATGTTGTCCAATTTTATCGCATTTCTTTGCAACTTCTCGGTGATGGTTGGGTAGAAATTGCAAATATCGAATTGGAGGGAAGAGCATTCGCTTTTCTTGGTATTTTATATTTCCTGGATGTAAACTTTGACCTATCTAATGGGCTTCACAAACCATATACTAAAGTTTTATACAACCATAGATACATTGGCAAACAATCCAACCATCATCCTAGAATAGTGAATAATTTACATAAGGCTGTACAATCTAGATTGTCCACCAACTCCAGCAATAAGGTCAATTTTGACAAACATAAAGACAAATACGTAGAAGCACTAGAACATAGTGAGCATAAAATTAACCTTGAATTCTTAGCCTATAACAATAATGACACCAACAAACCAAAATGTCGCAAATGTAATATTATATGGTTTCACCCGCCCTTCAACAAAAACGTCAAAACTAATACCAGAAAAAATTTTTTGAATTAAATCCATAAGCACTTCAGTCATTCTCTAACGCTAAATAAACTTTTCAACAAAAACAACGTCAAAGTTAGTTACAGTTGTGCTAAAAGCATCGACCAGTATATAGCACAGCAGAACTGTTCCATTCTAAACAGATACTTCAACAACCTTCAAAACAACATCCCCGCAACTAATAATTGCAGCTGCAAAAAAAAACTGTCCATTAAACGGCAGATGTATGTCTAAATCGTTAGTTTATAAAGCTGAAATCAAATATAATGGCTAAGTTTTATGTGGGCTCGACAGAAAACCACTGGAAATCCCGCTTCTACCACCACCAAATGACATTAGATAATATCAAATATAGTAACAGCACTTCCCTCTCTAAATTTTTCTGGAAACTGAAAAGCAAGAATAAAAACCCATATTATCCACTGGGAACCAGTAACGAAAGCTAAATCCTTCAGCGGGAAAGGCAACAGATGTAATCTGTCTTTCTGAGAAGTCAATAATCCTGAAAAATATGAAAAATCCTAATCTCTTAAGCAAGAGAAGTGAGTTAATGAGATCTTGCCTACAAAATTCAAATTTCTACTCGAACTCGAACACGTTGACCCAGAT
This sequence comes from Acanthosepion esculentum, assembly GCA_964036315.1. Lineage (NCBI taxonomy): Eukaryota > Metazoa > Mollusca > Cephalopoda > Sepiida > Sepiidae > Acanthosepion > Acanthosepion esculentum. The sequence continues at coordinate 82,897,594 of OZ038475.1, forward strand.
TAGTATAATCTAGCCGAGTCCGGAGACCACATATTGATATTTATTTTTATTAATTTTCTTTTTTTTTTTACTTTTTGCTACCTTTACTATACAACTATTGTTAATATTGACAGTAACGCATTTAAATTTTTTCCTAATCCATTATTATATTGTTATGTCTTTTTCTGCTACCCTAAGTCTTATCATTAGTAACTTGTTTATTTACTTATTTATTTATTTTGTTCCTATTTGCATTTATTATTTTTATTTATTTATTTACTCTATTTATTTACATATTTATGTTTCTATTTTATTCTATTTTATTTTATATTATTTTGTTTTCAGTGATATGTATTATTTTTATTAGTACTTTAATTTTTATTTTATTTTATCATGGCATATTTTATTATTACTGATATCACTACTCTTATTTAGTCTATTAATATTATTATTAATTACTTTATTGATTTTCATGAAAAAAACAGAGTTGCCCCCACACACACACCTGTTTCGTTTAAATGGAAAGATTTTATTTTTTACTTTCCCAAGAAACCGAGGATTGGCGTAAACGATAAATTCACTAAAAGCCATGTGGCGAGCTTTTGACAATTGATTTATTATAATTGTAAAGAAAACGCGAAATAGCCAAAAGCGTCTGAGATATTCGAAATCGCCAGATTTTAAAAGTTGGCCAAGCCACGGGGGCCATATGTTGTTTGTAAGTCGAAAAAAAGGAATTTCATAAACAACGCTGATAATCTTGGAATTCATAAATTCTGAAATGTCAAAGGGTTAATTAATGAAGCAAGCTTAGCCACACCCGCACGACCGAGACGCGGAGGTAAATTTGTAAGAAACACGGAGAAATTACTAACGCCCACCAAAAGGATTTGGTATGAGGTACCAATGTGACAAGGAGGGAGTTTAGGAGGATAGCTATTCTGCAACCTCTCCTCACGGACGAAGGGATCCCCCCGCCAAAAAAAAGGAAAGTAATTAATTTTTCAAAATGGGAAGTAATCAAATTTCCTAACAAAGAGGTCCCTTGTCAGAAGTCGGGAATTACCAAGAACACCAGGTTGCGTCTAACCCTGCACCGGTTTTTGGTCGATGTCCATAAAAACGAGCGCCCTCGGTTCGCCAGTCAGTTACTTTCAGCTGGAGTTGGAGTCAGTTCGCTAACAGGAACCAGAGAGTTGCCTCGGAGAAGCTGACCGATAGATTCCACGACTTCCTATCTCCGACTTTGCCTTCCTACGAAACAGCAAGTTATACTGACGAACGAAGCTAACACAGCACCTAAAAACCAGTTGACTTAGAAAAACCAGAAATTGCCAGAATTTATGAAGTGTCACTCTCCAAGAACGGGTTGGGAAAAACACATATTCCTGTATAGAACAGACTGATAAAAGTTGATTTGCTTTCTTTCAACATAACCGAATCTTTTGGTTTTTATTTATTTATTTCTTTTTTTACACTTGTGCGACGTCACCTCCAGTTTAGACTCAACTTGCACTACGGCCTGATGCCTGATTGATATCGTCTACCTAAAATCAAATCACAACGTGGGTAGGTTAGACTTGAGATCGAAGTAGTTACTTCGGTAACCAGTCATTGGAAGTGAACTGGGAACGACGGAGCTGGTGTCGGACCGGTTGCATCTGGTGTGAAGCCGTTAGAATCGACCGACCAAAATCAATAAATAAAGTAAATAATAAACAAATTAGCAAACTACTATGACCAAAATATTAGTTACACTATAAAAATCAAACCAAAAATGGACGAAAAAAAATACTATAACTGTTATATAACGATAAAAAAAATGAATAAAAATAAAAATAAATAATAATATACTATGGTACTTAAAAATCGAAAACCAAAAAGAGAAAATATACAGTGTAACAAATAAATAATAACAAATAAAATAAAATGATCTAAATACATCCAAATATATAAATAAACTAACAACCGATACCGATAAACTAGACGTTAGAAAAAACAAATAAAGATAATCAATCCAAATAAATACATGAAGTAATAAACAAATTAAAAACTGTTCCCGCCAAAATAATAGTTAGAACAAACTACAACAATCAACCCCAAAATTGAACAAATAGCTTTATCTCACCAAACAAAAACAAAACTATTAAATAAGCTACATAAACGATTTTTTACTACGTTAATAAAACACCGATCAAAATAAAAATAAAAAAATAAATATATAAGATAAGAAATAAAAATAAAAAATAAATAAAAATAAAAACAAGCAAAATAATTTAACCCAAATAAATAAATAAACAAATAAACGACTTCCAGTTAAATAACCGCCAAAATAGACTACCCACAATGCACCACTGACCCGTATATATAAATAACCGAGAAAAATAATAGCACTCGTGGCCTGACGATTGCATCTAGCATGAAACAGACTGTCGCCTCCAAGTGTTGACTTCTATGTTCACTTTTATATTTACACACGCTCTATCTCTGATATTGAGCACTTTATCCCATAAATATAGCACATCTTAAGACTATATTTTTTCATATATATATATATATATATATATATATATATATATATATATATATTCATCACTGGCCTGCGTTAAAAATATTCAAAAGGTTTATGAAGTGATATATGATTACCATTTTATGCCGAATTCAAAATTAACATTCATTGTGTTTGGTCAAGTCTAGTTTTTAAGATGTGCTTGAATATTTCACAACAATATCTGTTTATATTTCTGTGATGATGTATAATGTACGTTATTTACATTATTCGGACTACTGTCCTCATCTTTGTCGCCATATTTATTACAACGTTTCGGTCGTTGTACGCTCCAGCCTTCTTCAGATGGTTGGAATGTCGAATTGAACCCTTTATTTCGCTCACTGGGGTAGACTGTTCTAGTTCCAATGGATGTCAGTTATCAGTTATCTCCTGTTAATTTTTCCCTCTGAAAGTTCTCCACTGCCTTAACTCACACTCTTTGGGTCCTGTCACTGGATCTAACCAACACCTTTTCTCACTGTGCCATGTGTCCTTGAGAACATCTGTGTATGGCTTTCTGGGTATTATAAACCTAATGTCTTCAGCAACCATTTTTACCAGTGCTCATATTGCAATTTTTTCTGTTATCATTTCATTTTTACCAGAGCTCATATTGCAACTTTGTTGTTATTATCGCTTTTCTCTGGCACTCCTTATTACTGGTTCCCATATGGTATTCATTTCTATGCTTGGTCGGCTCAGGAGATTTTTGTGGCCTAGCATATGTGCTGATTCCTTTACGAATTTTCCAATGGTGTTCCTTGTCTATGATCTCAACCTGATCCCACAGAGGGTGGTGATCTCCCTTCTCTCTCCATATGTGGTCAGCCACACCTGATTTTTCCACTTCCCTCGTGTTACAGCTTTCTGGTGTTCTTGAAGTATCACCTTAAGGGGCGGCCTGTCTCTCCTTTATATTTCTTTCCGCAGCGGCACGGGATAGCGTACACACAGTCTTTAGTCACGTTCTCCTCTATGTGGGCTCTTACTGGAGAGAGATATCTGCGAAGTGTCGTCAAGCTTTTGAAGGTTGTCCTGATGTTATATGGATCCTTTGTATTTTCTCTGATAACCCCTTCACATAAGGCAGGCAGACTGTTTTCTGATTGTTGTTGTCCTCCTCCTCCTCTTGTACCTGCCTATCCCAGTTTTGGGGGGCTGCTGCCATGTATCCAGGGTAGTTGTTACGTTGTAGGGTACTACTTATACTGACCAATTCTTTATCTAATGTCTCTGGGTCGCCGCTTATGACTTTTGCTCGGTGTTGTAAGCAACAGACGATCCCTTTCTTTACGCTGTATGGATGGTGGGAGTTGAAATTGAGGTACTGTCCAGTGAATGTCGGCTTTCGGTATATGGATGTCTGAACCTATGCTCTGTTCGAGATATTAGAACATCCAGGAATGGGAGTGTGTTGTTACTCTCTTTCTCTATTGTGAACTGTATCGAAGGTCTTATTGAGTTCACATGGTCCAGTAGAACCTGAACATCTTCCTGGTGCGGCCAGGGTATGAAGGTGTCATTTACGTACCTTAACCATATAGTTGGCTTTAGAGATATAGATTCTAATGCAATTTCCTCAAAGTATACCATGTATATATTCGCCATTGCTGGTGATAATGGCGAGCCCATTGTTAAGCCCTCATCCTGTCGATGTGTGATCCCATTCCGAAGTGTGTTGTTTGTGTACAGAAAGTCAACATCTCCATCAGATTATCTATTGGAATACTGGTCCGTTCTACTAGGGATGAGTCAGAGGCCAATCTGTCTCTGATTACTGTGAGTGCCTCCTCCGTGGGTACCTTCGTGAACAAACTCACCACGTCCAAGCTCACCATCTGGTTGGATAGGATGGGAGCATCTTTGATTATTTCCACGAAGTGGGCTGAGTTTCGGACATATGAAGGAAACTTTCCGATCAATTGCGGATACATTTTCGGCCGGTAATTTGATCAGGTCCGCGGTTGAGCCGGGATCCGTCGCCCGAGACGCAGAGATGAAAAAAATAGTTAAATATTCTTCTCTTGCTGATAGATTTTTTTCTACTCATGTGGCAGTAGAGACTTCAGGGGTTATTGGCCCTCGTTCGATGGCTTTCCTTCGGAGGATTGGCGCGATTGCGTCTCGATTAAGGAACGAGCCTCGCGAAACGGAGTGGCACTTGCAGCGTGTCTCACTTTCTCCATTATTGCGGCTGGCAGAGGATAGAACAAATTGTTTATAGTTACGTTGTTCTGAAATTGTCATCAGTGGTCGACTGAACTTGCTTTGTTTCAATGACTTTTGCTTTATTATTAGTTACTTTGTTCAATAAATGATTTCATATTGATGGGTCAATTATATCTACAAGGAAGCGACTCTTAGGGTGGCACACAGAGCCTTGACAACTAACGAATCGGCCTGAGAGGAATACCGTCTTTGTGAATCTTAGGGAGACCGTATATGTGAGGTAGCTTGGTGTAACGCTGCGACAACTGCCTATACGTCTTAGGTGCGAAGTGATCCTTGTTCTTAATTAGTATCTGTGACAGTTTGCATTCCGTTTTCATAGCAGGATCCTTTTTTACCTTGCTGTAGCTACCACTGCTAATGAGGTCTTCCAGCTTTCTTGCATAATCTGATTTGTCCATCACTACAGTCGCATTACCTTTGTCAGCCGGTAGTATGATGATGTTTTCGTTCCTCTGGAGGGATCCAATCGCCAGCCTCTCCAGTTTTGTTATGTTAGACCTGGGCGGCTTGGACCTCTCCAAGGTCTGTCTCACCTTCCATCTCAGTTCATCCGCCTGAGCCTGAGTGATGTTCAAGGCCACCTGCTCGACTCTGGTAATGATGTCCAAGTATGGCACTCGCCTGATGGTTGTGGTGAAGTTGAGACCCTTATTCAATACTGACTCCTCAGAGGCACTCAGCTGATATTGGCTGATGTTGACTACTGCTTTCACTGGTGGGTGATGGACCTTGTGCGTCACCTTCTGATCTTTCAATCTGTTTAATTTTTGTACTTGTATTGTTTGTATTTTTGTACATCGAATTCATGTCTGAAGGATTTATCCAGGTCATTTTGGATCCTTCTCTGGTCTTCTTCATTAGTAATTCTGTTGAAGAAATCCTCGGGAGATATGAGCTTGTAGTATCTGTTTTATCCAACGATTGTACTGGATTCTCTCTCAGTCAAGGGCGAGTCCCACTTTCTCTGTGACCAGACGGGCTCTCCTTGAATTGACGGGAAGTCTTGGTGCCAAGCCGGAAGGGATGAGTTGTAGGTCTCTGCATCGGTGTAGGAATGTCAGATGGTTCGATATTCGTGCCAGTTTCTGGTAAAAAATGGTTACTGAAGACATTAGGTTTATAATACCCAGAAATTCATACACAGATGTACTCGAGGACACATGGCACAGTGGATAAAGGCGTTGGTTGGATCCAGTGACAGGACCCAAAATGTGTGAGTTCAAGGCAGTGAAGAACTTTCAGAGGGAAAAATTAACAGGAGATAACTGATAACTAACATCAATTAAACATGACACGTGGAACTAGAACAGTCTACCCCAGTGAGCGAAATAAAGGGTTCAGTTCGACATTCCAACCACCTGAAGAAGGCCGGATCGTACAACGGCCGAAACGTTGTAATAAATATGGCGACAAAGATGAGGACAATAGTCCGAATAATGTAAATAATTTCACAAGTTGTACACAATAATAACACTTATTCAAAGGCCTGTGGACTCGTCACAGCTGATCGTCGGTGCCTGATGTTTAGTATAGTAAATAATGTTGTATGTGTACCTAACTATAGTCTACCACCCTACTCACTAACACCCACATACCTAAAAGTGGCTACGAGTAGAGCAGATTAACAGGGGAAATTGCAATTGCAATTACAAAGGAAAAAAAGTGTTACCACTCTACTGATAATATGGTGTTGTTTGGAAGTATCAAGGAGTGCTCAAGTGAAGAAGAAGAAGGGTAGGAGAACAATGTAGAAATATTAAAGTTTTACTTCATGGGTTTCTAGAACCTCGGGCGTCTGGATTGTCAACTGAATCTCCAGCAAATGATGCAATGATTTCTCCAGAGTACACTGAAATACCAAATGCTACCGAGACGCCTGAGGTGCAGTGGTCGGGCCGAATTCGGAAGTTACCATCCAGGTTTGGGGACTAGGTAGCAAAGTTAAGTCTGGATGGTGTTGTGAATTATATTTATTGTAATGTTTTATTTAGTGAATTTATGCATGTGTACTTTTAGGGGAAGCCTAATTATTTTGGACAGACTTAATTGTCCAAGGGGAGTGGTGGTTCACCCTGGTTGGTTATAAAAGATGGACACTAATGGGCTAATCAGGGGCTAGCGTGTAGTAACTACTGATTTCTGTGCTGCTCTAGTGGAAGAATGTTGACAACTACTTATCGTGCTGCACAAACAAAATACATAAAAGGGGCGGGGCTTATCCCCAGGATAAGATCCGCCCCTTTTATGTATTTAAAATGAGTTTAATGTACTGTGTCAAGTGTCAACAATGAGCTGATTTATTTTTTCTCTTTTCAGCCTGACATTTGTATTTCCATAACAATGGATTGCAAGTGTAAGAATAACCCTGAGAGGTTCTGCTATATCTGCGGTAATGTGGTTCTTACTGTCAAGCAAAAATTACTGACTTTGTGAAGAAGACATATTGCGATTACTTTGGAGTCAAACTAGGGGATCAGGATAAATCATTCGCTCCCCACGTTTTCTGTAAAACATGTGTGGAGAACTTGAGGGATTGGATGAATGGTAAAAGGAAGAGTATGCCATTTGCCATTCCAATGGTCTGGAGGTTAAGGAAAAGATCACATTACGAACTGCTATTTCTGCATGATAAATCTAAAAGGAATAAATTGCAAGAACAAGCACCATGTTCAATACCCCGATGTTCCTTCTGACATATGACCAATACCTCATGGCCCAGACCTTCCTGTTCCTGAGCCAGATGGTAACATGGAATATAGTGACATGACTAGGGATGATGCATGCAAGCCAGAAGAGGACAACCAGCCAATACCCTTGACACAAGCAGAACTCAATGACCTGACATGAGATCTGAATCTTTCAAAGGAGTCTGCTCAGCTGCTGGGTTCACGTCTCAAAGAGAAACATTTGTTGGCAACAGAAACAACGTTCTACTGCTATCGAGACCATGAGAGAGAATTTAAACAATTTTTCACATTCCAGTATGTCATCATTTGTTTATTGCAACAGCATGGCTGGATTGATCAAATCAATGGGCTTAGAGTATGATGCTACGGAATGGAGACTTTTTATTGACTCATCTAGCAGAAGTCTCAAAGCAGTTATTCTACATAATGGGAATAGTTTTTCATCTATCCCTATTGGGCATTTAGCACAAATAAAAGAGTGAAAAGCAGAGTGAGCACTTTCACCAAGACATTCACATTATGGAAGAATGGTTGGACTGGTCCTAGCACTACTAAGCGCTACCAAGGCCAGTGAGATGTAAACTTTCTCACTGACTACTACTGGTGCTTTAAACGAGATGTGGTGGCTGCCGAGCACAGGAGGAGGTCCCTGAAAAGACCTTTCATCCATAAATAGCTTCTTTTGTGTATTTTTCCGTTTATTATGGCACAATGTGAGCTTTCTGCAAATATATCAGCCATAAATTTAGCATTATTTGTTCAACAAGATAATAAATAGAGTTATAATACTGTTCTATACAGTTCTGGTAAGAGCTTGTATCTTAAAAATGTAATCTGATTAGAAAGAAAATGAGTGTGATGTTTGGATTCTGCATAAAAAACTGCCTGGTTATTATATACTGGACCTTGAAAACATTGCAGGCCAGTATTATATATATTTACTATATATATAATATATATTATACATGTTTATTATATATATATATATATATATATATATATATATATATATATACACACATTATATATATTTATATTATTTATATTTTTATATAATATATGTATTATATATATTTATCATATATATATTATATTTATTTATTATATATATATTATTGAAAACTTGGTCTGCAGCTGGTACGTGATCTTCACTTTGCAGATGCTGCTGTTCTATATTTGCACAGTTTAGAAGACATTCAAATTATCCTTGACAAATTCTCTGAAACAGTAAAAGCATTTAGACTCACTATCAACATAAAGGAGACTAAGCTATTGTACCAGCCAATACCAGGCAATCCATCTCTCACAAATCCTTCCGTCTTCATTGATGGTACAACATTAAAAGCTGTTGAGGTGTTCACATATCTTGGATCAACAGTCTCTTCTGAGGGAAAAATAGACAGGGAAATCCAATCCAGAATAACCAAAGCTAGTACAGCATTCGGTAAACCTAAACATAGGTTATGGAACACCAAAGACGTGTCACTCAGAGTAAAGTTCGACATATACAGATCAGTCATTCTCTCAACCCTTCTCTATGGTGTTGAAACTTGGACCCTGTACTGCAAGCACATCAACTTGACGCCTTTCACGTGCACTGTCTTCGTGTCATATGTGATATAAAATGGGATAACAGACTCAAGAATAGTGCAATACTGAAAAAATGTAACAGCATCAAAGGCATTGAAACCATACTAGCAAAGATACAACTTATGTGACCTGTTCATGTTGTAGAATGGATGAGCATAGGCTTGCAAAGAATGTACTGTATGGACAACTACCAAACTCCAAGCGTCCACTCTTATGCTATGAAGACAAACTGAAAGACAACTTGAAACGTCTCAACTTTGATCTGAAAACCTGGTAAGTCCAAGCATCAAACCGAAAGGGGTGGCATAAGACATGTTTCATTAAGTTAAAGTGGTCTTTAGACAGTAGAGTAAAGCACCGTGATCAGTTTTGTCAAACTCTGTGGCAGAGACGCCATCAAAATCCTGCTTTAACAAATTTCATCTGTCAGGTGTGGCTTTGTCATCCGTAGCAAAGCTGGGCTAGCATCACACTTAAGAAAGCACAGATGAAATATGTCTTTCTCTTACCTGATTTTCTCCACAATAGCCCCTGCTAGCATGCATAAGTGTAAAACAAAAAAGCACCATCCAATGCTGACCCTCATTTATTGTTCACGATAGGAGAGTCCACAATATATATATATATATATATATATATGTATCATGTATATATATATATATATATATGTGTGTGTGTGTGTATATATGTATCATGTATATATATATATATAGAGAGAGAGAGAGAGAAAGAGATAGAGAGAGAAAGAGATAGAGAGAGAAAGAGAGAGAGAGCGATGGTTAAATTGTCGCTATTTTAATTTTGCTCATGCGCGTTGTGTTTTTGAACTCCACTAGAAATTTGGAAACAACATGCTATACTGCTTGACATTCATGCTAAAATCTCCGTTATAAACATGTCATTGTGTCTAGGTGTCAATCTGAGGATGGTGCAGTGGATTCAGAATGATTTGGGTGAATCTAATGGTGATTAAGAAGGTATATCATCTCAGAAAACTCACTCTGATCATTCTGATAAGAAAAGAACACCCAAATTTGTTAGTGAGAGCCTCCGACTAAACACAGTGGCCTACATCAAGTGCCTTGAAGAGGTATTGCTGTCCTGGGTCAAGAGAGTGGCAGCCGAAAGAATCTATGTCTGGCAACAGGTTTCTCCACCATGCCACACAAACAGAAGAATCCAGTCATGGCTTTCAAACAATTTCTGCAACATCACCTCTTACAGCTGGCCACCTAATTCCCCAGACTGCAAGTCCCTTGATTATTGTGAGGGCACAGCTGAGCAAGAGACCAGCAAAATATCCTTGTAATACCAAAGGTGAGCTGAAGACAAGGTTTATGGCAGCATTCACCAACTTAAACAAGGAGAGCATCCAGAAGAGTTGCAGGTGATTCCAAAGTCATCTAGAGATGTGATTGAAGCCAATGGCAATCTTATGGAATAAATTTACTCTTTAGCATTTCAAGATATTTTTGTGTAATTTTGCTAAATATATCTGTTAAAATGAGATGTCTGTTATTTTCATTTTTGCATAATTTAGACGACTATTTATCCATCGCACCCTGTATATATAGTTTTAAGGTATCCTATATTTATGGGTTAAAGAGCTTAATATCAGAGATAGAATATATGAAAATATAAAAGTGGACATTGCAGTGAATACCCAGCAGCAATAGTCTGTTTCATGAATAAATGCAAACTTCAGGCCTAGGTGTAGACCTTAATGTCCACTTTTATCCAATTCAATCTTTCTTAGCAAATTGCGACATGAAAGTTGTCATGAACGGCTATCCTTCTAGATCTTTTTGCATTAATGTAAAAAGAGTTTTATCCTTGGACCTACGTTGTTCCTAAGTTTCATTAATGAGCTTCCTGATGTCATCAGTTCTCAACTTGGTATCTATGTTGATGATACAACAATATACCCTGTCTTAATAGTAAGTCTGATCAGGTCTATAAGGTCAAATTGGTAGCTTATCTCAAAAATGATCTACAATTTGCTGTTAACTGGACCAGGGAACGACTTGGTAATTTTAACACCTCCAAAACGAAACTGCTCCATCACCATGGATGATACTAACCTTCAGATGAGTGACTTGTGCCTTCTCCGGTTAACATTTTTTTACTGACATGAAGTGGAAAAATTATATTGAATCAATTGCTAGGTCTGCTGCTATAAACGTTTGTTCAATTTGTTGTGCTAGTCACATGCCTTTTCAATAAATACTTTCATAGTAATGATGCAATATGGGACCTAGACTTTATGAATTTTATCACAGTACTAGTTTGGCAGCAAGGTCTCATCACTTTACAGTTGAAATGGATAAATATAGCCTTAAGTTCTATACTAACAGTTTATTATCTCGCTTGTAGAACTCTCTTCGTGCCTCTTTCTTTGCATTTAAATTTGTGAAGATCAATGTCAATCATTATCTTCTGTCTTCTTAATGCTTGTTCTTTTATTTTTCTCTCCCCTTAATAGTATATTTTTCTCATATTCTCTAACACTCAGTAATCCCTTGCATCTTAGTAGATTTATTGCCAGTGCCTTACTTGGAATGTAATCATTAACATATACTATATATATATATATACATATACATATACATATATATATATATATATATATATATATATATATATATATATATATATATATATGTATGTGTGTGTGTGTGTGTCAATGTATATGTGTGTGTGTGTGTATATATATATATATATACACATATATGCATGTTTATATATATACACACATATGTGTGTGTATGTGTATATATATATATATATATACACAGACATGACAGAATTGAATAGACGCTCACAGAAACCGTTTATTTTATTAAACAAGTAATTTATACAAATGAAGTAATTATAAATGGTCATAAATTTAATAACTAATACTTGGTTGACATCCCTTTTGCTTTTTTTAATGCAAGGACCCTTCTAGGCATGCTAGCAATGAGTTCATAAATATCATCTTGAGGGATTTCTTGCCATGTTTCACGCAATAATCCTAAAAGTTCAGGCTTAGAAGATGGCTTCCTGTTCTTTTTGCAGAGTTTTCGATCTAATATGCCCCGAAGGTGTTCAATAGGGTTAATATCTGGGAACTGACTTGGCCATGGAAGTTCATTGATCCCATTTTGTCTCAACCAATGTTGCGCTGCTTGAGCAGTGTGACATGGAGCTCCATCTTCCATAAATAAGGAGTCAACTTTTCTCATTCTACTACTTGAGAATATTGGAAGGAGCCCTTTCTTTAATATAGAAACATATTTGGTTGAATTAATGTTTCCTTCACACTCCACAAGCTCTGAACAACCTTCACTCCAAATGGCCGCCCATACCATTACTGAAAGGCCCCCATGTTTCACCGTTGGCTGCAGTCTTTTTAAATCAAACTCTTGACTACAGAGTCTCCATACCCATACACTTCCACTGTCAGAAAATAATGCGAATCTTGACTCATCAGAGAAAATGACAGTGGTCCAAAATGTCACAGGTCTCTCCACCATCTCATGAGCCCAATCCTTTCTGCGTTTGATATTGGCTGAACAGAGAAGTCGTTTCCTTCTCACAGCTCTGCCATAGTAGCCCAGCTTGTGAAGATACCTGACAGCTGTTCTGGGACTGACATCAACTTGTATTGCTATGTCAGAGGCCTTGCAATGTGGATCCTGTTCAACATTTCTTTCGACAAGACGCATGGTTCTTTCAGAGGGCCCAGGGCGGCCTGGATGATGTTTTGTGCACTTCTTGCCCTCTCTGGTGAATTGTACAATCACTCTATTAACAGTAGAAAGGGGTATTGAAAGATTTTCAGATATTTTTCTTTGACTAAGACCACCTTCATGTTGGCCCACGATACGTCCTCGCTGAAATTCGGATAGGTCTGATGCTCCTTTGGTTCGTGGCATGTTCCAGTATTGTTATCTGCAATTTTAATCAAATAATCTAAGTTAATTTATCTTGGTTATTAAAAGAATCTAAGTTAATTTATCTTGGTTATTAAAAAAAATCAGAAATAAAATTTATGTTGGTGTCTATTCAATTCTGTCATGTCTGTATATATATATATATATATATATATATATATATATATATATATATATATATACTGTATATACACATATATGTATGTATGTATGTTTATATATATCTAAGTAATTCATTGAGTCTGAAAGAAGCCTCAACAGAATGCAGAAAGCACTGGACGGCCGTTTTGTCCTATATTTGGGACTCATCAGCAGTGCGCATCCACTACCGATAATTGAAGCCCTGACAGTTAGGTTGTCAAGCAAACACCATACCAACTTTTCCAACGGGCCTCGGTGACAAAGAGATAGAAAATCAGACTCAATATAGCGCCGCCCGCTCACATATTCCATGGTGGAACTCAACTGAAGTTCTCTGTAACGATAGGACTGTGCCCCCCGGAGCCACGACTACTATCACCAAGCTGCTCAAACTGAAGCATTAGAAGCCGGATCAAGCAATGATATACATATGATAGAAATTGTAAGGAGGATTTGATAATTATAATTAAGTAATTCATACAATTTCTTGATTTATTACTGCTTCTCCAGATGTTTTAAGTTTGGATTGGTTATTCATATCAGGCTATACATAAGCAAGCATAAATTTATACAAGAATTTTTTGAGATGGTGAATTATCATTATTACACACAATTTTATTTGGACTAGTATACTCGTCAGGATTTTCTTCAGGTATTTATCGTTGTAGTCAGTAAAATTTATAACACTGACATTTTTTCTATTCTGTTCTGATACATGAAAGAAACTAGTATCCACTGTCCATCCTTCAAAAATGCTTCAATATTTAGTACTATTTGAATGGGAGAAAACACTTGTATATTTAAGATCTTTGATAGCATGAAGTCAATAAATGATTGTTTAATAGCCATAAAAATAATTTTTTAGTATGAATCTCATCACAAACAATGTTGTTAATTATTTTTTGTCCACTTATATTTAAAGTAAGTTTTTAGCATCCTGCTACCACTTTTTTACCAATCTCAATTTTTGTGCAAAAAGTGGATCACAGAGATTACTCAGTTTCATACATATTTTCAGAAAATCTCAACTTCTGATTGGTCACTTAATATTTAAATCATGCCTGAATATCAATATCGATTTCTGTGCAAAAAGCGGATCACAGAGCTCATCAAGCTTCAAACATATTTTCAGGAAATCTCAACTTCTGATTGGTCACTTAATATCTAAATCATGTTCGAATAACATTGACCTAGTTCTTGACCTGACAAAAAATAATTCCGCCAAAATCTGTCAATGCCTATTTCGAGCCTACCACGTAATTAAATTAATTATAAATACCAGACACGAGTTCATTCTTTCTCTCTTTCTTGATTTCATTCAGTAGTTATGAGATGGTGCCAGGGGCCAAGATCAACCGCGATAAGTCTGTTGGCTTGCGGTTGGGTGCTTGGAAGGGTGTTTCTCTTCCCGGACCTTTCCTCTGGACAGATGGGCCAGTCAAGATTCTCGGCGTTTGGTTCAGTCCTGATCTTCAGTTGGAAATGAATTGGTCGGAGGTGCAAGGGAAGGCCGATATCGCAATTAATTTGTGGTCTCGGAGGAATCTTTCCTTAAAGGGGAGGGAAGAAGTATGTGTTTCACACATCTACCCGATTCTTCTTTACCGCTGACACTTTACTGGCGTTAGTGAAGCTCTTGTTCTCCTTCTTGTGAGGAGGCAAGGCCACCAGAGTCTCTCGGGAGATCTGTTGCCTTTATCCTTCTGAAGGCGGTCTAGGTATACCTAGCATTGAGATCCGTCAATATATGCTTCGCATCAGGTTCCTGGATTGAATGTGTCGCAAACCAGATGAGGTGGGCGCCTTCTGTTAGGAAGACGCCCGTAAGAGCTTCCCATCCCTGAGAAATGTGCACTCGTGCGAGGAGGAGGCCCACCGTTTACCCAAAGTCGAATGCTCCTTCTACCGTGAATGTCGTCGTGCCCTGAAAGACCTCTTATGGGCGCTGGATGGCCTCTCCAATGTCAAGGCATTGTTTCATATGGTATTATATCAGGTTTTAGTTAGTGGGGCCGTTCGTGATGAACTAATTGACGAGCTTGGTCTTACGAAGCAAGAGTCTCGCTCAATATGGCCTTGGGCACCCGGGTTGAAATGTCTCAATAACAATGAGGCATCACTCACCTGGCTGGTGATGCGTGGGGCCCTCTGGTTCGCTAAGAGACTTTGCGCAGTGGGCTTGGAGAAATATCCAAACTGCCGGCGCTGTAGTGGGGAAGTCGAGACCATTGGGCACGCCTTCTTTCATTGCAGGGTGGTAGTGCCATTGTGTAAGTATGTTGAAGGCCTCATCGTTCGCATGCTGCCTGGAAAGTTCTTTGTCCTTGAGGCCGCTTCTGTTTGTAGCAATGTGGCTCCACCTCTGACGAAGTCTGAACATTATGTGTTCTTATGCTTGCTAGGTGTTATGAGAGTCGTGATTTGGTTCACACGTCAGAAGGGATTCTATGAAGGCGAGAAGTTCACTTATTCCCAGCTGATCTTGTATTTTAAGCATCAGCTTAAAGTCAAGATTAGGTCGGAAAGGCGGCGACTCACTTCATCTGAATTCGGCAAAAGGTGGGTGAATCTTGCGCGTTTGTGCCGTGTGAAAGGGGCTGACCTGGAGTGGCACTTTGTTGCCGGTTAGGCATCAGGATATTGCTTTACCTGGGTTGAACACGGGCAACCCTTCCCAAAATTAGGTTAACTTAGGTTTAGTTTTGATTTTTTAGTTTCTTTTTTCAATAAACTTAGCTAGGGTATGTATGCTCATTGGCCCCTTTTATTTCTGTCCCTATTTTTCTTTAAGTTTAATTCCGCATCCCCCTCCCTCGTTATGTGGCTAGTGATATCAGTTCTCTGGTGGATGCGGGGCGACTTTCTTTTCATGTGTGATTTTTCGTATTTGTTGTGTCTAATTGAGTGCGTGTCTGCGTGAGTGCTTGGGATGAACGAATGCTTTATAGTCCCGCATAAATTTCGTCCGGTTAACTGATGTTTCTGCCACATTTAGTGATTGTGTTTTTTTTATTACTAACAAACAACTAACTGTTGTGTTTAAAGTTTAGTTTCTTGTAAATAGTTTCTTTATATTGTAAATACTCATTGGGGCTAGTTTTTAAAATTTTTATATTGTTATTTTATTCCCCTCCCCCCACAGACGATAAATTGTACATATGGGGACTAGTTTTAGTATTTTCATGGAGATATTGAAGTATTATGGTGGATGTGGTGAGAAAGGTACGTAAGAATAATGTGTTGTTTTGATGTAAGGAATATTGTTATGATTGGGTCAGCGTTTGTGGCTAGCTAAGTAAGACAGAAGACCGACCTCTTCCCTCTTCCCCATCCGGCCTTGTGCCACATTTTCTGTTTTCTACAGAAATAAATATTCTTTCTTGATTTCATTCGCCTACGAAAATGTAGCCTTAAAGGAAACTGCGTTCCGATCCCAGTTTGGGCAGAAAACATATTCACATACGCACGCATAGACGTATGTACCAAACTTAATTAACTAACATTACGGAAAACTCACTCCTTCAACTCTCCTAAAGCTAAAAGTTTACTTAACATATTCTCAGCTTTATAATTCTTTCAGCTCTCTAACAGTGAATATTTTGAGCGGCAAGTTCATTCAACTTTTGTGAGCTCGGATAAAAATATTTCAATTTCATTAGCAAAAACTTTAATTCAATCGAAGGGACATAACAGTAACATCAACAAAAATAGTAACCCCTATGCTTGTGTACATCATTATACAAATATAAATATTGTTATCGTTATAAAACAGTTTTGTGTTTATTCTTGTTGTTTCATATTTTGCATTAAATATAAATTGAGAGGTCATATCAACTAACAGTCTTCTACAAATAGTAACCCCAACGTTTCAAAAGGAATAAGAATAAAACGGGCTTCTACAAGTTTTAAAAATGCAATGTCAAATTTTTTAAAAAGCTTATTATTTGCTTTTTCATTTTTATTTACAGAAAATTTTTAGATTAATTTGCAAATTTAATCTCTTCACCTTTTTTCCATCTTTATTTTTCGTATTTTTTTACTAATACTAAAAAAAAGAACTCCAGACGGAAAGGAAATATTTTACATTATATTTTTTTATTCATAAATTGTTTTTTTTTATTTTATCCTGAATCTGTTTATATATTTTGCATTAACACTTTCAATTGTTTTAAAATATACTAGACAATTGTCATGTAATCAATGATAATTACTTTAAAAAGAAAGAAAAATGACTGCTTATTATTTCATGCAACTGAATTTGAAAAGAGAGCTTAGATTCAGGTATTGTTCATTCTCCAATAAAATATATTTTAAGTTCGAGGAAGTAGTTTTCACAAATAAAATTGAAATCATATAAATTTTTTTTTATATCTTCTCACTCTGATGAATATTTTCTAATTTTTATCGTTTTTACTTATTTCATCTGTAGCAGCTGACCAATTTGTTCAGCCAGTTCTTTTATTCATAAAATAAAATTCAAGGTACAAGAAAGAAATTAACCAATTTTTAAGCAATTCTTCCAGTAAAGCAGTATCGAAAACTTATTTGATGATTTCAAAGCTAACTGTTATATTAGAACACCCCAAAATTAGTTTAATTCCTCTTTTAAAAATCGCTTGTACGTCTCAACAGTAATCATTTAAAATTTTCAATTTCTTCAATGAATTACAATTTTTACTTATTAGTTATCTCCCTTGACTTCACACCGGTTGGAAAATATGGCGGCAGGCGACAAAGTTACGAATCCAAACAATCCGATTGTTTTCTTTGATATTACAATTGGCACCACAGTAAGTCGTTTACACATCAATGATTACGTTTTAAGTGATACTAAGTTTACATAATAATCTTATCAGCTCTTGTGTAGTTGCGTGCAAGAGAATGAAGTACATATTTTTCATTTTGTAAGTAATTAATGATTTTATTTTTTTATCGTACCATAGACTTTAATCCACGGGTCTCAATGGTATGCTCTACGTTTTAGTCACTAGGATGAAAAAAAAATTACTTATTAGTAGAATTTTTTAGTTTTAAAAAACTAATCCAAATTCTGAAAAACAATGATCTTCCATATTTCTGATAAGGATTTCTTTTTTGTCAGTTTGATCCAGACATTTATTCATTGGTAACTTTGCTTTTTGTAGTGATTTCTGGATGTTGTCAATAATTGCATTCATCATCACTCAGACTCTTTTTGACTCTTTACACAAGCTAATTAGGTAGGTTACTTTGACAAGTGGTTACATTAACTCCTCAATCCCTCCATGGGAGTTCGTAATAGTTATTTTTTGCAATTATGAGATACATACTAAAAAAAAGCATGGTGAACCGTTTTTTTTTTTTTTTTCCGTTTTTACCTTATATTTTGAATTGCCAACTAAGGGAGTTAACAATGTCAACTTACACAGCTAATCAAGATTTTTTCCTATCAGTTCACTTGTGTTTCTCCTAGATATAATTCACCACTTTACACATTCCCTGATATACACCTCAAAGCTGTTGAATTTTTAGACTTTTATTCTTTTGCTTATTCCTCATGTGAATACCACTGTTGCTCTTGTAGGTCCATGCTTCTGCTAGCAAATCCTACCATTAGTTTTCCTTCCTTCTCTTTATGGGTTGCTTTTATAGTTTTCTCCCCATTCCCCTCAGTACACACACTCTTCTGCTATTTTAACTGTGCATTTCCATTATTATTTATCACACTCCTGACATCAGTTGTCATAAAATGATGGTTAGCTTAGTGGAAGAATTTAGCTGAAAGGGAAACTACAAAAACAAAAATATGCAGTAAAGAGAAAAGTTATTGGCATCTTTCTCCTTTTTATTTAGAAAAAAAGCAGTTTAACAGTCAAATGTGCTTGCTATAGTGTCCTTTATTGTATGATGATCTGAGTCTGTTTGCCTAAAAAAAAACCCTCAAGACATGACAATTTATTTCTCTAAAATCCTTGCCAGCATATTTTATACAAGTGTTTTGAAAGGAAATTTTAAATTAAATCAAATTTTGAAAGGAAAATAATGTTACTGAAAATGATTTACTTCCTTTTAATTTTCACATATAACAAATATACTGCTAAAATAAAAATCCTGACTATATAATTGATTAAAAGAAATCAAGTAACATTTATTCTTTGCTTGTAGAATATGAAAACTGAGATTTTCCAATTGATGTGTATATTTTATAGATGTTTAAAAATTGGTAATTGTTGAATAAACATTTTAAACATTTATCTTTCTTTGTATAAAGATGTATACGATCACAGCCCTCCACAGCTTCCTGTATCTCTAATGTTTGTCCATTCTTCCCAATCCCTGTTCTGTTACTCATTTACACAAGCTAATTAAGTAGGTTGCTTTTACTGTCCCTTTTGCTTTCATTATGTTCAGTGAGTGTTAAATTATCCAAACCCTCATCTCGTGTCACAGAAATTTCAACTGTCTCTTTCTGATTCTAAGTACAAGTTTCTTTTTTGTTCCTATTGTCTTATAAACTTCCTCATTGTTCACATGTTCTGTCCATATAATTCTCAATATCCACATCACTACTGCATCAAGTCTTCTCTTTAATCATAAATGGAAAAAAAACAGCAATAAGAGAAATTTTAATGAATAAATCTTAAGATTTAAATTCATTTTTACCTTGAATCATCACCTCGTCAGATTTTAAGATAAAATTACATCTTAACAGGAATTCATGAAAACTTAAAACCTGTGAAATATGTATTTATCAAAATGCTGTTCGTCTCAACTTTATTATTATTTTAAAGACATTTCTAGAGTGACATGACATACCAAAATCAAGTAGAAATTCATCAGTTATGAAGAAATGAAAATCTTTCTTATACTGAAATATGTTCCATTAGCTTATGTTAACAATCAGATTGTAACTCTAATTGTTCTGCCATCAGTTAATAAGTTAGCATGTGTGTTATGCCGTACTCCATTGTCTTAGCTAAATAAGAGACCATTCTATTTTGATTGCAAGGAAAAATATATCAGAGATGCTGTTTGATTTTAGTGTGAAAAAGATTAGTGTAATAATAAAAAAGAAAGGGAAGATAGTAGAAGCAATAATGCTGTAATGCATTTAACATCTGCTTCAGTAAAATGAAAAACCTTGTCAGTTTTTAATCTTTTCATTTTTACCCTCTTACTGCTTATGATTGTTATTGTAATATTTCGTTAAAGTAATTAAACTCAAATATTTAACGATGCAATAGAATTTCTAAAGGTATTTTATAGTGATGCAACTTGCAAGGAGCTTAATCAGTTATTGAATCATAATTCTTAATGTAAATTAAGAATTATGATTCATCAGAAAATTTAAATTGGAAAACCATGAAATTTTCACACCTACAGTTAAATAGAATTAATAGTCATTATCATTAATTTGTCCAAACAGGAAGTTCACTTTTAAATATAAACCTGATTTTCTTGACAATAGATAAGAGAGATCTTTTGTAGCTTGGTTGAAAACTGATTTATTTTTCAAAAATATAGTGCATTCCCTACCAGTAAATGAAACCATTTTTCCACTAAAAGAAAAATTACATAGATTCTTTTTTTTTTTAATTTATAAAAAATTTTCATTATATTTAGTATCTCTGTAAAGTTTAATAAATATATTATCACAGACTTAAGTTTTTACAAAATACACTATATTTCTAAAACTTCTAATTATTAACATTTTCTGCCTAAAAATTCTTCATATTTCACTATTGGTATGTTTTCAGGAAGTTGGACGTATCAAATTCGAGTTGTTTGCAGATGCTGTTCCTAGGACAGCAGAAAACTTTAGGTGAGTTCATTAAACTTGAAAACTGAGAAAAGCACAGATTGTTTCTTTGTAAAGCCAATATCAGTCTATTTAACTTCAATCTAAGACTGAAATATTGGGTTGATGTGAGATGAAACTGATAATTATACTTATTTAAATATATTGTGCCATGATTTTTCTACAAGGATTGCAAGTAATTTTTCATTTGAATTACTATTTTTCAAGGAATTTCTATTCCCAAACTTGGTAAGACAACACTGCACAAGAAAATTTCTTTTTTTTTCTCTACTACTGCAAACAAATACAGTACTAGAATAAATGGAGTATGCTGCTTCTGAACCTGACTCTGAAATGTTGTTTTATATGAGTTTTGTGAGATATGTGATTAGTATATTAAGGCTCGAGATAAATGTTATATTAGTACTGTATGGGAGAAGGTAATATATAAATTTTTATATATTTGTTATATGTTAGGCAAATTAATGAAATGAAAAAATTACCAATGGGTTCACCTCTGAGTGGGGTTTTAGTTTGTCTTTTCTAAGATTTTCTTGAATCTCGTCCTCTCCTGAGTAGTTTAGGTAAAAAACATATTTCTGACTAGCTTAAAAGCTGCCCAATAGGGTGGCATCTAAGCTTGCTCCTGCCAAGGGCTCTTGATTAGGCCTTCAGCTTGTTTGGGAGTTTGAAAGTCTCTAAGTCTTTGTATTTTCTCAGCATTGGAAGCTCTCCTGGCTGCCGTTTGATCCGGGGTTCATTTGCAGGAGTCTTTCTTTACCTCACTGTAGCCTTGGTTCTTTTGATTGCAATCTGGTCCTCTGTTGGCAGAGATTTCTTTTTGTGAGGCATACTGCTGCCATATGCAATAGGCAACAATAAACGACAGAATAACTCAAATTTGGTTATTGCATTTAAGTATTGCTTTAACACTCAAGCTTACATTTTGTCAATGATAATTCTTCTGCCGCCACTTAATTTAAAGATAATTTGATGTATGTAGGTCCTTACTTTCCATACAAACAATTATTTTTATTTCATGGGTGACTTTCACTGGATTTCACAATTTCAGTAATTCTTAAATTTATTTCAAAGTTATTAAAATTATGGTACAAAAAATTGTCGCAAAAAAAAAAAAAAAAAGAATCACTGAAAACAATCACAGTAATGAAAATGGGAATCCCAAAATTCTGTAACATGAGCTATTGAAAGTTAGAGAGTTGTGTCCCTTTTAATTGAAAAAGTGTGACACACTGATATTCACATTTATTATATAGATATATTGATGGTGCTCTATTAACATATCCCAACAAAACTACATTACCTGACCTTGTAGATAAACTAAAATTCAAACATACAATAGAAATTACTTACGAAAGAGAAACGAATAACACATTACCTTTCCTAGATATTATGTTACATCATACTGATAATAACCTAAAACTATCACAAATCGAGTAATAAAAATGATCACATGATTTTTTTTATTCTCACCATAACAACAAAATAAAATCCAGAGTACTTATTGGGTTTTATTTAAGAGCACTCAGAATTTGTAGTTCCCAGAATCTACATTCTGAGAAGAAATACATTGAAAATACTTTTAAGCTCCTCTAATATCATAATTATTTCATATTAATGCAAAACAAAGCTTGTAAAATATTTCAAAATAGACAAATGAATCATTCAGGCAAAGCCTTTCCTACAAAGAAGTAGAGAAAGTGAACAGTCTTTCCTGTCTTTAAAAACTGACCTAAATATCTGGAAGTTAAGATATTGACTATTTTTAAGATCGAAAATGCTTATCTAAATTTTTTGACACCATTCCTTAAGTTTTTTTGTTTTCTGTTAATAGTGTAATATGCAGAATAATTTTTTTTTTTTTTTAATTTTATTTATAACTTAGATTCATCGTGCATCAGAATTTTTAAAGGAATCTGCATCAGTTTAATGTTGAAAATCCTACTATGTCCCTTCGTTTATTACAGGCAATTTTGTACTGGAGAATATAGGAAAGATGGAGTGCCCATTGGCTACAAAGGATCCACATTCCACAGGTTAGTAAAGGAATTTTTATTTGAAAGATTTTGTATAATAAATTGTCATCACTATAAAAAAAATTAAAAGAAAGACATTTTTTTTAATATAGTGATTATTAATGAATATTGATTAGTCTGTTACTTGATGTGATCAACTTCCTTTTAATCTTTTTAGAGTGATAAAAGACTTCATGGTGCAAGGAGGAGATTTTGTAAATGTAAGTTATGTTACCTTTTTCATTTCAGTTTTATGACAAATTATATATTTTCTTTTTGTTTTGTCATTAATCAGAATTTCCTTTTTGCTGTAAAAGTTTTCAATATTCTGAATAGTGTTCAGTCAAATTCTCTTTAAATTTTTATAATTTTCTGTATGTAAAAATTAATTTTTGAAAGACAAAATAAAAATGTCCGTTTTGCATAACTTAATTCAGAAGTAAAATCAGCACTATATACTTTAAGACTATTGTTTCAATGCAACTAAAGGTACAATTGTATATTTTATATAATTTCAATGTCCATTTTCTTTTTCTTTAAGGATTATTGAAGTTTTGTACCACCTATACTGCTTAAAAGTACAATGAAAATTACAATACTGAACATTGATTTAATACTTTTACAAGCTATGTAGGAATAAAAAAAATCACTTAATGCTACAAATTTAAAATACATATTGTTTAACTTTATATAGATTTTATTATGCAAGTCAATGTTTTCACAATACAGTTGATATTAGCTAACAGAATTTGATAAAACTAAGGATATTTGATGGTGTAAGAGTTTATTATTCAACTGAAGGGTTCATCATATTTAAAATAAATATATATAATATTATAGTTTATTTTTTTATTTACTAATATATAAAGATTGCAAATGGTCATAAAAAAGAGAAATAAAATATTGTCAAGTGATGGGAACAGAGATGAAAGAACAAAATAAGAAATCAGATGAAATATTTCTAAGAACAATAAAAAAGGCAGCTTTAAAAATGTTGAAAAAGTTTTCAGAAAAAATAAGCAAGAAAAGCTCATTGATGAAGAAGGAAATATTAGAAGCTGACATTACAAATATAAACAGAGAAAAAATGAAGAACATTGGCTAAAGGCATGAAAGCCAACAAATTACCACCTTAAGTAAATATTACAAATAGAAATGTATGTTGTAAAAAGAATTACATGAAAACTGATTTCTCAACAGAATTTTTTTTTTTTGTGATTAATTTAGAGTTACATTGGATGGATCTGATTGGATAGTCAAACAACATAGAAGACAGCAAGGGAAGGAGATGAAGTAATGTTTTAGGATAGTAGTGAAGTTAATAAAATAATAGGTTCCTTCAAAATTGATTATAGTATCAAAATAAATTAAGTTTTATTACAAATAGTTGGACAAGATGTTTTTGATTGGCAAAGACCACAACTGAGATCATTATATTCATGCAAAACAATGCTACTGCACATTCTGCACAGCTAACGATTGACCACATAACTAAAGATTTTTAAAAAATCAAATTAATGGAATGACACCCACCAGCCTCTCCAGATATTAATTCAATAGAAAACTTGTGGACTAAAAGTGACAAAAGGGAATGGAAAACAATATTCAAACAAAAATCTCTAGGAATTAAAAAGTAATGTGAAAGTTGGGAGAGTAGAAAAGTTAACAAAATCAATGGACTGATGAATATTATTGAATATCACAGTCCATATTAACATGTAAAATAATAATTTATTCAGGTGTATAGGAGATTGTCTTAATCAAATGTGTTTTTATAGCTTCAATGTTTTAGATTTTTTAAAAAAGTGAAAGTTTACACAATATTTTTTTTTTTTTTGCTGTATGAGGTCATGTCAGAATTCTTGTCGGATATTATTAACTAGATACAACAATTTTGTTACAAAGAAACTATTTTAAATGTCTGATGTTAGATTACAAAAATGAAATAAAGTTAAATCCTTAATAATTTACATCTGAGAAATTTTAATGAGATATGAGCAAAACAATAAAAATTAGAATGTTTTGAATAAATTTTTCTTGTATTCTATATGAAATCATTAAAACTACATCAGCTTTGGGCAAAGTGCATCCTCTTGATTTGCATGTAATAATCCTCAAATGTTAAAAGGAGTTCAGCTGCAAATGTCTGTAATGGACAGAAATAAAAAAAAAAAAAAAAATACTTTATGGACTATGTTCTATTATTTAAGTGTTTTCAAAAATGACCAAAAACCTTTTTTGTCCTGAGGCAAGTATTTTTCTTTTAGATTTAATTGATTTCTTTTTCTTAACTTTATCTAGGGAGATGGCACTGGAGTAATGAGTATATTTGGAAGCATATTTGCTGATGAGAACTTTACAGTGAAGCATATAGGTCCTGGCATGTTGTCTATGGTAAATGAATCTGTTTATTGTAGAAATTTTCAAATCAAATTTCTTTTAAAAGAATAAAAGTGACCTCAGAAAAATGAAAGTTAAATTTATGTTTTTATTTTCTAGGCTAACAGTGGCAAAGACACTAATGGTTGTCAATTCTTCATTACTTGTGCTAAATGTGACTTTTTAGATGGTAAACATGTTGTGTTTGGTAAGTAAAATTTATCACTTACATATTTTTGTGAGAATTATTATAAACTAGTAAAAAAAAAAAAAAAAAAAAAAAAAAAACATTAACGCAGATTGACACAAATCAAGCATTTATTTTTCACAAGTTTTTTTTCTACTTCGTAATGTGAGATCACTTTTTCTGCCTTTCAACTTCACATCCTCAGCCTTCATTATTACTTCACATTTTTAAGCTTTCTCGTAGTTTCACTGGTTTGTGTGTAGATTTAGCCCCCTCCCTCACTTCTCCAATACTTACTTTTATTAATATGTACTCCTCTTGTTCAATTGAAAGTTCTGTTGGAAACCTGAAAATCTCTTTAATCAACTTTGGAGCAATGGTTTAGTGGTTGTTAGATTAAAGAAAATCAAATTGTTCTGTTTTACAGTTTGATCCAATAATTGTAAACTATCCCCCATCTCTCTATAGTAAAATAATTGGAAATTAATGTCTGTATCTCTTCCATATGCTTATCAAAGTTACATTTAAAATATGTAAATTTAATAATTATTTTTGAGTGTTGCAGAAAACTTGCTCTAATGTTGAACATCTTTTTACAACAGGTCGAGTGACAGAGGGTCTCCTTGTTCTGCGAAAGATTGAAAATGTCCCAACAGGTCCCAACAACAAACCAAAATTACCTGTTGTTATTTCCCAATGTGGAGAAATGTAGAAAGAATTTTTTTTTTGATATCATTCATTATTTCATCTCATAAAATCATTTTTGTGAAGAAAAGGAAAAAAATATATATACAAATAAATAAGTGCAGAGAAAATCATTTTGAAAAGTTAAATCTTTTGTTTTTATTATGACCAAAGCCGTTTTTTAACAATGTATACAACAGTAGAAAAGAAGAAAATTAATGCTAAAATGATCAACAGTCTGTCAGTTAATTCCCGACGATTGTACTTTGTGAGCAATTTCTTTGAAGTGTAAATGTGTCCAGACATACTCTTGAATTCTTCATGTGTTTCAGTCATTGTTTTAGAAGAGGAAGCTGAAAAATTAAAATTTTAAAAAATGTTTATATTTAAGAACAAAAGTTCTAGGAAGTATTGTAAGGTTCTTGGCCCAACTTAGCAGTGATTCCTAAAATCAATTCTCATGTTTGATCATTTAGTTAAATTTTGGAAAGTCAGTCAAGCCAAAAACTTTCAGCAGTCACCCTTATAAAATTTATGGTAAATATTATACAAGACAACCTCTTCAAATTGCATTTCTACAGCATTTTATTATCGTTACACTTGTAAAGATAAATAAAAGTTACCAAAATTTAGGTTTATTTTAATAAAAAGTGTGTGTTAAATCTGAGAAGTTATGTCTGGCCCCAAACCAACCTTTTAGTTTGTTTTCATGAAGTCTCTTATACTTAGTTTTAGCAAAAGTAAAAAACGTAACTTGTTCAGTGAAATATCACCGAGATTTAAAGGTTTATTAAATTGCTATTTTCGTATTTATTGCAAGTTTTTCTATTTTGTGAGTGCATTCTGTATATCTATGGAATACAACCTGCCCTAGATATATTTGGTGATAACATTTTTTAAACTGTAGACTGCTCTTTTGTGGTAAATAACAATGTGAACTATAAAAAAATGGTTAATTTTATAGTCTACTTCATAGGCTTTTGCTACCATTTAAATTATGAGACTGTATTTGTGAAACTAACACTTCACTTACCCAAAGTGTTAACAGTGACATCGCTTTGTTTCACCTGATTAGACATCATACGATTTAGACTCATTAGATTTTCAGTAATGCTGGAAGCAGTGTTGGCCAGTATTTCTTTGTTGTTGATTTTCCTGTCAATCAGAGAAAATGTTTTCAGAGAAGATGTTTTGGATAAGAAATTATGTATTATCCATTGACTGCAGGTTCTGAACATTCAGTTGAGAATTAAAGATATATACAAATTTGTGTATTTTTTAAAACTTTCTTAAACTCCGAATTCATATGTAAATTTATTTTTCTCTTTCATATTTTCCAAGTCATACATTACAGAAGTTAAATGTTTTCATATTTTACAGCATTTTAAAAGAAAGTTATTTGAAACAAAAATATTATCTAAGAAGAATTTACATGTGAATGTGCATCAGTTTTCTTGTAAAAGCATGAAAAATTGGAAGCAGCATAGAGAATCTTATTTCATTTTTGAAGGGGAAAAGTGCCAAGTGATCATTCACAGCTTCACTGCATCCACATTCAATTTTGTTAGCATTAAATGTTTAATTTTGCTTTAAAATATTGACTCTCTTTGAATCTAACAAAGAGATAGAAACATTCGTCATACTGTGCATATCCTCAAACTTTGCCAAAGTCTCTCAAAAGTAACATATTAGCAGTATTCATTAAGAATCACTATAAATATTTATCAAATCCTTGATAAGACAAATAATACAAACCTTTGCCTTACATCATTACTTCCTGAAAAAAATTCTTCTCTTAACCTTCTGTCAAAAGTCATTTGAGCGATAAGCTTTGCTTTCCTGAGGGCATTGACAGTGCTAAAAAAAATCCATATAGACACATTAAATAACAGTACAAATTGAAATCATAAAGTTTACTCCTTGAGAGCTCAATAAGTGATATGATTGTAATAACACATTCAGCACAATGTTATTTTTTTCTTTGACTTGTATGGACCAAGAATAAAAAATTGAGAATCTCCAGAGACTAAATAATATTTCTGGAAAGCAGGTATTAGTCACAGAAATATGTAGAGGACAAAACAGAAATTTCAAAAACTCAATTGATAAAATAATGAAATTATAATTTAATATTGTTTGGTGCTGAACATGTTAAGAAACGTAATTTTTGTGTTGATTTTTTTACCAAACTAAACCCATCAGAATTCTAAGAACACTACCTCATCAATCTAACAAAATAATAATAGTTAGCATCATTTCAATCATTTGTTTCATTATACTCGAACTGCTACTCTGTAAAATATTATACACATTGTCAGATTTTATGCAAGTCAATGGTTTCACAAAATTTGTATTAACCAACTAATGTTGGTCAAATTTTCAGGATATATGACCCATGCCCTAGCCCAACCATTAAGTCCATTCAATGTAGTTCTACATTCACCACTAAAAATTACAGTACTATGGTCAAATTAGACATTTATCTTTTTGGTGTTTACTATTACAGATAATACAAATATTTTCTTATGGGTCAATCCAATTTTCTTGTTTTTAATTTTTTTTCAAATCTCTTTTTGTGTCATTCTTAAAGCTAATTTTCTTTCTTGTTCTTTCTATGGCCATTAGATGTAAATACTGCTTTTCAGTATAGAGACAAAAACAAGCACACATACATGTAAAGATTAACAATGATAATAAAGAAGTAAACTACTGGGTTTGGAATTGGTGAAATTGATAATATGTTATGAGGCACAAGATATCCAAATTAAAATTTGATAAGGATATTCCAACAAAGGGATAAACATGGTTTCTGACTTCAGAAGACAATAAAAATTCTGTAGCTGTAACCGAGAATATCTTATATACAAGACAAAGATATTATATAGGAGTCATTCTACCCGATGAGAACTTTAAAAAGGTACAAAATAATGAAAATTAATTCTTATAATGTGATGAAACTTCAAAATTTAATTACTATAGAAAAATGACAATTGTGGATGACAGCTATCAAGCAGGACTTTTCAAAGTATTTCTTGTTCTATTTTTGGATACAAATGATAAAAAAGGGTAAAAACAAATTGGCATTTTAAAGCTTTAGTTTGTACAGGCTCCTCAAAGCACTTGAAATTCTAGTTGCTGCTGGCAAACACTTTGATGAAAAATAATTATCACCCTAACAAAAAGGTATAAATATAAATAAATGTTGGTAGTTCTTATTTGAACTTACATTAACAAACTTTGCTGATGTTCATTCACATTTTTCTGAATGATTTGTCTGTTTGCTTCTCTTGCTTCTTCTTTGCTCAACTTATCAAGCTCCTGTCACATAAAAATACAAAATCATTTTTAAAAATGCATACAATATGAATATAAAAGATTTTGTATAGAAAGAATACTGACATTGCCTGGATGTCCTACAATACTTATTCAAAAATAAGAAATGAGGCAAAGAATATAGCATGTTAAAAGGAAGGCAAAAAAGTGAGAAAAAAAAGAAGATACTTGCTTTAATTTTAAGTCTTAGTTTAGCCAAACGGTCATCTGCTTGATGGGAAAGATCTTCTAAGGAGGATGCCATATAAATGCCATCTTGAAGAGTCTTTAAAATTTAAAATGCTTCAAGTTACAAAACAAATTAAAAAAGAAATTTATATAATATTTTTACATGAAAGAAAACAAACTTTACATTTCTCTGCTGTTACTACATAGACAATCTCCAAAGAAATTACATCTTTTTAAAAGAAAATATGAGAGGATTTTTTCTTCACTTAAGATTTTCACTGCTTCATTGTTATAGCATTGGAGAAAAATAGAAAATTGCCATTTACTGAAAATATATGACTATAAAGAAGTTAATAATTTCTCATGGGCATTGCCATCTTGTTTTGATAGAATACTTTGCAATACAGACTATGGTAAACAACACCCCAAACATACTATAATAACAATATGTCACAGAACAGATCATACATCTTGAACACACACATATAAGGTACCTCCACAAATTAAAAAAAAAACTAACAAACAATACTTAAGGTTTAAAGTGAATTTAAAAAAATTAAAAATCTTCCTTGAAGCTTTTATTTTAGTTTTAATTTCAAGCTAGTAGATTAAATTCAATATTTCCAATAAGCAAAATACTTTGCTGTGTTTCAAAAACTGATTCAAATTGACAGGAAGGAGCTTGTTTTTTGCTAAAATAGCTGATTAGCATTTTTTTTTTTTAGTCATCTTTCATCACAATGTAATTCTTTTTATTAAAAAAAATCTTCCAAAAACAAAATATACTTTTCTGAAACTTTATATGAGGAATATTAGCTGGTTTAAAGTATAATTAATTTGATTGTCATATAGGAATAAAGTGTCACTGCTTGGGTTTGAATACGGATCGCCAGAAAGCAAGCACAGTCGACCTCATCTTGAAATAAGTAGATCATGTGACAGGTAAAGTAAAAATATATATATATATATATGGGAATTAACAGCATCTGACCGAGTATTGTTCAAAAGTATTACTATTATTGTATCTGATTTAAAACAATTATTTACTTTAAATTTAAAGTATTACACTTTTTTTTAGCCTGACAGTAGTTGTTTTGATGTGTTGATAGCCTGATCACAGGTTTAATGTTGCTCTATTGATACTTTATCTGTAAAACATAATTTAAGAAAATGACATGAGCACTTTTTTAATATAAATTTTAAGTACTCAGTTATCTTAAAAATTTTGGAAAATATTCTCTAATTTTAGGAATTTTGACTTTAAATTTACTAGTCATAGCTCATATTTTCTGATAATGTTGTGCATGGTCATTCATTTGTGAATATGTCCTGAAAATTTTATTAAAATCTGACAATTATTTAATTCTTGCAAGAATTTCCAAAACAATGTGTTTTTTTGCCACAAAGATGATGCTAAATTTCCAATAGTAATCTTTAGCCCACTGCTAACACTAAATAATTAAAAAATACTTTGGCCTCTGCTAATAATAACAGACATTTTGACAATAAAACTTTGTTTTCATCAAGTTTGGGGCCTTTTTCATCATACTATGCTCTTTTTTTTAGCAAAAATGTGGAGGTACCTTATATTGCATACATGTCAACAACAGGCAATGTAACTTTCAGAAAGTCATAAATATGTCAAAAGCAGTGGAAGTGTTAACCAAAGTTTCTAACTTAATTTTATATTTTATTTATAGCAATATTTTTCAACTCACTCACACAGCTTAGAGTAACAGAGATGGAATGTTTGAGATTTTATTTACAATTAAAAGGACCTTTAAATATTTTGAATGTGCAAGAGAAAAAAAAAACACTGTTTTATATAATAGTTTCTTAAATAATTATCAATGAACTTGACAGTAAGTTTTTGTTTATAAATATGGTTGCTACTTGACTCTACAAGTGTTACATATAATCTGTATTAATGGACTTTTCTTTAATCTGCTATAAAGCAACATTCTAACAGGAAGTTATCAGGCTTGTAATTTTACTATGGTATACTTAGGTCCAGCAATAAGTTTATAGCTAAATGAAGTAAAGAAACATTTATCTTATACAACAAATATTTATCTTTCAATATAATCTCCTTCCATGTCAATGTATATAACCCTTAAGTGGCAGGAATATGTAGCATACCAAATGGGTAAAAACAGGAAATTTCAGTTTTTAAAAGGTAGTCTTATGTTTATTTTCATTTAATACTGCTTAAAGCATTCCATGCACAAGAAAGTTGTACATTCTTTGCACCAAGTTGTCACCATATTTCTCCTCTGTTCTCTTTGAAAAATATGAATGCAGACATATCAGTGTTTGGATTGTTCTTCCAGTTTTATTTGCAGGCAAATATTCCAGGAAATAATGTAACATCATGAATCCTAGTGTTGCTAATTATTCATTTAGACTTGAATCATGAATGAATGATGACTGTATCACTGGAAAAGGTCTATATCATCAATTGATGATGCCCACCAAGGGTTAATTACTTGGATTGAACATTATAATGTGAAATTTCAGATAAAAATTCATATAATAACTGTGTCCAGGCTAAAGACTTATTAATTTACCCTTGTACTTGTTTAGGTCTTTTTAATTTTTTGGCTTCTTGCTTTTTTTACTCAACTTAACATGCATCCACAAATTAAGAGAACAATTTCAATTACTGAATGAAAGACGGAATATCAGTTTCAAGATGAAGAAATAAGAAACAGATAAATTGTCTACATAATAATCTTACAACTTTGTTTGAGACATCATCAGACAAACTTTGATTTCCACATTCTCGAATATCCTGAAATAAAAAGAAAATAAGACGTTAAATTTGAAGCCCTTTTGTTTTTATTTCAGAAATAAAGGGCAGTAATAGGAAGAAAACTGTTTCAACTTGTTTTACTTGGAAATCATTATCATATTTGTTACAATTTCTTTCTTTGCAAATCCCATAAACATTAATTAAAATTAGATATATATTGAAAAGAAAGTGTAATATTTATCAATCAGATCTTTGCAAAGATTTTTATATATCATTAACATTGTTTGGTATGCAATATTATCTACAACTTTCAGAAGACTCGTTAACATTCAAACATTTTTTTTTTAACAGTTTCATTTTTACTTACAGACAATACACCTGAGCAAACTCACAGAATTAACTGTCAGAAACCTATTAGCATGTTCAAAATTGTCAGGAAAAGTAAGTTGTAATTATAGCAGACCTATATCTATGTTTTATAGTCTGCACAAAATTATTTGATAAGGTACTACATAAAGATCTATTTGAACTTCTAGGAAAACTCGATTTATTTGGGAAATATATTAGAATGATCTTGAACAATCCACCTACAGATGGAAAATGAATTGAGCAAGTATACAAAAATAGATGTGCAAGACAAGAACACTTCTCATTAGATTTATTTAACCTATACAATGAAACAATTCTAAGTGAACTAGAAGTTCTGCCAGACACAATATTAACAACATAAGATACACAGATGACACCATGTTGATGGCAGACTCCTAAAACAGCTATAGGAATTTCTAGCCAAAGTAGTAAAGGAAAACAAGAAGAAAGGACTAACCATTGACTGTAAGAAGACAAAATGCCCATGCATTGTTAGCAAGAGGGACAGCTCAAATGTGGGCTATGAATTGAAGACATTAGAATCAAGCAATCACAGAAATATAACTCTTGAAGTGTTTAAACACATAACGGAAAATGTGAGACATAAATCTGAAGGCACATTGGAATAGTGAAAGAAGCCTTCTGTAAGCTAAACAAAGTATTAAGAGATAGGAAATGTTTGTTCGAAACAAAGAAAAGAATTCTGAACTTCTATGTAATATCACTCCTATATTGCAGTGAATGCTTGATAATTCCCTTGGGACAACAAAGATGTAGTTATACAGAAAGATGCTAAGAATACCATAGATGGATTGGAACATCTGAGCAATAAGAAAGTTTTTAAGGAAAATGGGAACAAAAAGGACAATTGTAATTCAAATCAGAAAGAGACAGTTGAAAATTCTTGGACATATAATGAGGAAAGAGAGCTTAGAGAATTTGACACTCACAAGACAATAATAGGAAGAGAGATGGAAGGAAACTTTTAGTAACCTACTTAACAAGCTTGTATAAGTGGATGGCAGGACAGGGGCTGGGAGTAATAGTAACGGGATAAACATTACTTAGAACTACAAAGAATAGGAAGTTGTGAAGAGCCATGATTACCCATGTCCTGAAGAGATATGGCCCATATAGACTATACTTATTTTCAAAATACATACTTAAATCAATACAACAATAAATACAAGTACACATTTTAGACACAAATGCAAATTAAACTGACTGGTCAATTGTGTAATAATCTTCTTGCACTAGCATTACAAATTTATTTAAATATCCACTTTATTCTTTTGGTGCAATTCAAAAGAAATATTTTAAATCCATAGTGAATAATAGTTTCAACTTAAGAAAAATATTAATACAGCCTAAGGTTAAGCAAAAAAAAAAAGAGATAACTCAATAATTTCAGAAATAAAAGGGTGATATTAAACTGAAATATGGTAAATTCCAACATAAAGATTGAAAGATACTAAAATATAACATTCAACTACATAAATATTAAATTTCAATATTTCATCATAAAAATCTGTTAGTTCAACATTCTATGTACCTCCATGCACTTTTTGACAAAAAAAAAAAAAAAATATATCAAAAGTGGGGAAAAGTTTAAAACCACAACACAAATCTTAAAAACTGATAATTTTGAACATGTTTGTTTGGAATGAACACACAAAGCAGAACAAGCCTTCTTTCATGATACAAGATAAATCACTCACCCCAATAACAACATATCAACCTCCAAATAGCTGTACAAATTTCAATGACTTTACAGACTACATGCACTTTACAATATATTATCTATCAAAGTCTTTTATAACTTCACCTACTACACTACAGTTAGTGCCCACTTTTTTTTTATGAACATTTTTGTCCACCTATCTTAATTTCTTTCTTTTTGCTGAAGCGGAACCACAAGGAAACATTCCAGTGGCTCGAGGAACCCCTGCAATAAATTAATTGTCTTATGCAAAAAAAAAAAAAAAGTTTTCAATTATTAAAATAAAATAAAAATACTCATCTTCAGATTTATTTACAAAACAAAAAATACAAAGACAAACTGTAAAAATAATACGTACATATGCAATTTTAATCTTGATTCTACGGTTACTTACACTACACATGTAAGTAAAAACTTCAGTTTATGGATTACATTAAAAATTCAATGAGAAACTTGAGCCTGATGTTTCTTGCACAAATCTTTAATATTGAGTCGTGTTTTTGTTATTGATTTAGTGGAAGTACCTAAACACACATATCAACACAGGAGAATTAAAAATTACTGTCAATCATAGTACTTAACTTGTGTAACTTCTTGCGGAACCCTGGTTGAAAACCACTCCTTTAGACACTCAAACAAAAGAATATTTTTAACAACTTCTACACCCTTCTTTGCACATTAAGTAAACAATTTCCGTTTTGGTTTCACACTGAATAAATATCCTTTTTTATTGCATGCTTAAAACTAAAAGTGTTAGTTAATCGATAATTTTTTTTGGCATATGGGAAAATCCCCACCCAGATTTGTCACCAGAATAAAACACACACAAAAAACAGTTATTGAATGATTACTTTTTTTTTTTTACTCAATATTCTAATTTCTAATTTACGACTACAATTTTTAAAAAAAGAAAAAAAAAGTGCATTACACTTTTCTTTGGGGATAAGCTTTCTGCAAAAAACTCAAAGCAACTGCAAAAAATATGACTGCCTGAATTTCTGGGATGAGGAGTTATCGTTATTCTCATTATTTACATTCAAACTTCACCTCGATGTGCTCTTCAGCCTTCCTCAGGTGTCTATCGATCTTGTTAACATACAACCTAGCATTGGTTCGTGAATTTTTAGTGACATAGTAATTGCGAGTTCAATCCCTGGTCTGGAGAATACAATTGTGGAAACAAGACTAAACAATGACTGAGCAGTACTAAAAAAGAAACAAGATATCCCTAGACAGGAAGAGCTGAACGAAAACAATCTACCCACGTAGAAAGTTTTCAGTTCGAAATTACCTGATTAGCCGGCCGGATCGACAGGCAGCTGAAAAGGGACGGAGGATACAATAACCGAAACGTTAGTCCAAATGCAAAATATAAATAAGAAATAAATGCGTTTAAAAAGCTAAAAAAAGTCAGCAGACAAACGTAAAACTATTTTGAAAGTGACACAGAACGCTTCTTACACCATAAACAATAAACATATTTAGTTTATCAAAGAAAAGAACCACTGGAAAAGTTTATAGATCAGGAAATAATAATTTGTCATTTGATTTCATCAGAAAGTCCGTGTAAATAAAGAATAAAGATGCCATATTGCTAATTCAGCTAAACATTTAAATTTTTAGAGCAGAAAGGAACTACATCGAAAAATTCTAACAAAAGCAGCTAAAACACAAATTAAGCAAGTAAAAGCTAATTCACTTAATTCTGGCGGCTTTCGTCAATTTGAAAAAAAAAAAAACAACTAAAAATTGAAAGATTACTACTAATACTACAGTACACAGAAATAAGAAAATGAAAAATACTAGTCCTTAAAACGAGTCAAAGTAGTAAATACGCTCTTTCCAAGTTAATAATAATAAGTGTTAAAAAATACACACTTACTAGGTAAAAAGTGTTTATTCGTTTCAACTGTGTGATATTGAATAAAATAAAAAGACAATTCGTTTCAAAAGTAAAACGTCATCAAAAGGAAACATTATACAAAAACTGTTTTGGCAACAACAAAAAAAAGGTCAGAAATAATTTAAAATGTTTTAAAAATAATAGGAGGTAAATTAAAATGCATTCAAAATATAAAACAAGCCTACTTGAATGAGTGCCTGAACTTCCAAATCTAGTTTAACAATTTCTTGCAAACATAACTTCACGTGAATATCTTCTGCTTCCATATTGGACCGGTGTTAACTGTATATTGACCAACATAACACAAGGGCCTTCTTTGAATAAACAAAAATGTTACATTTAGGTGGTTAAAAAAAATAAACAAATAGATTCAGCAAACAAATTCTCACTTGGAAAGTAAAAACCTCATGAGAAGAATGGCACATAATAATTCTGTATAAATCACCATCAAAATAAACGTTTATAATTTTTTTAAATATTGCTACTAACTAGTTATTTTTTTTTTAACATATTTATTATTTGTTCTTTAAAAAGTTATTTTTTGGCTTAATTTGCAGTTTATCACCCGCGCTCAGATAGCATTAAAAATTTCCAGAATACTTACATTTATGTGTAATTGTACATGCTTCATTCGAATCTGGCTTGATAAATTTGATAAAATCTACCGTTTTGAAGTTATCAACAGTTAAAATTTCGGAGTCATTCGCGTCGCGGCAGCCATTACTTGCGTTGTTTGCATACATTTGCTGCTGAATAGCTATGGGTAATATTCATTTGTGATTATTACGCACGCAGCGCACAATTGAGCGTTTTGCACGTAAATAGTTCTCCTGCGCACTAATTGAGACAAGAAAGATCATTAAAAATAAAAAAAAAAGCTCGTTAACTACATTCTTCCGCGTTTAGATTTTCGCAGCGAATCTATGCAAACAACGCCATTAATAATGACTCCGAAATTTTACTGTCGATGACTCCAAAACGCTAGATTTTCAAATTTATCAAGCCAGATTCGAATGAAGCATGTATTGTACACATAGATGTAAGTATTCTAGAAATTTTTAATGCGAACTGAGCGCGGGTGCTAAACTGCAATTCACCAGTATATTTTGTAAGTTGACAAATTAAAAAAAAACAAAACAAAAAACTTTTATTTAAAATAAACATTACTTTTTTTTTAATTAAACATTATTATTAATGAAACACGATATCCCAAGAGGAAATCAACTTAAAGTAGAATTTAGTCAGCTTATAACTTACAATTAAAAATTACAATTAAAAAGATAATACAGTGTAACCCGGATATAAGAGAGATTTTCTCTGGTCCCAAATTAGAGCCTCTGTTAATGTATATAAAATAGTCCAAACCCGAATATAAGAGAAACCCGGATATAAGAGACTTCTTCTCCGGTCCGGACAACTCTTATATCCGGGTTACACTGACTGTGGAATCTTCCACGACAGCCAGTTTATCCTCCGCTAGGAAATGCACTCTTCCTGTTACGATTTTACCAACATCATGTACAGAAAATAATCAACAGGAATTCATTGGTTAATCACCGTCAATCTAGCTTGCTGATTGGTCAGTATCGACCAATCAGATCGCTCCCACGTGCAAGATCAATTTAGGCACCAACTCAATCTGGAGCCACCTGGTGATACAGCGAAGATATAAAACCCAACACGTGTAATTCTCGCTCTCTCTGTTTCGACACGTGGACGCGGACTCTTGAACCCAACTTCTCTACGTCACAACACTGCTGCCAAAATGTGACTCTTAAAGAACTCCCGTCTTGACTAATGCAGTCAGACGTAAAAGAACTTTACAACAATTCATGCAAGTATAATTCCAGCATCTTTTATCCAACTTGCATAATACACGATTCAACACAATTCAAAACATATTCAATCTTCTAAACTGCATTTTAATAATCAACTTATTCATGATGAGTCTAGGTACAAATATTACCTAATCAAAGAGACGTAACTCAATCTCACTTTTCAGTTCACATCACATGCCTGTATATTCAATACTTAATAAATTCAATTGTTATGTTTTCAACTCTACGTTCTGTTTTGTATTTCACCATTGCTATTTCACGTCAAATATAATTTGCTTAGTTCCACCACATTGGATAGCGACCTCCAGCATAATGGCATAATCCTTTCCACACCTTTCCTAGACAAAATAAAATAATTGTGGCGAACATCCCTTCGCACATGCAACAAATATGGCTAAACCATCACACTCGATCATACATAGGGCCCGTTCTGCTATATATTTGGTGACTCCGACCTTCAGGAAAGGTCCCAACAAATTTGGTGAACCCTTCGTTTAAAGGAAAGGCTCGACATTCAGGAGAGGCCGCTACAGAATGGATATCTCGACGTCCGATTCAGCAACCACTACATAAATGGTAACACCGACGTTCACATCTCGGTCAACAATTGAACACCTTGACGTTTAACACCAATGGAATTGGTGACTAACAACGTTCAAGCCTACACTAACCAATGAATACTAAAATCAACAACGTTCAAACCAACATAATTGGTACCATTGACGTTCAAACTACCAGCAACAACAGAAGTGTTAAACCCGATGTTTAACTCTGCGGCAGCAAAAATGGGTACTCCGACGTTCCTACGAAAAACAAAATCTGCCAACCCTGACATCCCAACCATAATTGATAATTCCGACATCTCAACCAAAATTTCTTGTTCGTCACCACGTGCGTACACACAGACTAAATATCAGACTCTTCAACATATCTTAATACGCATGCTGTACATCCTTTTCTTTCAGAGCAATAACATAACCGCTAAATGTGACGAAAATTAATTATTTCGAAATATCGGTGACAAGTGACAACAAGCCTCAATTGTTCAAACAACCTTCTACGGTATTTTCTACCACACAGCATTATTCTGACATGGAAGCAAACTCAAGTTTCACTGGAATGAACGTACACTTTTCTCTGGACGACTCACTGTTCCGTTACATACGATGCAACATCACTGTGAGAATTTGCATGCATGTTATTTGTTGCTACTAATATTGCAAATTCCACATTTTCTCACTACTTGCAACTGGTCATTGCAATCGCATCCTGTTCAGTCCTGAAACTTAAAAGCGTGCGCATACAATTAATTCTACTCCACGTGGGCACACACTCTTTCATGCCATTGCTTGCTTCCCATGCCTTAATACATTATTTTGAACGACTCACTGTTTCGAACCACATTTTTCAACGCATCTTTCATATAAAATTTGCTGTAAAGATTTACTTAATCACTAATAAGCGAATTTTATTTTTCAACCTCGCCATGACATTCAACAGATCGCCTGCGCAAATTCGACTCACGGAATTTTGCAGATCTTCAGAGAATTAAGCTAGCTTCTCAACCAATTCGGCAAATCTTCTCAACCATTTTGGTGATTCTTCTCAACACACTTGGGCATTCTATTCGACACAACTTCAGCTGACAATAAACTTACGATGACAACAAACTCACGCGTACATTACGATGACAGCACATTCACATGTACATTACGTTGACACACATTAACTCACATTGTGCTACACACCGCACACATTTCCAGAGTTCATTTCTTAACCACAGTTGTCACACATGCCCACAGACACACACTATACTTTTACATATTAAAAATTTTAATTCCCGCAACTTTTAATCTTCCGGGGTAATGTGGAATCTTCCACGACAGCCAGTTTACCTTCCACTAGGAAATGTAATCTTCCTGTTACGATTTTACCAACATCTACAGAAAATAATCAACAGGAATTCATTAGTTAATCACCGTCAATCTAGCTTGCTGATTGGTCAGTATCGACCAATCAGATCGCTCCCACGTGCAAGATCAATTTAGGCACCAACTCAATTTGGAGCCACCTGGTGATACAGCAAAGATATAAAACCCAACACGTGTAATTCTCGCTCTCTCTGTTTCGACACGTGGACGCGGACTCTTGAACCCAACTTCTCTACGTCACAACACTGCTGCCAAAATGTGACTCTTAAAGAACTCCCGTCTTGACTAACGCAGTCAGACGTAAAAGAACTTTACAACAATTCATGCAAGTATAATTCCAGCATCTTTTATCCAACTTGCATAATACACGATTCAACACAATTCAAAACATATTCAATCTTCTAAACTGCATTTTAATAATCAACTTATTCATGATGAGTCTAGGTACAAATATTACCTAATCAAAGAGACGTAACTCAGTCTCACTTTTCAGTTCGCATCACATGCCTGTATATTCAATACTTAATAAATTCAATTGTTATGTTTTCAACTCTACGTTCTGTTTTGTATTTCACCATTGCTATTTCACGTCAAATATAATTTGCTTTGTTCCACCACATTGGATAGCGACCTCCAGCATAATGGCATAATCCTTTCCACACCTTTCCTAGATAAAATAAAAATAATTGTGGCAAACATCCCTTCGCACATGCAACAAATATGGCTAAACCATCACACTCGATCATACATAGGGCCCGTTCCGCTACAATACTTACAAATAATTTAAAACTCTTATCAAATTATTATGTTTTAAAGTTTGATCTTTCTAACATTTATAATAATTAAGTTACTTAATTTAATGCTTTTGAATTAACACACTTAAAAATTAAATTTTTTTAAAAAAAACAATTATGCATTATGTTGTCATGTGTTTATAATACATATCAGAGAAAAAAAGAAATTTCTTGCCTTTAAGTTCACTACTGTATTAAAAAAAAGGCAAAGTTTGACATATCTGTAGTGACTGCTACGCTTTCCACGCCCACAATTTATTCGTCTGCGATTGGCTAGTAAATTGATACTGCCTTTCCATAAGACAATTTAGCAGTTGCAGTCACCACTTTGAATTTTTCTGCCGTGAACTTGCTCACATGTGTCTTTGTTACAAAATCAGTGATTGGTCGAATTTTAACCAATCAAACATTTTTGTGCTAAATCAACTTTCCCGTGTTTTCGCTGGGATCCTACCAGCAGCTTTAAAAACAAGCGATTTTTCCACAACAGTCAGTAGAGTGGGGTCAGCAGGGAAACAATGGAGGAGGCAATGAAGGCATTAAACGTTTCCCCATCTCAGCGTCTGAATCGACACATTGATAAGGTAAATATAACAAACCCGTCACCTATGTCGAGACACTGCCAAAATTTTACAATTGCTACACTGCCATTCAACGCCTTAGTGTCTGTTGGTAAAGTAAATGATAACAATCCTCTCATTTATGTCGAGACAATGCCAAAATTTTATAGCCTCCACATTGCTTCTCTTCGCCTGTATCCAAGAAAAAAAAAATGATATCTTGGAAAGAAAATTAACATTGATTTTCCCTGCCTGTATCGGGGATCGTCTCCAGCCAAAATTTTTATGACTGGCACATGTTTTGGCCGATAATTTCATATTTGCCTTTCTTTCTATCTCCCTTGGTGAGACACAACTCGAAATGACAAGACCTCACACGTGGCTTCTTCTATGAGTTTTTTTTTTTTTTTTTGCAAATAAAATCAAATCTTTCTTTTAATGTCAATCAGTCTATCTTTCGTGATAGCTCTTTTTTTTGCTTTAAGAATGTCTATTTTCTGTTTTAATTTCTATGGTTAATTAGTTAGCCAATTACCATAGCTAAATAGTGTCACAATCCTCCCTTACCTGCCTTGTCATTTACTCGTAAATGACACCTAAATCCCAGTACACTATTTAGCATGCATGTTTCATGGAATTCTATTTTCCTTTTCACAGTATGTTTCATGATCAGTCTTTCTTCTGTTCTACATGCAATGTAATGTTCATTTCATTTTCTTTTTCATGCAAATTAATGTGTGTGGCTATTATGGCTTGTTTTTCTTGGTCAATGTTTTTCTCTCTGCTACAGGAGGTTTTTCTGCCGTACGCATCAGTTCCACTTTGGCCTCCTCTGTCGGCTTTCCTGCAATTTCCTCCTTGATTCTGTCTGGGTAAAGAACACTGCTCGGCATCTCCCTCTTGAGTTGCTGCATGCTCATTTGATTACGACGAATTAATTCTCTCCTACTTCTAAATCTCCATACTGCCATTCACCCTATGGCGATAATTATTAATGTACCCATCATTGCTGACCAATTTATCGCAATCTGTTCATCATCTTCCCAAGCCATACCTTCCCTCCCCAACACACTTAACTTGTCCTTCAACTGATTCATATCGATCTTTCCTATTTGCTTCATTAGCGCTGGCATTTTATTCTAGGTAACATTGGGGAATCCCCTCACTATTGGCTCCCACAGCTCTGTACAATTGACTAAACTTCTGTCAATCAATTCTATAATTTAATCACTCTCTTGATATTTTTCTTCTACCAGGTAATATGGGGGTAAAGAAATAGATATCCCAAATGCTAAACATCCCAGGGACAATTTTAACAGAGATAATGGTGGTTTCACTTTTAGTGTCCTTGTGGACCCTCTCCCACATACCCTAGACAAGCTGATTGGTTTCTGTGTGGCCACTGTCCACACCCCGTGTGAAACACTGATAGTTTGTTGTAATGCCGTGTTTGTTAATACCTACACTTGACAAGTTCTCTTAATTCCTTTCTTCCCTTCAAACAATTCAAGCACGCACATTTTGTGATTACCAGCTACATAGATGGGGCTCAATGATGTACAAGTTCCCAGAGCATCATTCCTACACTTTTTAGCTTCATCAGCTGTTAGCAACATGAACTTTGCTCTACCCGAATTTAAAGATATGTATTCCATTTCCACATTGTCTCTTACCACCATTCCCAAACCTTGATCTCCTCTGGGGTAAGGAATAGGTAAATTTATAACTTGGTATATCTTGAATATGCTCTCTCTATCCAACAATGGAATAGACATCAAAACTAATAGTTTTCTATTTTCCAACAAGGTCACACATCCCAGCGCACTATAATATTTCCACAATTTTTTTGTGAGATCCACTGACAACCTTAAATGAGGGGGTAATTCGGTTTGTATTCCGAGTAACACTTCCCTTAAGTGACCCGGGGTTACTATGCTTGGGGACAGGTGTCCCAATGACAACATGTCTAATTGCGCTCTCACATGTTCCAGCAAGGTTGTCGATGACTGAC
Organism: Acanthosepion esculentum; assembly: GCA_964036315.1. NCBI lineage: Eukaryota > Metazoa > Mollusca > Cephalopoda > Sepiida > Sepiidae > Acanthosepion > Acanthosepion esculentum. The sequence goes on from OZ038475.1 coordinate 82,941,151, forward strand.
TAGTTTGTCGTACCTTATTCGTAATTATCATTAGTTGAAAATATCTTTGCATAAATCCACTTATTTCCTGTAATTCAATCATTACAGTTTCTGTATCATTAATCTTCAGTCACTGTTCCAAACAGGACATTTAACGCTTTTCCCACAGTCGGAACTACTGATCTCTTTTCTCTCATCAGCAGCAGCTCTATTTCCTTCAGGTAATTTTTCATGTCCTTCCAATGAGCCTCTATCATAGTGGCCTCCAATTCTAAGGAATATAATAATCTGAGATATCCTTTCTCCTTGGAATAATCTTGTCCTACATTCAACGGGGCTTCATCCAGTTGCCTTAGCTCATTTCTTAGTTTATTTAACAGCGACTCATATGGATTTAAATCTATCACGAATGTGATTAACCATTTCGACCTGGTTATTATTTATTCGTCTTTTTAAAAATGGTATTTCGGCTGTGCTTCCAAGCTTCCGCCACCCTCGTCGTCGTCATCAGTGTGGCTACCACCATCATCATCAACCCCTTCATTTTGGTCATTCCTGCAAGGCAACAGGATTCTCTTGTTTTCATTCTTCTTAACCATTCTGTCTTGTTCAATTCTTCACTCAATTATTCCATAATTTCTTTTCTAAGTTTGTAACCCTTCAGCTCTTCCCTCCCCTAACTAACTCCTAGCAGATCGATTGGTCTGGACAGGCATGTGGGGCTCCCCCTCCAAAGGCCGTAACTTCATGACACCACTGCTGGCCAGTCAGCAATGCCAATAATCTTCTTCCGCCCTACGTGAGGTGCAACCTGCACCTCCATCCTCTCCATTCACATCCACCACAGTCAGCAAGTAGGTTTTGAGATGAGCCAATGTCATTATCTGTCGACACTGAACGCTTCTATTCTTCACAGCCTTCTTTGTTCTACTGAGATTTGGGCTTCCCCACCCCTCTCAATCTTATCTTCAGAGGTAGTTCCTGTCCGACCTCTAACCTTCTCACAGGGTTCAACTCCTCTTCAGGAGGTGTTTCGTCCTTTTCCTTCTCTCTTGATTCTTCCTTCTGCTTTGAGTCTGTACTTTGAACTTCTTCATTACTTGTTGATTCAATGTCTAGATCTCCCTTGTTTCTTAGCCTTTCTCTGAGCTGGGAAAGGGGTACCTGATCCTCCTCCTCCCACTCACTGAGCTCTTCTTCTTGTTTAGGGTGTTTCCCTTTAGTAACCTTGACTGCTTGACCGGATTTCCTTGCTTTTCTCTTCCTTTTCTTTGGACATGGGGGCGAGGCGGTGACATCACGGTCCCCTCCGCACCGACTCAGGCGACGACTGAGCTCCGCTGGTCCTCGCTGAAGGTTCCAGCTCCGTCACCCGGATCGCTTTGTTCAGATGGCTAAGTCGATCTATCTCTTCATCTTCTTCGGAATCCCCTTTCGTTTCCATTTCTTCTGGTTCAACTAAAGTTACCTTCCTTGTTCTTGCTTTCTCCAGCCTTTCTTCAGATCATTGCCATGGGGAAATTGATCTTTCTATCATCCCAGCTTCCAACATCTCTTCCACTGCCTCTTCCACTAGAGGCCTCTCATGAACAGGTGTTCTATAAGGCTTCAATTTCACAGGGGAGTGATCGCCAGTATCGATCTTCATTTTTACATTGTGGGTCTGGCCTAATTCCTTATCTGATTTGGTCACCACATCCCGATTATTTCTTAGCAGATCTCCCACTCTGGCCCTAAATTTATCAGGTGCCAATATCTCTTCTGGTGGATCTCCCATTGGCGTTCTCTTGCCTTTTTCTACCAACACAGTAGGGTTAAACTCTATACAAGCCTTCTGGCTCTGAAGCCAGTCTTCTCCCAAGATTGCTTCTGTACATAGGTTGGGCGTTATGTAGAAGTTCTGGGTACTTCTCAATCTTCCAATTCTCACAGGAAGCCTCGCCATCCCTTTTATCTCCAGGGGACCACCATCCGCCTGTGTGATTTCTATGCCCGCTTCCTGCATCCCTTCCTTCTATTTCACCTGTCTGTATTCTTTCTCTCTTAGCAATGAAACAGACGCTACGGTATCTATCAGAGCTTTCATTGCCATACCCCCTATTTTTGCCTTACAAGATAACTCCTTCTCTTGCGTTAGCGAAGTAATCACCTTGGCCTTCCTTCTCTTGGGTTCCCACCTCTGTGTTATTCCAGCCATAGGTGCTGGCAGCAGTAATTTCCCGTCATCCACCTCACATAGGAGAGACCTTCGTTTTCTCTGCCTGGGTGGTCCTGGCTGGACCCTCCCCAGTCTCTTTCTGCTGTTTCTGGAAGCACAATTCCTCTTCTGGTGCCCTGGTCTTCTACAAAACCAGCACCTTGTTGGGCAGATAACTGCAAAGTAGCCCACCTGACCACATATCCAACATTTTATGCTTCTTCTTTTTAACTGAGTCACCCTCCCTCTTATTTTGGGGGGGACCTGCCCTCTGCCTAAGTGGCTCCTCTGGCCACATGTCCAATTAACTATTTGAAATAGCTTCTTCCCAAGACCTGTAGCTTTATGGAACAGAATTCCAGGAGGATGCTTTTCCGACTACTACAATCTTAATCTCTTCAAGTTTAGGTTTAACCATTATCTTTCACACATATCTACATAAATTGCACTCCTTACTCTTCACGCTCTCACAGCAACTGCCCTTGGTAACCTTCTACCTTGGGCCTTGTATAGAGTTAACATTAGGAATAAAAAAAAATGCATATATTTATCAATGCATGTATCTTTTATTATTCTTTCCATTTAATACAAGTATTATTACCATGGTGTTTTGAACATATACATATGATGGAATGTTGAAAATATGAACATATACATGATATTGAATATAGACATACGAGGTGTCGACCTGATCAAGAAGCTCTCCTCACAAAAATCAAATTTTAGGATGTAGGATGGACCAAGAACTTTTCAACACCCCATCAATTCCCAAGAATTGTGCAATTGGCTTATTTTACAATAAATTAAGGAATAAATTAATGAAACAAATATTTTTCAAAATAAATCATCTGTTGCCACTCTTGAAAGTTGTAGCTTGAGAGTTAGAAGCAAACCTGGAGGCACTCAAACCTGTTTGTCTGGAAACAATAAAAAAGGAAATTTATAATAGGGTCAAAGCAACATAATGGGGCGGCATAAATCAAAAATCAGTGTAACAATTTAGGCAAGTAACAACTTATTAAACATTTCCATATTTTAATTAATTCAATTTACATTCAACTCATACTAAATTATACCTTAAACGTCTTTATTTTTTAATTTTCTTATTATTTTAATCTTCTTATGTGCAAGATGGTGCTAAAAAGATCCCAATCTTACCCACTTCCTAAAATCTGATCAAATGACCAAATAGATTTTTTTAAATGCTTCTTGATTAGGCTTACAACTTTTCTCCTTGTATAATACTCTACAATATTCTGTTTTTATGAGCACAATATAAATACATCATACACACTCATAAAAATGTCTTTATATTAAATGAAATATATATTAAAACAGTATTAGATAATAACTATTTTTAATTCTCAATAAATTTTAACAATATCACAATTCCAATTTTGTATAAAAATCTAAAGCTATCAAAGAAACTGTTACTAAATATTTTTGTATTCCCATATTTAGTGCATTCATTAATTTTTTAAAAAATTCCTAAAAGTGTAAATATGAGCATATCTTTGTCAATATTTAATATATTTAAAAGTGTCTGTAGAACATATTTTGAACAAACAGTATTTCTTGAATTCCTTTTGTTAAAATTTTTAGAATTATAGAATAGATTCTAATTTTTAATTTAGACATTATTATATTATTTACAATAATAAACACAACACATATTTATTTATGTTTTAATTATAAAATATCTGATTTTAATTACAAATCAAAATAGAGTTTAAGATGAAAAACTGAAATAAAAAATGTCATCCATAATTATATTCAGAGTGTGCAAATGCAAAGAAAATTATATGAAATTTGGAAATAATCTTAGAAATGCATGAAAAATAATACCTTGATTGAGCTGTCTTCTTCTTAATTGTTTGATTGACTTGTTGAGGCAATGGGGGCTTCCTTAAAGATAAGAAAAGGAAAAATTCAACAATGAAGATAATACATTTTAAACAAATATGAGAAAGAATTTTTGAATAATGGTCTTTGCTACTTTTTTCTGATATTTTTTATCTGGCCGTGCTGATATTAAATATTGTTTTATTGATATTTTTTCTCATATTTTTCCAAATCAAAATATAAAATGTGCAATTTAGTCTTATATATATACATGCAAATACATGGATTATCTTTGTATTTCTAAAAAAACATACTTTCAATTACTTTAATCCATATTCATTCTAAATATTATTAGTTTGATACTTTATATTTAAAAGTTATTTTTTTGCAGTTTTTGATTCTTTATTTTTAATCCTAATTTCTGAAATGAGAAATTATCAATTTGAATAGATTGATGTATAAAAATTTTAATTTGTTATAAATTTTCTTAAAACAAAATTTCAAGTTAAAAAAAAAATCCACAACATTTCTGTTGAAAACTTACTTTTTATCACCTTTTCCTTTGAATACTTTTTGAACATCAAGTTGATTGAAAGTCAAAATCTGAAGATCCAAAGCATCAACTATTTCATTATCTTCTGGGCCTCGTAATCGGTTGTATGTCTCTTCCATTTGTACTCGACTCGGTACATACAAATTAAACCATTGCTGTTTATAATCAGTAAGTGAAATAAAAGAGAAGAGAAAATTGTAGTTCTAATCTGTGCATTTGTAAGTAACATGAAACCAAATAAAACTTTGAAACATGGGTTTTTGAAAAGTAGAAAATAAAGAATGAAGACAGAAATTTCAAAGCAGAAAAGGAACTAAGAAATACGTTTATTACCACAAACAATGATAAAAGCTTTTGGATTAATTAATGAATGCATTTACACCAAATATGTGTAATAGGGGAACTTTTTGTTCTAGTTGCATATTCAGATCACATCACACTTATCAATTGTAATGATATTCATTATAAAATTTCAACAATCTCAAAATAAACGAATTCAACACATACATTGATTTGATTTTATATATAGAACTAAAGGGGAGATAATGGTACAAAGTGGAAAAGCTTTTAAATGATATGTTTCAATGATGTATTAGGTTTGGCATCCTTGGGTTGGAATGAAAGACATAACTATGTGTCAGGAAAATATGTTGATATAAGAGGGACAATAAATTAAATTACCTCATCAGATCTGATGCCCAGAGACCAGAATATATTTTTTATATATTAGAGCCATTGGTAACTGTTAGACTTTAAATCAACCCACTCTAAAGTAAATCTCCATTTTCTCTCTATCAGTTCGTATACCATATTGTGCTACTATTGCTTTTGCGATGATCAGTGATATTATGTATGGTCCTGGTCTTAGGTTTATTGTTGACGATTGAGAGATTGGTACACTCTAAATGTATTTTCTTCTTAGTGACTCCTTTTCTATCCTGATTAGACTGTGGTCAGATATATTATGGTGAGCTACCAGTGTGTTTAAGGTGTTGTTATGCAGTATATCTCATATAGTTTTTTTTATGAAATTTCTAGATGTTTTGCCAATATACACTATTGGGCATTTTGTACAATCTATTTTGTATATTCTTTCCTCTGTCCTGTTGCTGTTGCTATATTGTTTGGTGCTCACTATATCGCTTATCGTGGTTGAATAAGTTATTTTTGATGATAGCTGTTATGGAGTTGGTATATATAATTATGTGCCTACTTTTGTTATGGTGATCAGGATTATTATTATCTGTGAATTTTTGTATTTTTCTTTTGTGGATTTTGTAGGTTTTTCATTTGACATTGTACAGGAAATAATTTGAGTATTATTTAAAATCCATTTTGTGAACATTATACACAAAATACTTTCTAAGCATAAATAGTCCAATGACTTACCTTAACCTGCATAGATAATCCAATGTCAGTAAAGATATATTGCCATTGAGGCAGGCCAAGATAGAGCAACATAAGTCTATAATAAGAAGTGAATGTTGGTACAAGGAAATGCCAACGAAGTGATCGATCCAAAAACCATATTTCTGTCTTCATATTACTGCAACCTAAAAAGAGAATTACTGAGTTTAACGTATTCTGTTTTTTTAAAAATATCCTACAATATGACCAAATGGACAACAAAAGAGAAAAAATCTGACATTGTAACATTCATAATTTGAAGGTGGTTGGTTCATCTTCAGTGCTAAAAAAATTATGAGTTTCTTCATGATGTACTTCAAACACTGCTGCAGAAAGAAATATATTGCTAAGGTTAATATAGTCTTTTGTTTAGGCTAAAAAAAATAATTTAAAGGAATGAAAGAAATTGAAAAAGATAACATTAAAATATAAAAACATGAGCAGACACCTTAAATGATTAGTGAATCATTTTTACTAGTCATCAGTGGACTTGAGAAGTTTAATTTCCTGAAAAACTGTTTTTTAAGGAAAAGATTTTATAATAGATTTCAACTGACAGTAGCACTGTTTGGTCAATGAATACTGAATGTTCCCTGTGTGGAAATAGCTAATTTCACTGTAACCATTTGAAATTTTTGAGTATTTGATTTACCACCAACACACCTCTCTATCATTATAGAAGTTCTTTTGGAATACTATTAGGTCACCATTTTCTACTGCTAAATTAATATTGCATATATCAATAAATAGAACAATTTTTCTTCTAAAATTCAGAACAAAGTTTGAGTTTAGATATAGGCATTAAATTGTATGTAAGTTTTAACCCTATCATAATTTTGTATAAAGAAAACAACATAGTGATGCTGATATCTATTTACAATTAACTGTCAAATGAAGTTCAAATAAGATAAAATATTGTTTGATTCCACGGAAGAATTTACCAATTACTATAACAAAGTATAAGAAATATAAAGGTATAAGAATAATATGACATTTACTTTCCATTCTTTGATGAATAAATAGGAATTTTTTACTGAATTAATTGAACCTAGAGATCATCTCAAATTTGTAAGTTCTTGTTTTTTTTTGTATAAAATTTACTGACCAAATTATTCTGGTTTGATTATATTTGATTTTTGGTTATGTAAATCGACTTTAAAATATTGCATATATTGAGAATGTTAATATATGAATTACTTAAAGTAAAGAAAGCAAAAAATAACTACAAAATGAAGAAAGAGTTAAAAAATATAGGAAGATGTAGAAAAAACTAAAAGAGTAGAAAGAAAGAGTGTACAATTAAAAAATTAAATGAAGATGAAGAAAGAAAAATTAAAAACAGTAAGAAGAAAGAGTGTATAACTAAAAAAGAAATGGATAAGAAAGAAAGATTTTACAGAAAAATAATCTATCACATCTTGAGAATATTTTATATTTACACATAAAATATTTTCTTAAAATCTTACCCAAATGACAATCTCTGAAAACAAGACAAACTTTACCCAGCTCTTCACAAGGGTCCAGCTCAAATATTCGACAAGATGGATGGAAGGAAGGTTGATTTGGGCCTAAAAAGAAAAAGAAAATTAACAAACACTGTCTGATGTACTGAGATAAAACATTGTCATTATTCCATTAATTATTTGAACTCATATCACTTTTCACCACAATGTTTCAGCTGGTGCATTCTCTGACCTTCTTCATATTTCTGCTCTGGTCCCACTAACTGGACATACAAATAGTGTTGATTCATGTAAACTCCATTTGACCACCATTAGAAAAACAGAATACAACAAACTTGACTTCTGAGATATTTTGGTGATTTACATAGTATGTATAGGTTGAAAAGTTAATACATCTTATATTGGGCTTAAATTTTCATCCTCATTTTGTACATAAAGAACCAACAGTTGGGGGCTTACGGCACCAAAACTTAGAAATAACAAGTAATAACAATTACTCCTCTCTGTGGTATGATCCATCTCCCCCATTAATGGATCTGTCCTGAACACATATATTCAGGAGAACTCTGCTGATATACAGAGTTTATTAAAGTTTACTGGTAAGCAAATACGTATTGTCTCGAACAATTCTACTACAATTTAATAAACTCTCGTTGTTAACCATTTTGAAAATGGCAAATTTACTCTTACTAATTTACTCAATGCGTCTGATGCCAAGTGGAATATCGTCACTGGAGAGTAACTTTCATAAACTTCTTGAGTATGTACTGCAACCAAAGTTCTAATAAGCTACATTATCTTACCAAATATGTCTCAGCACAAGTTTACAAGTATTTTGTGAACACATCTTCCTACAAAGAAGCTTTAACAATATTGGACAGGATGTACATTAAAAAGAAAAATGAAATGGTCTCTAGACACTTACTGGCTACAGGGTGTCAACTACTCTATAGACATTGGATATCATCTTTTTCAGAAAAAATCCACCCTCTATCAACAGTATCAAACTTCCATTATCTTCCATAGCAGAGAAAGCATTTAATATGTTAAAGAGGGGCATAGCAAAAGCAGCCATTACTATGCCTGATTATACACTACCTCTGGTAGTAGAGATAGATGTATCAGAATGAATGCACCATAGCACCTCTTTAAGACAGACAAGGAGGCCCATAGCCTTTTTCTTCAAAAACAACAAGCAAAATTAAAAAAAGAGAAGATAGCTATGTGGAGAATGGAACTCTTGTATTACTTGTAACATACCGCCCTGGTAAAGAAAACGCAGCTGTGGACATTCTCTCATGTGTATATAGCGCAGCAGCTTGCAAAGAAGAGTTAAAGAAACTACATAGTGAATTGTGCTACCCAGGTGTTATATGCATAGCACACATGACAAAAATCAAAATCTTTTCATACTCATAAGATGTGAAAAATCACCAAATCGTGTGAGATTTGTGCTGAAAATAAACCTAGGTTTTACTGTCCTAAGACCAACAAGGTCATAAAAGCCATGCAACCCATGAAAGAATTGCACTGGATTTTAAAAACCACTTTCGTCAAAAATCCCTAACAAATATATGCTAACAATAATTGATGAATATTCGTGTTATCCTTTCACAATACCCTGCCCTGATATATCCTCTACAATGGGCATACAAGCACTTTGCTCAGTTTTTACCATTACAGGCTACCCACATATATTCATCCAAACAGAGGGGCTTCATTTATGTCTGAATGCATATAGCGATTCCTACAAGAGCAAGGAGTAGCCATAACCCCATAACCCTCAAGGTAATGGCCAGTGCAAGAGGTATAATAAAATAATTTGGAAAACTTTTCAACTAGCAACTACTCCCAGAGGCCCTGCATGCAATTAGAATGCTACACTCCATGAACGCTTCCTCCCATTTCCTAGAAGTTTGACTGGAATGTCCCTACCATCTTAGCTCTCAAAACCAAGAGTAATATTACTAAAAAGACACACACGACTGAATAAGAATGAACCACTGGGGCTTGATTTCAGCAGAGGTTGAATTGGGACCAACAAGCCTAAGCAAGAACTGTCCTTAGGACACTTCAACTGACTATGAAGAAACAGGGTCTCCTTTTGAAGATTACTTCAGAGGATGAGCAAGCCACTCATAGAAGATTACGAAAATATAGCAGGATTAAATCCAGTTCTAGCGAGAAAGTGGAAGAATCTCATCATGCTGCTGGCAATACACCATGACCTTGCAAAGGATGCCTGCTTGATTCTGTGATTTCTTCCCTCTGTAAGAATAAGGCAAGGGAGAATGTGGTATGATCTATCTCCCCCATTAATAGATCTGTCCTAAACACATCTATTCAGGAGAACTTTGCTGATATGCAGAGTTTATTGAAGTTTACAGATAAGCAAATATGTATTGTCTTGAACAATTCTACTACATTCTCCCTCAAATAAATAATAATAATAATAACAACAATATCTTCTAACCTACATAAAATATGACTAATTGGCTGACAAATCAGAAATTATCACCCAGTGGTGCAGTGCACCAGTTACTAAAATTAGAGACGTTCCCAGAGCCCGTTCTTAAATTGTAAATTTAAATATTATTTAAAATATTTTCTTGGAGTCTAACAAAACAAAACATTTCTTCAACAAAACATTTGTCCTTAATTACCAGTTGATTCAAGTGATAACAAATTTGGAATAAAAATCTCAATCTCATATGAATGTTTGCTATGTTTTTGTTTTTTTTATAGCCATTTTTATTTAATCTTGTTGATTGTTTTGTGAAAGCTACTATAAGATTCATAGTCAAAGTGATGACATGAGGGAATTATTCATTTTTCTGTATGTTTGATGTGAACAGTATCCATGTTTGCCAGTCACTATTTTCATTTGTTAAAACTTTCCATAGAATGTCTTCATAAAAGACAATTGCTTGTAGAAGAGAACTTCAGTAAAAATTGTCAAGTCAGCAATTGTTATGCAGTTGTTAAATTGACTTCATTCTAAAGTCAAAATGGTGAGATATATTTTCTCCTTATATTCTTTTTTACAGTATATTTTGTATAGTTTAAAAAGTGTAAACAAAACTGACATATTGTGGTAAGTGGTAATGGCCATGTTGAAAATTGCCTTCTCAAATAAAAAAACTTTACCACTTATTAAATAGCTGTCATAGTAATTTGAGGTAAGCTTTTCAGTCAAAATAAAACTTCCTTCTTACTGTTTCCCTTGATTTTATAGCTAAGATTGTTGCAGACTGGCAAATGTATTTTAAGATATCAGAAGGTTAGGTTATCAGAAGGGTTAGTGATGTTGGTGTTCTTAGACATTCATCCACAACAAATTAAGAAACAGGAATATTGAAGGCAGATCATTCAAGAGAAATCAAAGTGAAAACAACATAATTAAAAGTTTAACAATAACATTGATTTATATAAAATTAACATATACAATTAAGTCAGATATTGTTGGACAAGTGGGAATGGTTGAATTGAATTATGTAGTGTATTTATGCCAAGTTTCAGTGTATGTGAAACTGTTACTAAGGTTTGTATGTGAAATTAAACAAAGTGTTTGGTCGTGTACAAAAATGTCTTTTGTGAGAGTTCAGTCAATAGTGTGTATGTGTATGTTTGTCTAAATTAATGTCCAAAGTTGGTAAGAGTTGTGTACCTTTAGTTGTTTTGGTGTTCGATTGAATGCTTACGAATACTTATTTAGTAGTGTGTTATTTCACTTTTTTAGTATCGTAAGCAATTGTTCCTGGGAGAGCGAAATGCTGTTTGTTGAGTCAGAGAAGTTTGCGTGGGAAAAGTGTAGTTGGTCAAAGTTTTGACTAGTGTGGATTAGTTTGGCATCTCTCCAGGGTGAATTTCTGACTGGTTCGAATCAATTTGGACGCTTCTATTTATTGAGTTTTGGGTCTAAAAATCGGCTCAAAAACGTTAGGCGCAAAAAGGTATTTTCGCTTAAACTTGCTACAGTTTTAGAGGTTTGAGCCAATGAAAAGTCTAGTTTGCTGAAATTAAGATGCTGATTGGTTAATAGGTGATTATTGGTGTAAAGTGCATTATCCCAGTGGTAGGTATGGACTATTCCATCAAGATCACGTTCTATGTGATCAGAGTCAGGGGCAAGGTCAGATGGAAAAAAAAAGAATATTTACTTATTAAAAATTCCTAAACTTTCATTCAAGTTTGGATACCTTAGAGAATTACAGATAAAAAAAAATTCTCTCTATAAGATTTGATAATCTATCAAAAATGACCAGTTAAAAAGTTAATTTCTGATGTTTGTGTGCGTGTGTGTTTAGGCAAAAAAAAGTTAAATAAAGGACAGTAAAAGTAACAAAAGTATTAGAAAAAGTTAAATAAAATTTAGAATTACATCAAGTAAAATTAAGTGCTCCAAGAAATAAATACAAAAATAAACAAATATTAAAACTAAATAACAAAATTTAGAAAAATTTAAAGGAAGAAGTGGAAAAAATTTGTAATAATTTCCTGAGATTATAATATTGTACTGCTTGAGCCATTGTCTGCAAATTGTTTTGAATTATTCTGCCAAAAGTATAAAACAGATGTGTATTAAAAAAAACAAAAACTTACTTATTCAAAGAACTAAGGTGTAGCGTGAGGGATTAAATACTGATGGTAGCAACCACAACCAACAGCAGTGGGGAATTGTGGGTAAAGGCAGTGGGTATAGAAAAGTCAAGAGAGAGAGAGGTGGCCTCTTTTTCTTTTTGATAGTTGCAAGATTCATGTGAACATGTTGTCAAGGAAAAGCAGTGAAGAGGAAAAAGACAGACAATGTATGAAAGACTATTGTTTGGCATAGCAAACAAAGACAGAGATGAAAGATAAAATGAGGATTTGTTACATTTCCATTCAGACTAAGTTTGCAAGAAACCCATTTTCTAAAGAGATATGTAAGCCTTCCTCACCAAGAACTACTAGATGCAATAATAAAAATATTTGATGGATTCTGATAACATGAAATCAAGAAATAATGATGAAAACATTAACAGTAGAATTCATGAATGGCAAACATCATTCACCCAGATTCTCAGAATATTGATGAAGTGGTTGTCTCTTAGAAATTAGATGAAGAAAAATTAAACAAATTTTATAAACAATTTCACCATAAAATCTGTTAAAGATTTTAGTGATTATATAGAAAATGTTATTTGAAATTACCATAATGAAGAAATTAAAACAAAAACAGTACAAAAGGCTAAAAATATCATTGCTCTGAGTTCTACTGAGGCAGAAAGAGAATTTTTAATAATTAATTTCATACAAAAAGATCTTAGCTTAATCCATTTCTTAAAATCTGACCAAATTGATTCCTTAATGGTTTCTTGCTCAAGCTGAAAACTTTTCACTACCCACCCATTAATTCCAGTAAAATAGTCTTGATGTTAAAAATGTGGCAAAGTCCATGGTGATTAATTTGGTTGGCCTTCCATTGAATTCATGGTCATATTCTATTCAAGTGTGATTGGAAAAAACTCACATAGCTGACAAAAAAGCCAGACTTAAAAACAATAAAAATATGATGATAATTAAATGTCAATATATAAATATTTGAAATATGGTGATAATTAAATTTATTACTTAGATATTTTCTAATTGATTCCATATTGAGGGAAAGGGAAATAAAGGAAAGCAGTGCATAGCATACTTGATGGGCTTGAGCAAATGGATGACAGAACAGGGTTTGGGAGAAATAACAAAGAGACAAAACATATCAAGAGCCAAAAGGCACAGGAAGATGTGGAGGACCATGATCGCCTACACCCTGAATAACATAAAAGAAGAAGAAGAAGAAGACAATAGGTTTATGAACATAAAGAAATAATGAACCAGTTCACAAAAATTTGGAATTCTACCATTGATACAAATTTATATAACAAAAAGCAAAAATTATTTGGAGAATTTGTGGTGAGAATAATATCGGGTGGTAGCAAAACTACATTACACAATTCACCAATGTCAAGACTTCTATATGAAGTAAACATTACAAAATTATACAGAATAAAATAAAGAAACTAGCCATCCCTGAAAAATTAAACTTGATGGGCACTTAAAATGTATAATTAAAGGTGATACCATTAAATCAGACAAAGCAGACCATATAGAAAATAAAAAGAGGGCACATAATCCTCTCTGGACTAACACTAAATAAAGAAGTATACAAAAGAAAGAATGCAGCAGATATAAGTTTGTCCCCCTTAAAAAGTGTAAGTAGATAAAGTGTAACAATTATGAAAACCATTGCTAGGGAGAGCTAAAAATTCAATAAAAATAATAGTCATAGTTTTCCTTTACCTACTATACAAAAATTAAACAAATATGTTAGTCTTTTCAATATGTATAGTCTAGATTTTCAAACTGACTATATAGTTTATTATATCAGCATAAATTGTTGATGTCCTAATATACGAACTCTTCAATCAGTCAGTGAAATACACCTAAAGAAGGTTAGAGAATATATTGGCTGAAATGTTATGGTGAAAAGAAAACAAATGGTGTTGGTCGGAATAATTGATGGAATAAATAAAATTCAACAACACATTAATAATTATTATTCATTTTTTACTCATTTTTCATTTAAATCAGATAAACGGAAAAAGTAATCTTAAAAATTAATAATGAGAATACTTTAAGAAATTTAGATAATTTACACATGAATAAATTTATGATTACACATTTTATACAGGGTGTCCATAAAGTTTGTGTGCACTTTAAAAAATTTATAACTTTATTTGTATTTGCAATAGAAATAATTTGTAAAAAGGATTAGAAAGAAGTAAATTTATATTTTTTAAGGTTTTATTGAAATTTTATTTAAGTTTCCAAATGTCCTCCATCATTAGCAATACAAAGGGTAGTACGATTTTGCAGTTCATGGAAAACATTTGCCAACTGATTTAAGATAATGCCTGAAATCGCATTAGTTATTTTAGCTATACTTAAAACTAGGTACATTAAACTTTATAACATTTTTTACAAATACAATAAAGTTATAAATTTTTTAAAGTGCACACAAACTTTATGGACACCCTGTATAAATAGTGGTGATAACAAGATATGCTTTTAATCTAAATTAAAGAAACTTTAAAAAGCAGATGTCCAAGTTTGTAGAAAGTATGCTGACATTGTAAGGTATGGATCACAAATGTAATTCTTCACAGGGGCTACATAAATATGGACATGTATCTGGGTTGATTTAATCCAAGAAAATAAAGAACAGATTAAGAGGTATTGGTAAAAGCTGTAGAATCTTTACATTAGAAAAGGTAGAATGTTCAAGATGTTTCATTAAATACATAAATCTATAATGACTTGTAATGATAATGGCACTAATAAAAGTATAATTTTTATAAATTACATCTAGCCACTTCAAATATAAAATGATGAGACCTTGTTGCAAATCTAGTACAATTTAAAGCTGGATAAATTTACTGATGTTTAAACTTGACAATGATTTGACTTTAAATCCTAAAACATTGTTAATAAAAATGACAGTGACAATGGTAAAAGAAGAATTTTGTTAAAAAAATGTTATTACCTGGACTATCATCATCTGATTCTGAATTAAAAGGCACAATTTTTTCTTGGTAGATGTAGAATTTATGGTCAATTTGCTTGATTTGGTTGAGTGAGTGCAAATAGATTAAACCCAAAGGCAGAACTGTAGAACCTGTTGATAGAGAAATTTTACACAACTTCAGAAACTGACATTTGTTATTATAATGAGTGCTGAAAAGTTCTTGGCTCAACCCACTTCCCAAGTCCGAGCATTTTCACTGTAGATGAAAAGAGTTTTTTTTATATTGTAAAGTGCCAATTTGCAAGATCTTTGTGCTTATTTTTAATTTGTTTCAGATCTTTAATTGAACCACTTCAATGAAAAGTGGAATTTTCAGGTGTTGAACCACAGGCCGTCATTAAGTCCCTGTTCCTGCAAAAGAAACCCCCAAAGGAAATCCATGATGATATGATTCAAACATTAAGTGACCAGTGCTCATCATAATCAACTGTAAAGAAGTTGTATACCAGCTTCCCATGTTGAGATATTGGGATCTAAGATGCAGCTCAATCAGGGACACCTTCAATGGTGTTAACGCCTAAAGTTTTTGATCACTTAATTTCAATAGACCAACAAATCTTGGGAAAAAAAATACTGACAAGGTAGAGTTATCCACAGAATACTTTGTGTTTTACATTTGTGTGGACTGAGTGATGCCTCATGTGACTAAAAATCTGCATAGTGACCTCACTAGACACCATAAAAGCCAGCATTTGTTAACACTGAGCAGTTACTTGAAGGGATGCCACCAGTGCAACAGGCATGACTTGTGATAATTCAGCTACAAATCACTAAGATCCAGAGACTAAACAACAGTCCATGCAGTGGTAACACTGGCCATCCTTTTATTTTTAGATAAAGACATTATATTGATGATTGACAATATTCAGAAGGATCAAACAGTTAATGCAGAATACCACTTTAAGTTATTGTGTTGACTAGAGAAAGCATTGAATGAAAAATAGTAAAATAAACTACAGAAAGATGTTCTTTTTTACAGGACAATGCATCTGCTCACAGTTCTGGCAAGACAATGAAAGTTTTGAAAAATTTAGGATTTGATTACAGTGATCTTCCACTCTACTTAACAGATTTTGTTTCATCTGATTATTTCTTTTTTGAAGCCTTAAATTAAGTTTTGAACAGAGGTGATAGCAGCAGTATTTCAATGACCAAATATTAGAATTTATTTATTTTGGAAAAGAGTTGAGAAACAGTGTATCAAATGTAAAGTGAATATATGGAATAGTATGTATGTTTCATCGTTCTATGTCAGTCCCATCTTGGTCAGACCAAGAAGTTTTCAGCACCCTCTTGTAAAATAATGAATGCTGTAATACAAAGATTAATTTAAACTACATCTTGGTGCACACATGTTAGGAATCATTTGGCAGTAAATTTACTTTCATATATCTCAAAAGAATCACCTATAAATCAAGGTTCTATTTTCTAAAGTGACTTTCCAAATACAAAAGAACAATATAGCAGTATCATTTTTACATGCATGATTTCATTACATTATTCGGAATATTGTCCTCATCTTTGTCGCCATATTTATTACAACGTTTTGGCCGTTGTACGCTCCGGCCTTCTTCAGGTGGTTGGAATGTCGAACTGAACCCTTTATTTTACTCACTGGGGTAGACTGTTCTAGTTCCACGTGACATGTTTAATGGATGTCAGTTATCAGTTATCTCCTGTTAATTTTCCCTCTGAAAGTTCTCCACTGCCTTAACCGGGTACTGAACTCACACTGTTTGGGTCCTGTCACTGGATCTAACCAATGTCTTTATCCCCTGTGCCACATGTCCTCAAGGAATAAAGGGTTCAGTTCGACATTCCAACTACCTCAAGAAGGCTGGAGCGTACAACGGCCAAAACGTTGTAATAAATATGGCGACAAAGATGAGGACAATAGTCTGAATAATGTAAATAATGTACATAATACCTCATCTCAGAAATATAGACAGATATTGATTTCATTACTTTATAATATCATTAAATTAAATGATCAAAAGTTTATATTTCACATACACAATATTTAACAAATTAACTGATAGTTCCTATAAGTATATATGATATGTCAGAGTAACTCTTATAATCCAAAATACAAGTTAGAATTTTGTCAAGAAATTAAAAAAAATATAAATCTATTATCTGCTTACAAGTTAGGAAATGTGAGGATGAGATTGCGTTGGCATAAACTAATAGCGTAAAGTAATATGTAAGAAAGTGAAAGAATGACTAGGTATTTATTTGCCAGCATAAAACTCAGGAGGAAGAGAACTTTACAAAAATAAATATACAGATCTGTACTCTTAAGAGAATATAGGAAACAAAAATAACAAAAAAAAACCTAGATGATAGTAAATAATTACAACTATTTGCTCTAAAGAACAAAATATATATATATATATAAGTAAGTCAACCTAAAGAGGCAGACAAACCTACCAAGGTTTCACCTATGCGGATCATCAGGCACTGACGACCCGCATAGGTGAAACCTTGGTCGGTTTGTCTGCCTCTTTAGGTTGATTTACTTAGTTTGCTCTACTTAGCGTATTGAGCACTTTGCATAGTTGTTTTACTTTACTCGATACAGTAATGTGTGAGCAGAAAAAACATTTTCTTGTGGGCATAAATGTTAAACTTTGCCAAATGTACTTACTGTCCATCTTGACTGACCAGGTTAGTTTCATGCCATTACAACAGAGATAAAAATTTTTCAAGTCATTTGGAAGTAAACAAGAATTTTTCTGCAAGAATAAAAAAAAAACAGGTAAATGATAGATACCCATTAAACTTAGCTTAGTCTAACACAAGGGGACAAATATGGGGCACTCAATAAGGATAGTAGTAACATTCTGCAAAACTAGCTGACCACAACTTCAAGGAGAGGTAATCTAAAAATATTGTTGCAATAAGACAATAATGGTATAAGGTTAATCCATTAATGGATTGCCAAGATCAACTTGAACTCACTATTATAGTAATGATCTCCAGGATGAGCTTTATATTAATAGATCAAGTGTCTTCAAAATAACAGATCTGATAAAAATGAGAAATATAACAGAAAGAGCCTCAAAAACTTTGAAACATTGCAAACTTGATTACTTTCCTAACAAAACGATTGCTATTACAATGTGAGATATTTAAAATAAAAGCAGCAGGAAGCTGAATGAGGCCAGCTAGGTTATGCATCGAGATACATCAGATGCCAAAAATTTAGAAAACTAAATTTAAAATTAAGCATGTAAAATTGTAATGAGCATCTGTTGCATTTCTCCTACTGCCATATATATAAGACTATCAATGAAACTACTGCTAGTCTGAAAAAGTTTTTTCAAAAGACAAAACATAACATAGGAATTTTTCCATTTTGTCATTCAATTGCCCACATAATGCTGTTTGCAAAGTTTCAATTATTTTATAACTGATCACATTAAGAATAATATATGCAAAAGAAATTATTAAATATTTAACTGTCAGTAGAATGCTATATTATAGTTGGAACTTATCAGTGTGAACTTCAAGAGTTTCTGCAAAGTTAAGATTAGTGTTTTTGGATTCTTGGTTCCAGTTGATAGCAAAAATGAAGATCAAACAGAAAAAAGATATTCATGCCCACAAAAAAACAGTGTGTCAAAAGGATGGTTTTTTCATTGACACTCGTATTATTTAACTAACTTCACTCTTCAGCAATGTTTCTTCTTTTAAAAAGCAATGATTAAAATTGTAATAAAACCTAAACATGAAAGTGAATTTATACATTTCTTTTTGTTCTTGAAAATTGACGACAAAAATAATAAACACTATTTATTTATTATATTGTCTATTGGAATTGTTAGCAAAACATCGTCTACTTGCCAATTAATTTGAACTTTATAAAATGGTAAATAATATCATATTTAACATTTTAATAATTTAGTAAATGTTTATAAATTATGAATAAAAAATTTCATATTTATATCTTTATAAATTGGAAAATGATAAATATTGCATTGTATTAGTTATAACTGAATTTTGAAAATATAAAATTATTCTTGTAAATCTAAAAAGCGTTTAATATTTTTGTTATAAATTCTCAAGAACAAAAACAAATGTATAAATTCACTTTCATCATATGTTTAGGTTTTATTCCAATACTAATAATCACTTTTTTGAACAACAAACATTGCCAAGGATAGAAGGTAGTTAAAATATTAGTCATGTCAATGGAAAAACTGTCCTTTGGATACTCCATTTTTCCCGGGCACAAAGGCCAAAGTTTATCAAGATATATTTTAGTCAGCTAAGAAAAATGAGAAAAATAAAATTCATTGGGTGAAAACACTGATTTTAAAACAGCAGAGTCATTTTGTTTCTGAAGTAAGAGAAAAATTCATTTTGCACCTCATCAACCAAATCCATCTAACTGACCACAAATTCTACATTCTGTCAAGGGTAAATTGTACCCCTTAGTAAACAAAAGTTTTTCATTTTCCACCTTTCAGAACTACCACTTCACCATGTCATTTTGGGTGAAGAATACACTGATTGCATACCCAATGGGGTCAGCAGTTTACTATACATATATGTACCTTTTTGACTATCATGCAAACCAAGCATGTATTTATCTTTCTGACTATCATGCAAACCAAGCATGTATTTATCTTTTTGATTCTCGTACAAGCCAGATATGTGTCCAGCTTTTTGACTCTCATGCAACCAGGACATGTATCTACCGTTTTACTCTTGTGCAAATGGAACCTGTGTTTACCTATCTATTGTCTATCATAATAACAGAATTAAACCATGAATAACCTGGAAAAGGTCGATATGCCATAAAACACTACCAGCCATCCAGTATATGTAAAAATGATAACAATTTGCTATCATCTATTTTTCTCTTTATTAGCATTTAAAATATGTTGATAAGAGCATAGTTTGGAAATTAAGTTATGATATTAATCCCATTACATACAACACTGGATTTAAACTTGTATTTCATAAGAGTAACCTCCCAGGAGGCAAAATGTGGGCCAAAATAGTACAGATTTTAAAATAAAAACAAGATATTTCAAGGTTGTGAGTGGGTTATTTATCTGTCAATCAGCTCTTTTTGTAAGTGTCTGAATCTTTATTTTATTAAAAACATAACTTGCTAGCAGTGTTCAAAGATTAAAGGCTATGCTTATTTAGTATATATCAATGCAAAATAACATTCATATCCATCTATATATTCTTACAAGTACTTCCTTTTATCTGTTAACTCTTGCCAAATGTCTAGTCCTGATTTGTCATCCTAAGACACAGCTTAAATGGTAACACATTTATTAATAATTTAATATTAATAATTTAATAATGTCAGTTTTTTCAACTAGTACTGAGGTAAGGAGAATGCGATGACAATCATATTTAAAAAATATCTTCAATTTAAATAAATGGCTCAGTTGCATATGCCCTCCAGTTTTAGAAGAATGTGAGGGAATCCCCCTCCCCCAGCTGAATGAGAGATATTAAGATACTGGGGAGAAGATTACATTCTTTAAGAGGTACTTACTTCAGCCATTGTTTATCCCAGGCTATTTCCATTTTTTCAGTGAGTTAACCGTGAACATTATCTGAGACCCAATAATACTACATTAAATCTTTTTCTAGCTTTTTTATCCCATTTTTTAGGTAACCTTGCATAATTTCTCCCATTGTCTCAACATGTTTCAGTTACTGCACAATAACAACTGCCTTACACATAATCCTCTTGATACTTTGTTGTCTTTCACATTGCTATAGATCAGTTCATAACAAATTTAGTAGCAGAGATAAGGAAACTGAACATGTGATATGTTGTGCTAGGACTACTTTTGTCCAACACTGTAAGGTGCTATAAAACCAAAATATTGATCTGAATATGAGAGTCCTGCTCTTAAAAAACTTTGTTAGATCTAGACTCACATATTGTGCATAGCATCCAACTCATTCAAAAATGTTTAAAGTATCATCTTCATGCAACTGTTTTCTCAGATTATTTGAAGCCATTTTTAATCATTAAATAAATCCTTTATGTCTGAAAGAAAACAATCTTTCATTAAACCCTATAGATTGGTGCTACAAAATTATGAAAGCTTTACCAAATAACAAAAACCAAAGAACTTGAACATTTTCAACAGCAGCAACAGCAAAAATGAGTAGCACAAATTCCATGATAGTGGGAATGTAGCCTTAGCTATGGTGGAGCTGGCCTCCTTGTTTATCAAGAAGGATCAAGCTCTAGTAGTTAGGGCCAGGATAAAAAGAATGTCTTTCGAGGCAATGAATATGACCGCTGAATTGTGTGCAGAAGAAGCTCAAAATGCATCCAATCAACATACCATGAGCATCACATTGCCAGACAAGTGGACCATGACTACAGACACAGGCATATGTTAGGCTTTCCGAGACTATTTTCAGAAGCTTTTTACTAGGGAGCCCAGTCTGAGCCCTGCTCAATTCGATGCCCATTTGGCCGACTTTCCCCACCTTCTGGTGGCTGAAGCATCTGGGTGAGAGGGTACCATTACAGAATCTGAGATCTGGGATGTACTGAAGCAGGTTGTCCTGGACAAAACTTCCTTATGAATTGTACTTGAGGCAGTCGCCTGTCTTTGTCCCCTTTCTGGCACTGATTTATAACAACTGGATGAAGCAAGGGTCTATACCTCAATGCTTCACCAAGAGTGTGATCAAGTTGCTTTGCAAGAACAAAAACAGTGGGAATGGGATAAGTAATTATCAGTCTTTGATGATGTTAAACACAGAGTTGAAGATATTAGCCAAGGTCTTAGCTGTCTATTTACAGGCTATCCTCTCTCTAGTCTGATTGGCCCCAAGCAGACTTGTGTTGTGAAGGGCAGGACTATTCAAGACAACCTTCATTTGGTATGCTTGATCATCAAGCAAGTCAACAGTGATGATACGCAGATCAATTTAGATCAGTCAAAGGCTTTCGATAGGGTTGACCATTGATTTCTGGAGGCTGTCCTTTCTGCCACTGGTTTCAAGCCATACTTTTGCACTTGGATCTGACTTCTGTAATTGTCCCCCAGTGCACTGGTAGAAGTTAATGGAGTAAGATTGAAACCTTTCATATTGTCTCGCTCCATTTGTCAAGGTTGTCTGCTTTCACACTTACTGTACATTCTTGCATTGAAGCCCTTCCTTTGCAAGTTAAAAATGAATCCGGTCTTTCGCGGAATTTCCCTACCTGGTGCTACCACCTCGGACAGGTACTACACTTATGTTGATGATGTTTCAGTTGTTGTCAAGCAGAGCTGAAATTGATGAAGCCAACAAAAAAATCAGAAGGTACAAGATGTTGACAGAGGCCAGGATCAACTGCAATAAGTCTGTTAGCTTATGGTTGGGTTTGATGAAAGGGAATTTCTCATCCCGGATCTTTCCTCTGGACGGATGGGCCAGTCAAGATACACAGTGTCTGGTTTGGTCCTGATCTCCTCTTGGAAATGAACTGGTCGGGTGTGCAGGAGAAGGTTGAGGTTGCAGTTCATCTATGGTCCTGGAGGAATCTTTCCTTGAAGGGGAGGGTGGAAGTATGTGCTTGTTACATCTACCTGATTCTCCTTTACCAACTCTCCATATTTCCACTCCCATCTGCCACTATTGGATTTCATAAGACTCTTGTTCTCCTTCTTGTGGGGGAAGCAAGACTCCCAATGTATGTCATGAGATCTGTTACCTCCACCCTTCTGAGGGCGGTCTGAGTGTGCCTTGTGTTGAGATTCATTGACATATGCTTCACATCTCTTACCTGGACCAGATGTGTTTGCATTTGGATGAGAATGGTGAATTCTGGAAGGAAGATGCCTATATGAACTTCCCATCCTTGAGAAGTGTGTGCTCATGCAAAGAGGATCTGGCTGTTCCCGAAGCAAGTGCTCCTTCTATCGCAAATGTTGGCTTGCCCTCAAGCACCTCTTATGAGTGACGGATGGCTTCACTAACATCCAGCCATTGTCCCATAAGGCATTATATCAGGTGTTAGTGAGAGGGAGCATTCAGGATGAATTTATAGGCGATCTCATTTTGACGAAGCTGGAGGCTCACTTCATATGGCCTTGGGGCGTCTGGGTTGAAATGTCTCACTAATACTGAGGCATCACTCACCTGGCTGGTGATTTGAGGGGCCCTCAAAAAGCTTTGTTCAGCAGTTTTGGAAAGGTCTCCAAACTGTGTTCGCTGTGATAAAGCAGTGGAGACCATTGGTCATGCCTATTTCCTTGCAGGGTCGTAGGTCCATTGTGCAAGTTTGTTGAGGGCATCATGGTTAGTATGCTGCATGGAAAGTTTTTTTTATCCTCAAGGCCAGTTCCATTTGTAGAAATGCCATACCACTGTTGACTAAGACTGAGCACTATGTATTCTTTTGCTTACTATTAGTTATGTGAGTCATAATATGGATAATGCAACAGAAGGAATTCCATAGGGATGGAAACTTTACCTCTTCCCAACTGATCCTGTTCTTTAAGCATCAGCTTAAAGTTAAGATCAGGATGGAAAGGAAATGACTCCATCCATCAGAATTTGGCAGAAGGTGGGTGAGTCATGTGTGTTTGTGCTTGTTTCTTGTAAATAAATCTTGTTTTCCTTTGTAAATATTCATTGGGGTTTTAAAATTTTAAAAAATTGTTATTGAATTACTTTCACCTACAGACAAAATTGTACATATGGGGACTAGTTAGGACTTCCTAGAATGTTTGAGGCATTGTGGTG
This sequence comes from Acanthosepion esculentum, assembly GCA_964036315.1. NCBI lineage: Eukaryota > Metazoa > Mollusca > Cephalopoda > Sepiida > Sepiidae > Acanthosepion > Acanthosepion esculentum. The sequence continues at coordinate 82,964,931 of OZ038475.1, forward strand.
TATGTACTAAGAATAGTAAGAAAGAATGTGTTGTTTTGGTGCGAGGATTATTGTGGCATGTTTGGGTCAGAGATTGTGACTAGCTAAGTTTTAATTTAAGACAGATGAAGACCAGCCTTCCCCATTCCCCTTTGCTGGCCTTGTACCCTAGTTGTACATTTGTGCAATAAATAATAGAAGTTGATTAATGATCACATGTCATAGAACAACACAATACAACAATATGGCATCACTGATAGGATGTTTAAGTCACTTGGATAACCAAAATTTGTTGAAACTTGGATCTGGTGTTTTGAAGCCCAGACTAGCACTAAAAAACTGAAAGACAACCAGAAAAGAGGGAGAGAAAATGAAATAATTGGCCTCTTTCTAGCTTCGTCAAATTGTGAAACGATAGTGAAAATTTCTGTTATGGCATACCCCAAACAATTGGAGAATTTGACTTTCGTCAAAATTTAAGAAATTATAAAAAGAAGTTTATGACCGAAAAAGAAACTTGTCATAGCGGAAAGAACAAAATTTCTGTCCATTAAACAGAAACAAGATGAATCAATTATGTAAAATCTTCACAGATTAAGAGAAGCTAGCAGATTCTGTGAATTTGAGAAACTTAAAACACAAAATTTAACTATTGTGGATGAATTGATTCAATTACAATTGATACTAAATATAAGATATTGAAACAATTACAATTGAATAATTTGTTTCTAACTGCATATTTGGAGGTTATACAACAGGTGGAATTGATAAAAAAATATAATTTTACTAAGGACAATGTTGAAACAAACAGTATAAAAAAGGAACACAAGAAATGCAAACACTGTAACTATGAGCATGAAATTGACAGAAAAAAGTGGTCAGCTCTTAGAAAAGTTTGCCATAACTGCTGAAGAAAAAAATCACTTTCAGTCTGTATGCAAAGTTAAAAAGAAAATAGACAGTATAGAAAAAGTAGAAAAAGAGAGAACTGATGATGTTATTTCAATATAAAGACCTCAGGAAAAGAATTCTTTTGAAAAAATTAATTTAAATGGTATGATGTTTCCAATACAAATGGATACAGGGAGTGAAGTCACTGATCCCAAGAAATTTCTGGGAACAAATGAGAAAACCAAAATTGAGAAAAACCAATCTGTAATTAAGACAATTTGATGGATCTTTTATAAAAACTTTGGGATATTTCAATAGAATGTTTGAAACCTGTGATGATTTGAAATTATTCCCATTACAGTAATGGAATGTAAAAAATACATGAACTACTAGGTATAGATGTTCTAAAAGTGGATACATTGAAATTAAAATCAGAAAAAGTAAAAAAAAAATGGGCCTGTAGGGACATTATTATTATTATTATTATAAATAAATAAAAATATAAAATAATAATAATAATGAAAATTATAAATAAAATAAAATAGTAACATAAAATCTTTGTATAAAATAAATAAAAAATAATAAAAAAAACTCTCCCAGCATGCAACAAAAACTGTTCCTGCTGGAAATATGGACATCCTGCCAAATGACGTTAAATTCAACTTCATCACTACAAACCCTCAGACAGGCAACACGTGTCCAACATTGTCTCTCTGACATGGCGTGTAATAAGATGAAGTAACTTCTTCCATTCATTACATGCACCAAGAACATTTGTAACCAAAAATACACACACCAGTACACATAATAAATAAATTGTATGATATGAATGTACAATTTGCCATACTTTCATTGTTATTTCTGTATGTTTTATTTCTATGAACATGAGGCTATTTCTGCTACTATGATGTGAGTGACCCCAACAGGCCTCTCTCATTGTAGTCCTGTGAAAAGCAGACAGGGATGTAAGGATATGTGGTGATTTTAAAATAGGTGGAATCAAATATACTTGGAAACCATAAATTATCCAGCATGAAATGTTTTTTCAAAAATTGATTTAAAAATTAGCCTACAATCAAATACAAATTGATGATAAATTCAAGGAAATTACCACAATAAACCTGACCCATTCTTAAGATGGATGGAAATGCCTTTTGGAGTGAAAACGCTAAGTGCCATTTTTTAGAGAGTAATGGAAAATGTGTTAACTGACAAAATCGCAATATGATTATTTATCAAAATTATATTTACCATCGTGCTGCCACTAAAGACGAATTAAGACAAAAAACATGTTTTAAACAAATTAAAAAATGCAGGGATAACAGTAAACAGAGACAAATGTGAATTTGATTGTGATACAATCTCATATTTATGGTACCAAATTTCAAAAGATGGCATTAGAACAGATCCAAAGTTAAGAAACTTTCAGAGGTATCTATACCTATTATAAAAAAGAATTAGAATCCTTTTTAGGATTGGTTAATTTTTATAATAGATACCTATCAAAATACAGCAACTTAATAGAACCCTTTGCTGAACTGGGGCAAAAGGATAGTAAGTTGAAATGGACTCAAAGGCAAATTTTAGCATTCAAGGATTTAAAATGGATACTCACTGAAAAACCCACTGTAAAAATCTTTGATCCTAGAAAGGAGGTTCTGTTAACTATGGATGCAAGTGAGTGAGTTGTGTCAGCAATTTTATCACAAAAAGGTCATCCAATAATGTACCTTTCAAGAAGATTGACAGCAGCAGATTCAAATACTGAAAAAGAGGCATTGGCCGTTGTCTGGAACACAGACAAAGCTTAACAATTCTTATGAGAAAAGAAGTTCCTATTAAAGTCAGACCATAAACCTCTAGAGTTTATTTTTAACCTTAGAAATGAGATACCAAAAGTTACTTGACATTGTGTATGTAAAAGGAAATACAATACCATATGTTGATGTGCCGTCAAGGTTACAATTTAATAAGAATCAAAAAGAAAAAATAGAAATCCTGGAAGAAGAAATATTACATTGGGTTGAAATTTAAACAAAGAATATAAAGAAACAGCTGGAGTAATTGTTCCAAAACTAAAAGACCTTATAAAGAAATAAGGCATAAATGAATGATGTAAAACGGTGTTATATGCAATGGATATGTGATAGTGTCACCAGAAACAGTAAGAAAAGATATTTTAAAAAATGTACATGATGATGTGCATTGTGGGATAACGGCTATGCAGAGGAGATTAAAATTGAAGGCATGGTGGCCAGGGTATTATCACAATATAGAAAGATATGTACACAAATGTCCAAAATGTGCAGAAATAAAGAATTTTTGACAAAAGATACTACACTCATAGTCTAAAGAAATTGAACCATGCACACATTAATGGCATGAGACTATTTCTAATTTTAGTAAACTGCTTTTTGGTGTGGCCTGAAGTTGTCAAAGCTAAGAATAGAAAATGATTACAATAAAACAAATACTAAGAGTGGTATTTTCTACAAATGGGGTCCCTAAAATATTGGTATCAGACAACACATCAGAATTTTGTGATGAAGATTTATGTAATTGGTTGAAGTGGATTGACTGCTTCCCTTACAAAACACTACCATATTGCCCACAATGTATTGGGATTGTGGAAAGAATAGTGCAGACAGTAAAAGTTGGATTAAAAACATTTTTCCCAAGTAGAGATACTATAGACAGTTACTTATCAAGGTTACTGCTTAGTTATAGGATGATTCCACATGCAGACAGATTGCAAAGCCCATCTGCGTTAATGGGTAGACAAATAAGATTTCCATTAACAATGTCTTATTCGACAAATGAAAGGATGTGGTATAAGAAAGACAAAATAAGTGCTGAGAGAACTAATTTCATCATGCAAAGGGGACATAACACGGCCATTAAGCGTAATGGCCTATTCTGACCAATTAAGACCCAAAATTGAAGAGGAAGGCATTGTGATGGAAGAAGACCTTGACAGAGAAAAGAACGATGAGTTCTTCTGATCAGGATAATGCAACAGAAGATGATCCTATGGATGATATTGGGAGCGACTCACACAGAAGAAGATGAAATGAGACCAAGATCTCCATTAAAAAGAACAGGACATAAAACTCAAGGAGGAAAGATGTTATAGAAGTTTGAGAACAACCAAAGGCATTAAACCTCTTTGGGTCAGGGAAGTGTAGTGGATTAATAAATAGAATTGTACCTATTTGTATATGTTAGGTAAAAGAGATAAAGTGTATAGTAAACTAAGAGACAAGCAAGAAGTTGAATACTGACCACGTGTTATAGAATAATACAACAGTAACATTAGTGTTTAAAAGTCAAATGATGAATTAAACATTGTTTTTTTAATAATTATTCACCTAAAATGCCTTTTGAGCAAGTTTTAGCATTCAATCTATATGTTATTCATCACAAATCTAAAAGAAAGGGATTATCAGTGGTCAGAATTTTTTTAGTAAGAGCTTCTTACTTGGGTTAAGAACTTTTCAGTAACTCTCTATATAAAAATGAACAGATTTTTGTAACACAATATATATCTTTGTATGAATTATCTTTGTATGGATTTTTAAACGGCCAAAAATTGGTGTATATTTTGATTAAGGATGTTATCTGAAGATAACCTCCTTAATCTAAATATGCACCAATTTTTTTTACTTTTTTATTTTTGAAATAGTGAACTTTTTATTTTTTGTTACTACAAATTTATATATTGCATGACTTCTATATTCACAATAAATATGCATCATGGTGGGCAGGTGTATGAGAATGGTTACAGTATTGATATTCTTACCGGGAGACCTGGTTTTAATGATCAATTATTCTAGAAACTGACTTCTTGATACTATCCTGAGGAGCCAATTCCAACATGCAGCACCATCAGGAAGTGTTTAAAAATCAGACTTGGTTGACCCAAGACTTATGAGTGAAATTTGATAGACAAAACTGTTTGGAAGATATCAATGGTTGTGCTAATAGGTACTTTGGTTGACAATCTATATAGAGATGATGATTCAATAAAAACACTTATCCCCAGCAGCCCGGACCACTCCTGGTGATGTGCTGGCCTATAAAAATGTACTATGACTGAAAATTCTTAAGTCATGTGACTTGTGCAATCTACTGTAGGTAGAGATAATGTCTTCTATTCATGTATTACATTTATGGTTGAAAGTTGAACATTAATTTGTGAAAACTGTTTGACTGTTTCAGAAGGCTTTTGGGAATGATTCAGTAAGCTTAGCCCAGAAAAAATATTGGTACCAAAGCTTCAAACATGACTGGGAATCTGTTCAAAGTAATTCACATTATGGAAGCATTCCTATGAGCATAATATCCAAAAATGTTGAAGTAATAAAACTTCAATCAAAAGAAGATTCTATGGAATGACTGAAAAGTATCCAGCTATTTTGAACAACAATTCTTTATGTCTTGCACAGAGATTTCTTGTAAAACATTGCATCATCCAAGTTTGTCAGCTATCCACAACACCAGTCCAAATTTGACTCCCCGCAAATCTGGGCTTTTCACAAAGCTAAAATCACAACTGAAAGGGAAGAGATTTCAGACCATTATAAAATTAAGACCACAATTAGGCAACTGATGGCAATTCCTAAAGAAGACTTTACTGTCTGTTTGAATGGGCAATGGCTAAGTGAATCAGGTTCCAAGGAAGAGTAATAAGACATCATTGCCTTTGGTAGGATATTTTTTGTTAGTATTAAATAACTGGATCATTTCAGAATAGACAATGTATTTTATAAATATTTCAATCTAGATTAATGTCCAATATAAAGGTATTAGATGAGCTTTTATAAGCACTAAATTTCACAACTGGTTGAGATATATCTCATTTCTCATACACTTTTTTTGATTTGAATAGAAAAATGAACCTAATTAATTTAGTATATTTATTTTTCAAATGAAGGCCATTTTTAGACCAATTAACAATAATTTAAATGGAATAACTTCTCTTTAGCTAAGTGCAATTCACATGATTAACAGATGCTATATAATACATTTAGCTTTTGCTATTAAATTTTATATATTGTATAACAAAAATAGGCTATTTTTATTTATATATTTTTCTGATAAAATAGATATTTCATAATATAAATAAAGATAAACTGTACATAAAATAACTACATAAAAAAGTAAATAATTTGAAGGAGAGTTTGTACTTACCTGCTCCCAAGACAAAAGATCATCAATTGTAACTGGAGGATGTTGCTGTAATTTCACATTGCAAATACCAATTTTATTTTCTGAAAAAAAGATTTTGAATACAGTAAAATTTTCAGTTGTATAATCAGCTACACAAAAATAGAAATTATTTTCACTTGCCTCAAAATACTTCATCTTGCTCCAACAAGTTACTTATGGTGAGTTTGTGGAGGTTGTCTTATGACATCTGTTCCCATCATATATTGCTATATTTGGTTTGGGTGTATGTTGGCTTTGTGTAATGATTAAAAGAAAATACACAGTGTTGATAAATACAAAATAAATCTTTATATAACACATAATACAGAAGGATAATGTGAAAGTTAAAATTTCAAGAGTTCAAGTATGAAAGTCCTGGGGCATACAAGAGAGTGAAAGAGTTTCAGAGGAAATAATTATATGTATGTATGTATTCAAATGTAGTACGTAGTTGCCTGCTTAACAAAGGTTGGAGAAAGAAAGGGTGCATGCTTTTAAATATAGAATGATGATTTAACCATCACCAGCTGATCACATTTCAGATTTGGTTATGTTACACACTGACCACAGCATCAGAGAATGGACAACATTTGTTTATTGATTCTGGTTTTGTTTGTTTTTCAATCTAGTTACATACATCTCTAGACATCTGCTTCAAAAGTGCTGCTTTGATTTTCATTGGCTCATGGACTGATGATTGCATTTAAGCTAGAAAAAGAATATCATGTCTGAGTGTTGACTTCAATATCCACTTTTACACTTTATCCCTGATATTAAGTACTTTAACCCATAAAACTATACACACACAGTCTCCTGTGATGAACACTACTTTATTTAATATATATATAACTTATTTCTGTCACTGATACTTGGTTTAATTAACAATTCCCATTTTTCCTAATTTTCACTGCAATGCATTTCATTCAAATTAAAAATCATTAGCAATGCTTATCTCCATGTACACTTTTTATACGACATGAAACAAAAACAAATTAGTCAGTAGCACTTTTGGTTATTGAGTTGATTTAACTGAACAATACAAGCAGATTAATTCTAGAAAATCAACTATTTATTTACACGCCCACTCGTAAGGTATATGACACAATGACAGGTTTGTTTTAAAAAATGAGATTCCTACGCGTACAGGAGTTGAAAATACTAAGGAAGGTTCACTCTGTCACATATCCACTTAGAGATGCAAAAGGAGAAAAACTTAGAAATTTAGTTATTTTAAATTTGGTTTTGTTTGATATTTAAAAAAAAAGAAACATAATTTACACAACTTAAATGTAAAACAAAAAAAAATCTAACTACAGTAGTTAGTTAGTATACTCAAATATCAATCCAATTTGCAGTTCTTTATCAAGTACCTAGCCTAGATACCAAAAAAGCTGAAGTGCATAAAAATTCAGTCATTGAATTTTTTTTTTTAAGAACAACTAAAAGCCAGAGTAAATAATGTTTTAATTAGGGTTATGTTAGCAAATAATATGATTCGGGTTTTTTAAATTTGAATTTAAGTAAAACTGATTTTCGACTACGTTCCAAAATTGAACTAAAAAACTAAAAGTGTATTTAAAAGACTTTTTAGTTTTTATTTTAAAAAGTGCTCTTTCGCTTAAAAAGAAATTTCGTGGATAGGTGGAATTTTACAAATAGACTAAAAAAAAGTTAAAATATAGAATTCCACTTTTGTATAAAATAAAAGACCTGTTATTCAATTGTATTTGGTTGATAAAAAAAATGATTTATTAAAATCAGAATAGAGTGAACAACCAATTAGTAATTTAGTGGGATTATGAAGTGTTTTTAATTAAAGAACAGATTATTTTTAAAGGTTTAGGCAGAGATAATGTTAAGTTTAAATAAAAAAAAATATACATTTAAAGAATATGAAAACCAAATATTTGTCCTTAAAAGTTTTTTAAGGACAAATATTTGGTTTTCATAAAAGGGCATAAAATGATTTTATAAATTCAAATCAAAGTGTCGTTTTCTAAGTTTCGAATAATAGCGAAAAAATATGAAGTTTGCGAAAGAGTTGTATGAAACTACCGAATTCAATTTGGCAGCTATAATTAATTTTTCTTTCATCTTAAGTTTCGTTAGTTTTCATCACAATTTCCCAGTCATGAAGTAAAAACCGAAATAGAAGGGAATGAAAAAGAAATATTCAAGATTCCTCCTCATCTCAATTCTGTTTTTCTTCTTCCGAACCATAAACACATTTTCTATCAAAAAAAAAAGAAAAGAAGAAATAATTGCATTTTTAAGTGAATCACTGAAACGAAGCTTACCTAAATATTTAACAATGAAAAAAGTAATTTGTTGCAGTGTTTCCTCTTTATTATCTCCATCCATGAAAACTTGAAAAAAAGGTTAGTCATTTACCAAACCAAAAGTAAATACTTTGTTTCATACAACTGAAAAGTTTATCAGTTGGTAACTAACATTAACTTGGCAACGGTGTCACTTACATTATTGCCCACAAAGTGGGTGTTGATTCTGCATCCCTACGTAAAAATGTGACACCGTCATTATAAGATTTTGCAAAAGAAATCATTTAGTTCTCAGTGGAACGACTACCCTTCCTTTTTTTTTCTTCGGTGCATGAGGAATGGTAGACTAGTCCACATTTTTTATGTTGTTTTAAAGTCAATTTCCCGGTTACGAAAACATTTTTTTACTCATTTCAATAAATGACTTTTAGTTTTAATAATAATAATATTAATAATAATGATGATGATGATGATTCGCTTAAAGAGATTTTTAACTTAGTGAGGGTGGGGGCAGATTTATTTTCCATGTTTTTTTTTGTTTTGTTTGACTGTCAATGCGTTTCGGAATTTTAGATTTTTTTGCTGTATATTACAAATCTTCAAATATCAAGGATTTAGGTTTTGTTTTAAACTGCACTTAACAAATAATTATTTTGCTTTGTGGTATTATACTTCACTTCACTTATGAATAATTTCAGTATATGATCATTATCAAAAAAATAAAGTTAACTAAGTGATAAAAATAAATCTTGCGTTCGCACCCCGCGTGATTTTGAAAATAATCATCATTTATCCGTTCTTAATCGTACTTTTTATTTTTAATCCATGGCTGTAGGCAGATTTATAATAAAGGATCTCCGCCTAAAAATTCTCGATGCATTGCATCATTGTGATTGAGCAGACAGAACTGTTTTAGTTTCAGCAGGTAATCCTTGGAGGTTAGCCATTATCAAGGTGATTGATTTGTTTACTTTAATTTCATACTACCAGTTGATTTATCAGTGGACTTGTTATTGAACAATATATTTTATTCTGTTTTTATGTTGCTAATTTTAAATTTCGTACTTCTACATTCAAAAAGTATTTCTTGTAATAGCAATGTAGTATAAACCTTCACAAAAACAATAATTAATCTTAATCTTCAGAATAGTTTTTTTAATTTTTGTTTCTCATTGCCGCCTATCATATTTTGTTTCTATCACTCAGTACAAACATGACAAATATTCCGTTCGCAATCCACCAGTCTTTTTTACGCATGTCGTAAAGTACAAGTTTTGCAGCATAAAATTGGTTGTTTTCTTAGTTATAGCCAATAATTTTTTAATTTATTGACATTCACTCTCTGTCGATTTATTCTGTGAAACAATACTGGTTTTTAAATAAAAAAAAAAAAAAACTGTTTTGGACTAATAATGCCATTGCATTTTAAACACAGCCATTTTGGGTGGGGATACACAATCGATCAAACTCAAAGTATTTTTTTTCTGAAGAAGTTTTGTCGGCACCGAAAAGAATTGATAAAAATGTCATTGATCAGTCTTATTTTAAAAATAATGTATTTCAGTTATAGTGTTATTGTTCCTGATCAGTAAACTTATACGATAATTGTATAGACGTAAAACATTTCAAAATATGAAAATAATTTTAGGAAGTGGAACTTGAAACTGATATTTTAGTACTGAGTTGTTTTTTTAAGTTACTTGCAGAAAATTTTAATTTAACTTAGACTAAAAATTAAATTTCCGATTTAATATTTTAAACTCCATCAGCTTTTTAACTAAGTAACAAATTCTAACGTTATTAACATTCGTTATTTATTATTAAAAACACCAACCTACATTTAAAATCTCATGTTGCACAATGCAGACAAATATTAATTCATCTCTCGTGTGCAAAATATCCGGATGTTTTTCCCCCCTAATGATATAAAGATTTAATTCTGACATCAATTTGGTTTTATTGCGTGACATAATTATTTGAAATTTATTAACGCTGGTTTTTATTTAGAAAGTTAACCTATTGTAGCATTAATAAATTATTTATTAAATTTTAAATTTAATTTTTGGTAAATGTGAAAAATTATTAGAGATCGGAACTGGAAAGGGAGATCACTCGTAAAGTACAATCTGTTTCGGACATTGAGGAAAAGGGATAAACGAAAATTGTAAATATTATTACATTAACATTCAATAACAAAAAATCAACTCGAAAATTCTCTTTTTCTCTAGTGACAGCGCTTTTCTAATTTTTTGTTAACTGTATGTATGTAGAAGATAATTCAAAACTATAATGAAAAAGACAATTTTTCAAAGTATTTACTTTTTACTACTACAGAAACTGACTTAAAATTAAAAATAGATCTTAACCTTCCTAAAAAAAACAAAAATTCTGCAATGAAGACTTGTTCAAAAAAGTGATTTGTAATTTTTATGATTCAAGTAAGTATTAATTCTTCGTATTGTTTATTTTGAAAATTATGGCAATTTAAAACTGTTTTGCTGGAAACTTGGCATTAAGAACAATGGACTTGGTTTTCTGAGTTCGCTTATTTCATTTGTGTTGTCAAATGTCTCGTGTTTGTATTTGTTGCAGTCCCCTAAATATCACTCTCTTACAAAAACTTGGTCTTTCACTTTTCAAGGCAGCATGTATGAGATTTGTTATTTAATTGAATCTTAACATAAGAATTTCCTTTGCGTAATTTGAATGTTAATTGTTGTGCTAAGTAAAATAAGGTGTTGCTCACAGACGTTACGTACGTGGTTTTGCGTATAAATGAATTTCATGGCGAATGTATTATCTGGTACTTTTTTTTTCGTTAAATTTGTTTTATACTAATTTTATTAATCTGTTGACTAGAGAATATGTTCCAAGTTTTTTCACCTCAAACCATACATCTAGCAAATTACGTAGAAAGCCTCTAAGCATATCCAAGGAAAGATATTATTTTTTTAGCCTTCTTTTCTCGTCGTTATTTAGTCACTTCTCTCATTTTTTTTATGACGCCACCTTATTTTCAGTTAGTAGACTATTTTGATTTGCCGAGGGGAGCCAGTGGAAGATATAGCAATAGTATCATTTATTGTCATTCAAATAAAAAGTTAGCATATTTAATTTAATTGCTGAGGTTTGTAAAAAAAAAAAAAAAAAATGCCTATTTGATTTCCTCTACTCGATATACGATTTAGGGGGTTCGTATCTTGGTGATAAGAGTAATAAAATCATTTTGGTACATATTGTTACATAAACACAAATTGTGACAATAATGTCAAATTGTAAATTTTAATAAAACGCATTTGAGCAATATAAAAAATAGATTATCATATTCCAAATTTATGGTTGTTTAGGACATTTAGTTACAAAAATAAAAAAAAAAAACAATGTCAAAAAATCACGTCAGCTATTATTTAACTCAAACTGCATTGGTATTTCGTACCATTTTTTTAGTCAGGGGAAAAGTTTAAAAAAAACTGGTACTCTTTGAAATTCTATTGAATTGTACTTTTATAAACAGCTGTGAAAAAATGCTGATTTTGTAAAAAAATAAAAATAAATATTTTTTTTGTTTTTGCTAATTTATTCATTTGATTTATTTAATTAGTATTTTATTTTTGTTTGTAATTGATTGGACCACATCAACTAATTTGGCATGTTAATTACGAGATGAACAATTTAAGCTTTTTTTTTTCTTAAATGTTAATTTAAACAGTTTTCTTGTTTAAATCTTGAATCAAATTTTAAATTTATGCACAAGATTCAAGAAGCGAAACCTTTTTTATTCCTATGAAACATGTTAAAAAAAAAAAAAAAAAAATGGGTGGATGAGTTTGTACAAACTCTGATCACTCTTTGAGTGCTTTGACTATACAAGCCTTCGTTTATTAAAGAATTTGAGTTCCTTATGTATGTAGCTACCTCCAAAGATTCGCTAGAAAAATGAACATGCACATGAAAAAATGCCCTAAAATTTAGGGCCTAGAGAGCAAAGAAAGACAGTCTTATCATCAAAATCTTTTTTATTGTTAGGAAAGAAAGACCAAAGAATTTTTTTTTAATTGTATATTTTAATCTTTATTTTTAGAACCTTCACAATTTTGGTTAATTTTTTTTTTTCATGCCTCAGGAAATTTTAGCGTCTTTTTTTTTTTTTTTTTTCGTCAACGAGTTAGCCAAAGATTGAAATTTAGTATCTTTTTGCTTTTGCGGTAAAAACACATTGATTTGGAAATTCTTGCAAAAATCAAATAATTGTCGGATTCTAATTAAAAATTAAATTTTCAGGACTTATTTACTACAAATGAATTAAATTATTTTAGAAACATAGCCCTACAAAATTTAATTTCTCCAAATTTTATGAAGTAAAATTTAGAAAATGTGTGTTTGTGGAGAAGAAAACATTATAAAAACAACAAACATTTTTTACCAAGATTTTCTAAAAAAAAAAAAAAAAAAAATTTCTAAAATAAAGAATTCATTTGTAAATAAGTCCTGAAAATTTAATAGATCTTCTTAATAACAGCATTCCCTAAAGGGCATGGATTGAAATTTAATTTTAAAATATTTAACACATTTATCACATTTTGTATTTAAAATTGAAAAACAAAACAATTCTTGTAGAAATTCATTTTTCAGTGGAAAAATATTTTGGCTTCAGACAATATTGTCTTTATTCATAAAAAGCCATTAAAAGCTCTTCTAATTAAATAATGTCTTAGTTTTGTATTTTAGCTGAATTTTGGGTAACTGTATTTCAATTTTACAAAAAATGATTTATATTCTTCAAATCTTCTGCTTTAACTAATATTCCCTCAAAGGCATACTGTCAAATTTCCTACTTTTCATAAAATTAAATAAGGGGGTGGGTAGCAAATGTAAAATTTTACTGGGATTTTCTAAAAAAAACAAAAAAAAACTAAATTTCTTTCATTTGTGAATAAGTTCTGAAAGTTTCATTAAAATCAAACAATAATTTGATTTTTGCAAGAATTTCCAAATCAGTGTGTTTTTCACCTGAAAAAAGGTGCTAAAAAATCTAATGGTAAATATTATATAGACCACTGACATAAAAAATATAAGATTTTTAACCAAAATGTTGAATGTGCTAGAAGGAATGAAAAAATACTTTGGTCTTTGCTTTTAATAACATAAGCATTTTGATGATAAAACTTTTAAGTTTGGGCCCTTTTTTCATCATGCTATACTATTTTTTTGGAAAATTAAGAGATATCTAATTTTTAGTGTCTTTTTTTGTCATTAAAAAACACATTGTTTTGAAAATTCTTGCATAATCAAATATTTGTTGAATTTTAATGAAATTTTTATGAATTATTCGGAAATGAATTAAATTTTTTAGAAAATCTTATTAAAAATATTGTAATTTTTACATCTGTTACCGGTACCCCTACTTATTTAATTTAATGCAATTCTGAGAAATAAAATTTTGTAGAGCTTAATGTTTATATTAGTTAAATGCAGAAGACCATGGAGAATTTAAATCAATTTCTTTTTGTCAAACAGGTCTCCCAGTTACAGAAAATCTGGTTTGAATCATAAAATAAAAAAAAAATCAATAGAACTAAGACATTATTTAATTAGAAAAGCTTTTAATTGCTTTTATAAATAAGATATATTATGGACACTATTGTCTTAAAAATTTTCAATGAATAATGTATTTTTACAAGAATTATTTTCATTTTCTTAAAATCTTAATTAGAACAATTTATAAAGTTTTTTTAGATCTTTTAACTTTGTAGCAGCTAAGTGATATTATTAAGTAATCAAATGGAAAAGCTTACTATAATTTAGCACCCCCCTTGTATTTTAAAAAGAATTTGAATGTTTTTGTGTAATATGGACGTCCATACACAACATTAAGCAAATAAAAGCTATAACTATAGTAAATTTAAAGCCAAAGCACCTAAACTTCAATAAAATATTCAATATTTTCCTAAATTAAGATTACTAGGTAGTTAAACATGATATAAAGACACTTTCATTATATTCAAGTAATTTTTTTTAGAAAAATTCCCATATACAAGTCTATCGGGATAACATCTACCTCCATGCTTTTCTGTAATATTTTAAACTAAAAGTAATATTTGTTTAAAATCAGATTAATTAAACTTTAAATTAGCTAATATTCTTCAGAAAAGTATATTTTATTTTTAAAGATTATTATTTTGTGCTAACAAATTTCTAAATATGGATAAAATCAGTCATTTTTAGCAATTTAAAAAAAATGTAATAAATTCATTATTCAGTTTGAAATAGAGCAAAATATTTTGCTTATTGAAAATTATTAAATTTAATCTATTAGCTTGAAATTAGAACTAAAATAAAAGCTTAAAGAGATTTTTCATTTTTAAAAATTGATTTTAAACCTCAGGTATCACTTTGGAGGTACTTGTTTATATGTATGTTTATTTAAAATAGCAGTTTTTCTTTTGATTAATTAATGCCATATGTATAAACTTGCATTGGACATCTTTCAAACTAAAAACACTGAAATGAATAAAGATTTTCTGGACAGTTTGAATGAATCTCCTTCATTTTCTCTTCTAATAGTGATTTGCAGCCTGAATTTGTTTATAAGCCATTGCTATAGCCAATATGTTCTGAACCCAAACATTTTTACATGTTTAAACCATTATTTAGATGTTTTTTTTTTCCCTTTTTGTTTTTCTTTCTTCTGTCATCCATAAAATGCTTTACTTATACCATGATTGATAAAAGCCAACTTAAATTTATAAATATCTCATGGGACATTTGAAGTGAAAAATGTTTTCTTTGTCCATGCTCATATAAATCATTAGTGTAGTAAAAGGAAATAATTTCCTGCTTATATAAAAAAGAAAAATAATAATAATAATTTCCTATTTATATAAACAAAAAATTTCAATATTCTGTTAATTCTTCAGTTCATTGGAATTTGAACTTTACATTTCTCAGTTATTAAAACTAGTATTAATAACAATATTTCAATACCTAAGGAAAATCATAATCAAGAATCTTTAAACCTAAAATAAAATTTCTTGAAATATTTTTGTTCTAATTCAAGGCATATTTTTCTACATTTCAAGTTGAAGTGTTTAATAAAATGTCAACTGTTATAATTTGTTTAGAAATTCATAAAAATATAAATATTTTTGTGGCCAAAAGATATTTTGGGATTTCATGAAATTAAAGATTGATTTAAAAAATTATTTCCCCAAACATTTCTTACAAAAATGCCTGTGTCTTTAATCTTGAGAGGTTGGCTGTGATTTAAAAAATATATATTTATGGATATTCTCAATGAGAGGTTTTTCTTTTCTTTACAAAGAGGGGAATTGAGAGAATCGAAAAATGGTTTACATCTTTATTGATTATAAGAAGCATCAGAAATTAACAAAACTTTTCTGTCTGTTGTTTCCATTGTAAACAACTATCAGGTGATGTATTATGTTTATACTTTAGCTGTAGTTTTAATAGGTTGTAGTCAAGTCTATCATAGAAATTTTGATTTTAATACATTATGGACTAGACTGGGCTTTGTCAATGTAGAGTATAAAATGTTGCTGTAAATTTAAGATATGACCCAACCAGAAAGAAAAAGTATTAATAGAGATCATTTGAAAGAGGGTGGGACAAATGATATAACTGATATATTTAAAGATTTTGTTTGTGATGCAAAATATAATGATGGCACAGAAAAGGGACATATTTAAAATATGGAGTTGAAATCAAATTAAAAGTAGGGACTGATACTATATATATATATATATATATATATATATATATAAAATTTTAAATGTGCAGTACTTAGTGGAAAGTGCTCAATATCAGTGATAGAGCTAATATTTTCACTTGTATGGATATGAGTTTGTGATCCTGGGTTTCATGCTTTTGCGACCATCAGACAATATATAAAATCTTGTCTGATGATCGCAAAAGTGTGAAACCCAGAGTCACAAACTTATATCCATACAACTGTGTGTGTAATATAAATATATACACTATACTTTATTATAGGTTATCACATTCAAACATGTAGGAGCAGTGCTACATAAATGCACTCATGTTTCAATGTGTATCGACACATCTCATCATATGGATATATGTATGTATATAATGTATACACACCTACATACTACAATTCAAAAGTTTGAAGCCACCCCCAGAATTAGCATCAGGTGAATTTGAGAGAAGAGTGAAATGTTTCCATCCAAAAAATAAAAAAGAGCTCTTAGAGTCATTGAAAAAAAGAATGGAATCAATTATCAAACTTGGGAAACTTTTGCAACAAATGCCAAAAAATTTGTGCTGTAGTAATCAAGGCTAAAGGAGGATAATTAGACAATTTTCATTAAGTTTAAACAGCCTTCCCTCTGTAAACAGAAAGAATGGCTGCTAGGACAATGGTCTGTGTATACATATTTGCAGTTAGTATCTTACTAATGCAGTGTATTGTTTTCTTTTTTTAGTCAGTACATTCTTTTATTTTATTATCCTTGCTCATGTTTTAATAAGTGAAGTACAAAGCTCTCAATATTATTTTTATTTTTTATATTAAATGTCAGTTCCTATGTCTTTGGTTTTGACAACATATTTTAAATATGCCAATTTTCTACACCATCATTAAATAGATATATTCCTGTTCAGTTTTATTGTATGTGACGCAGTATCACTTTGAAATAGCTGTGAAGTAATTTTATCATAGATGTTTAATAAGAGAAAGATTTGTGAATTTTTTAACTAAAAATTGACAACTTTTAAAGGGAACATTTTTTATTTTAATATTGACATGATAAATTGAAAATACATATTGTCTATAATTGTGAGAATAGCCATTAACATGCTAAGATCTGTTTGGACAGTTAACATCAGTAATATGATTCTCTGAACAAATTTAAATCTTGCATTTTTTTTTTTTTTAACTTTCTAACTGGTTGAAAGGGGCCTGAGGTTCATTTATCATCTAAAACTATCAAGTATGGTAAATAATTTCCCAACATCTGTTGCTTAACTAATATCCACAATACCCATATAGCATATCTTGTGTTTTTGGTAAATTAAGAACTTGATATATTTTTCATTTTAGCCCTATTTAGATTTTGGAAAAGGCTTACAAAATTTTGAATTGATTTTAATGGTTTTTTATTTTTATT
Source organism: Acanthosepion esculentum (assembly GCA_964036315.1). Lineage (NCBI taxonomy): Eukaryota > Metazoa > Mollusca > Cephalopoda > Sepiida > Sepiidae > Acanthosepion > Acanthosepion esculentum. Next base: position 82,982,434 of record OZ038475.1, read on the forward strand.
TTTTTTGTTTTCATTTTAGCAGATTGTCTGAAAAACAATGGAAGAGAAAAACCACAAGTCATTATCAAATGCTATGTTGAAAAAATACCTGATACGAGACAGTTCATTCACAAAGACTGCTAACCTGTGCAGTTATACATGGGCCAGGCAGTATGGACTTTTTCATAATAAGGCTTGCAAGTTAGCCAAAAGACAAGCTGCTGTAAATATGCCACATTTATTTAAAGAGAAAGAATTTGCTTTGGGATATATAAACAAAGTTTTTGCTTCACAGTGGCTTGACAAAAATCTAGTTGTCATGGGAACCAAATGTAACAAAGTGAGTTTTTCTTATTTAATAGTTTTTGTCTAATTCAGATACATCATTAAAATTTTGGTAATATAGGGCCCATCTGAAATGTATACATATTTTGTTTGCTAATAATAATTATTACCTGAAAATTAATTAACAGAACAGTTCTAACATTTTGAAAAAGATTAGATATTTATTTAAATTTTCAAAATATTTAGTAAGTTATAAAATGATATACTGTTTTTGTGCATACATTTTTTTTTCTGCAAAGTTAATGAGTACACAAAATCAAAATTAATTGATTTTATATTATTTATTCTATATTCTGAAAGTGTCTAATAGCCAACACTACTATTAACAAACGTGTGTGTGTGCATTTCTTTTTTTTAAATGCATTAAAAAAAAAAAAATTTATAAAATTAAAAACTTAAATTTCCATGACTGACTGAATTTTAAATTGTTGCTCAGTGAATAATTGAGTTTAGGGGGGGGTAAGAGATTATTATTATTTTTTATTACTGCTGAAAATGTAAGTTTTCAAAATTTTTCATTTTGAAGAAAAAAAATTTTTTCTGCTCTTCTTCAGCTAATTGTCATAGATGTTGTTACTGGTCGAATGTTTGATATTCCCATGTTGAAAAGCAGTCACTTGAGCATTGCACCAGATCCCTGTGGAATTCATAGTATTGAAATCAACCCATCTCGGACTTACCTGGCTACTGGAGCCCACAATACTAATGATTTAGCTGTCTATAAATTACCAACATTTGATCCAATTTGTGTAGGAGAAGTAAGTGCAATACATTTTTATTTTTTTATCAACATTAATATGTTGTTTGTTTGTATAATTGTTTTCAGTTACAATTTTGTTAAATAGATTTTTAACCAATAATTTTAAAAAATCTTACATTGATGAGCACTAACAATGAAACAAATTTCTGTCAAATTTGAAGTATGTAAACTGCATAATTAATGTATTTAAATTTTTAAAAGAAACGTTTTCTTTATCTTGCTAGTTAAAATATTGTGCCAAGTAATGTGCTTATGATTCTGCAACGGGTATTTAAACAACTGGCAAACCACTCATTCATCCCTGTTATGTACTTACGTTTATCAATGAAAACTTTTTCTTTCAAGATAATCTTTCAAGAAACCATTTTCTCAGACTAAGCAAAACTACATTCTACACTCAGTGTATACACTTTTTGTTATGCATTTTGTTAACCAATTTAATCTAGCAAAATTCAACAAAACCTTTGTAATAGTCATTTGCATTGTTTATAATGACATTGAATTGCTATAATTTGACCCTACTACAAGCAACACTCGTATTTTTTTTCCTAGCTAACTTTATTGGAATGTGTTTAGATATCTGCATTTTAAATAATGTATACATTATTGCCAAAAAGAAATTTGCTGAGTTGTATTTGTGTTTGCTTGTGTTGGAAAATATTAATTTAATATTGTTGAATTAAATATATAGTTCCAAAGTATTTAATCTCTTTAAGCTGAAGTCATAATCTTCATTCAAGAAAACATATTTAATAATTTTTCTTTTAAGTAAACAGAATTAAGCTGAGGTAACTTTTAACTCTCAAAATCTCGTCATTTTTAGTTCTACATTTCTGTTAATAGGAAGAGTTAGAACTATGAACATGATTGTTAATCACTACGCAATTTTAATTAATTGATCATTATTAACAGTAAAAAATGTTAGATAATCAATCAGAAAACGCAAGATAATACTTGATGTTTTTACAGTGGTTTATCTTAATAGGCCTAATTATTTACTTCTTGTCTGAAATAAACTCTTGTAAAGTAGTATGTATATATTTTGGTAAAATAGAGTAGAATTTCATTTTAAATTTTAATCTTTTCTGTACATCCCCATAGTTTATTGCATATAATATTTTGGACAAAGTGCCTTTTTCCTATCACACATCTATAAATGATTATAAGGTATAAAAAAAAGAATATGTAAAAGATTATCATTTATTGTGATTGTATTTCTCAGATATTTTGGATGATTACATTTGCAAATTTCATTTTTAAATAAATTGACATTTTAAAAATGTCCTCTCTCTCTCTCTCTCTCCATATATATATATATATATATATATATATATATGTGTGTGTGTAAGAGAGAGAGAAAGGGGTGCTTATTTTCCGTAAAAACAGAATGGCCTACTTGAAATGGAAATAGTGATTTTTGAAATGGAAAACTTCAATTCAATAAATACAAAAGAATAGAAAGGATGTAAGACAAGGATGTGTCTTCTCACCAGACTTGTTCAACTTTTACAGCAAGGTAATCCCAAGAGAACTAGAAGTCCTACCAGAATATATTATTAGCAGACACCGTCTGCATAAGATAGGCAGATGACACAGTGTTGGTAGCAAAAACAGAAAGGAAATTGCAGGAACTTCAAGAGAATGTAATAAAGAAAAGTGAGAAGAATGGACTAAACATCAAATTTAAGAAGAAAGAATGTATGGTTGTCAGCAATGATGCAAATTATGAATTGGAGATATCAAAATCAAACATGTACGAAAATTTAAATATCTAGGAAGTGTTTTAACAGATGACAAATATTTAAATTCGAAGGTGCATTGGAATAACAAAAGATGATTTCCAATAGCTAAGTAAAGTATTAAGAAATAAGAAAACCTTGTTAGAAACAAAGAGCAGTACTTCTATATGACAGTGAATGATGGGCAATCTCCTCACAGGTGAAAAAGAGACCTAACAGAAATGCATTTCTACAGAAGGATGCTGAGACTACTGTGGACTGAACATGTGAGAATTAAGGAAGTTTTAAGAAAAATAAAAACAAAACGAATGCTTATATTTAGAATCAGACACACATTGAAGAAAGAGAGATTGGAGAATTTGACTGGACATAATGAGGGACAGAAAGGAAACAGCAAGTAACCTACCTAACAAGATTGCGTAAATGGATGGCAGAACAGAAGAGTGGGAAGGATGGTTAGATAAAAATAAAAAAAAATGTCAAGAGCTTCAAAGGATAGGAACTTGTAGAGTGCCATGAAGGGACACAACACAAAACAAGGTCTTCATAGATGCAGGTTTAAATATGTTTGCTGTCAATTTTTTTTTTTTTTTTAATTCCAATTATTTAAATTACTTTCAGGATTTTCAGTTGATAAACACATAAATTGTTGAACTTTATATATTAGGTTATTTAGCAGCTTGAAAAAAACATTGAAACAAAATATTAAATAAAATTAATATTGAATTAAAATTTTAATTTTTTTTTTTTATACATTTTCAAAATGTACTAAAAAATGTCAACATAGCTTACTTGTCTTTATGCATTGTTTACTCCAGAGCAGGCAGAAAATGGGTTTGTTTGAAGAATTAAGTAAATTAATTATATTCCTCAACAAAACAACCCCTTATTTTTAAAGATCACAAAATGCCAGATTGGAAATAAATAAATAAAAATTTTTTTATTAAAGCTGAATCTGTAAATCTCCATTAACTCAAGTAAGAGATGCTAAATTGGGCAAGACATAAGACAATGTTAATATAAATAATAAAACTACACTTAATTTGTTTACAGGTTTTCAAGCAGCATACTTGCAGAAACTTTCAGCCTAATATATTAAATATCAAGAAAAATACTTATATGCTTTAAAAAGTAATTGTGCTAAAGAACACCAGGCCCGAGTATATTTCCTATTTTTCCTGATATTTCTTCACATTAAACTTACCAAGAACAAATGAAATCTATTTTGTTTTTCTGTTAAGATGCTAATTATCTGTCTATATTGCTGAGATGAGGTATTATGATTATTTACGTTATTCAGACTTATTCACAATGTTTTGGTTGTTGTATGTTCCAGCCTTCTTCTGGTGATTGGAATTTTGAACCAAACTCTTTATTTTATCAGCAGGGGTAGATTGTTCTAGTTCTACGTGCCATGCTTCTTCTGGATGTCTCAGTTATTTCCCTTTAGCTCTCCAAGTTTTTTGGTTCACCACTGCTGTAGCCTGAGCTCAATACTAGGTTACAGCAGTGGTATTGAGCTCAAATAAAGGGTTTGGTTTGAAATTCCGGTCACCTGAAGAAGGCTAGAGCATACAATGGCTGAAACGTTGTGAGTATGGCAATGAAGTTGAGGATAACAGTCCGAATAATATAAATAATGTAGATGCTAATTACTTTACAAAGTTACTGTACAAGACTAGTGTTGATGAAAATGAACAAACAGTTGATAACAAAGATTGTAAAATAGATAATACTTAGTTCTATATTTCATTTGTTTCACTTTGATATAAATTAATGTGGATTAAATTTAAAACCTGAAGTTATGGCTTATTTGTGCCAATAATTTAATCAGTTTTGAATAACTTGACTCTGGTGAAAGCAACACCACGCTAAGAAGTAATTTTAGTGTCATTATAATCAACAGAGTTTTGTGCTCTCATTTTTTCCTAATGGTGACATCCTAATAATGACACTTTGTTTTTTTTCTTTTTACAGTTTGGACACACAGACTGGATATTTGATATGACATGGCTTTCTGATGATGTTATTGTTACAGGTAACTAAGAATGAATTCATACCAACATTTTTTTTTATATATTTAATTGCATTTTGCTTAACCTAGTAATTTACATTGTTACTATAATTTTTTTTTATGAATTAATTGAAAAGAAATAGAATGGAAAAATATTTTCTTTCATCCTGCTTTAAAGATTAAGATTGAACAGTTGTAATCTGATAATAATGGCATTGTGAAAGAAATTTCTAACGGCTAGTATGAGTTCTATGTATGCATAATATCTATTCTTTTACAGGTAAAATGAAATTGTACATTTGTTCATATTTATTATTAAAGAAAATATTAAATTAAAATTTGAGAACATACCGCATTAAACAATATTTTGTGGGGATGTATTGTTACGTAAAGTTCCCTTATTTGGTTGCTTTTAATTTTCAGTAGTGAATTTTGCATTTTATTGAATTTTTAGTTATATATATATATATATAGAGAGAGGGGGAGACACGCACATGTGACCTGCTTAAGATATTTTAAGTGGATTATGATTTTAATGCTGTTTAATATTGAAAATAGGCCTAAATGTTAATATGTTGAATAACCCTGCTCAAACCCATCCCGTAAATATCAGCTTTCAATGTCTCACTGTTTGCATGACTTCCTGCATTATTTGTGATGTCATATATTATGGCAGTGTACATGGGTCTGATTATGGTGGGTTGAACATTGAGAGCCAATATTTGTTTGAATGCTAAAGGGTTAAATCAGATGCAAAAAACAACTTGAAGACTTAATTATATTGCAGATTAAACAGCGACACTTATTTTTGCTTATAGTATAAATAGAATTAAAAAAAATAAAATCAAAATATTTCACAATGCTTCACTGGTGTCACTATTTCTTTTTTTTTTATTTTAATATTCAGTTTAGTTCACTTGCATATTTGAAAAAAGTATGGAAATATTAAAATTATTCTAAAACTTTCTTTGAAAATATACCATTTAAGCATTTCAAAATATGATTTTTTTATTTTTTTTCTTGGAAAAATTCCATTGACTAATATCAGTCAATAATAATGGTGTTGAAAAGTTCTTGACATAGTTTACTCCTAAAATGTGACCAAATACGAAACTTAATTTATTTTTAAGGGTTTTTTGGTCAGGGTGAAGGCTCTTCAGTATTGTACTGTTGCAATTTGATGTTTATCATCAATGAATTTTTCTGAAATAGAAGAGTTCCTTTTTATTCTTTGAGCATTGTGCATGAATTCATACACTGGTTTGCATATATTTTGCGATTTTTTTTTCTTTTCTTTTTTTTTTTTTGTTTTCCCTCACTTTATAACCTGCAGGTTCCAGAGACAGCACCATTGCCCTATGGAGGATAAATGAAAAAGAATTGGATACAAGCTATGAATTGCCTCCCAGATATTCTCATATAAGGCCTTATTGCATCAAGAAGTGTGGTCTAGCAGAAAAAATCAGATCCTTTTCTTACTGCAAAAAACGGCAGGTAAATAATAATGGTTTTAAAATATTCAAAAAAAAAAAATTGAGGTTTTGGAAATACTCATTAAAAGCACAAAAAAGTTTTATGAGAGAAAACATACATACTCCAGGAGAAAAATATCAAGTATAGAACAGGGAATCTTAAATCGCCCAATTTTTAATATGTACTAAATATCTGTAAAAAGCTTTTTCAGGTAGTTCTTTTTCTTTATACAACAAACTGAAATTGTGAGGTATTTTTGGTGATATAAATTTTAAAACACTTTTATACAAAATGTTTTTTGCTTTTCTCAGATGCATCATTGTTCAACTATTTGACTCCTTGACATATGAAAGTTAAACATCTAACATGACTGAAATGCTTACAAACTAAAATCTTTAACATAATACACAAAATTTGATGTGCATGTATGTCAAAAATATTGATATATGAAATGAAAGAAATGACAAATAATTCAATAAGCATAATTCAGAATTGAAAATTTCATGTTAAATTAATAAGGCCACTAATTTGATTTATAGGATATGAATTGTGAGTTTGACATTTCTAATGAAATTCAACATAAAAATGGTTTTAACTATCAGTCTCCATCTTTTATGTGACATGTTAGCCATATTTACTGTAGCATATACTGAACAATTAACAATTGTTGAAATAAAAATAAAAGAACTGTTTTTACAATATCAGTTGGACACTTGGGTTTAATATTACAATCAGCCGTTACTTGCTCTTATTTTTCAAAAAGGCAGACTGAAAAATTCTATGAAAAAGAGAATGAAAAATAATGAGAGGAAAGAACAACTCCAACAACATTAATCATCCTACGTGAGACAACACACATTTTATTGAAAGATTAATATCAGAGTCCTATTCACCACGTTATAAAAACTCTGAATTTCCAGGATTTACTTTCAGGTCAGTTTTTTCATGTCTCCAGATTTTTGATTTTGAAATTTTCTTAGCATCAAAAGATGTTACAGTAACAATTATCTACAAATCTAATTGTGTTTTATAGAGTGACTGCTGGGAGTAATATTTTTTTCCTATTTTAAAAATCAGTTTTCCTTTTCGAAATATGTTTTGTGAGAACAAGCTTGACAAATCTGTGTTTAGAAATGAAACATCTGACAATGAGGACTGTGAATGGTTCATTGCTGTTTAGCTTGTTTATTTAGGTTTTGCCTACATTCATTACTTATTGGTTTTGGATTACTGATTTAATATGCACATGTTGCAACACATAATGAAATATATGAATTTCTATCTAAATTGATTGTCACATAAAATATGAAGACTGATTAAAGATCAGAGTCTAAATTTTGTATATTCATTAATGAATTTTTCTCAAATTATTACAAAATTACTGAACTTGATTTATATTTAAATGTTTGCTCTTTGTAGAGATAATTTTTTGGGGTGTCATATGATGTTTCCTTTCTTCTTTTTTTTTCTCTGTAGGAACTTGCTTTGGTTTCCTTAAATGAATACTTCCAAACCTGGGACATGAGCAGTACTGAACAGGTAATGTCACTGTGCACCATCATAGAGGTCAACATTAGCCTCTACTACAGCCTCTTGGGTTTGCTCTTTAGCAACAATTTAGGAATTATGTACAAAACTAGCTATGACAATCATCCGTACTGCAACATGCTTGATGCTAAGTCAGTTTTATTACTCAGTCAAGTTAATATGCCTACAATAATGATCTTGTTTTTGTTTTCTTACTTCCTATTTATTACCTTGTGTGCTTTTTTTTTTGTATTGTTCTTTTTTCTTCATAAAAAAGAAAAAAACCCATAACAGTATGGTTATGGAATTTTATGGTAGGCACTTGAGTACCTTTAAATATTTACAAGGTTTCAAATGTCTGTTTTATAACAGACCTTGAAGCCTTGGGAAAAAGAAAAACAAAAAAGAAAAAAGATTTCTGTTTACCCCATCCACAAAGTCAGGTGGAAGTCCATTCCAGCCCAAGACTGACTGGTATCGTGCGCCGCTTTCAAAGACCTCGAAAGAATTGGTGTTGAATCAGTCAGGATATGGCTCACCACCAGAGCTGGTGCTTGTCAGGCAGGCAGGCAGCTGACCCATGTCTGGTAGCATGACTTGCAGGCGTCCCCCCCAGGAAGCGGCGTGCACACAAACTGCAGCCCGAGCGAGAGCTGTCTGCTAAGGCTATTCAGGTAGGTGTCTGACCTTATAAATTCTGGATATTTTTTCTTTTGCTTAAAAACAATAATTCCACCAAACCACCCTGTAAACCCATGTTGTTTTGCTCTCACGTAATGGTCCGTTGGTATCTTTGTTAGGTTTTACAGCTATCTTTACCGAATTTCCGGGAACCAGTCTGCATGACCTACTGCAATGAAAGGCAAGTCTATGCAATTGGATCACAGGCTCATGTTACTCTTATTGATACCAGACTTCCACAAGAAGTAGCAAACATAGAGTCAAAGGAAGGAAGTTCAGGTGAGTATCTAACATGAAAAAATGCATTTATTTTATTGCTGTATGTCTTGTTTTAAAAAGGTTCCTCATGACCTGTAATTATATATACATGCTATAGGATTACTGGAGTTATGAAAATCTGTTTTGATAATATTAACATCATTAAACAAAAATTTCTAAAAGAAATGAAAGCTCTCACATATTACTAATTTTTTTTTTTATGATAGCTTGTTTGGTTAATAAAAGTGAATATGTATACAAATTAGGGCCTGTAGGATGGTGATAGCTATATCTTCTAAAACATGTTATGAAAACATTTAGAGGCTAATTGGATAATTTTATAACAAGCATTTTATTTTCTGTCTGCATTGTGAGTTGTACATTTGTGTTTAGGGTTAGAATTTGTTATTGTTCCCCTCAGAGTTTTTGAAATACTAATTTTAAAAAAGCAACTTTCCTAAAAATGAATATTTGTTAATACACTGTCACATTTTACTATGCAAGTCAAGGTTTTCACAATAAAATTAGTATAAAACTATCAAATCCAATTGGTAAAAACTTTGTGTGTGTTATAAATGCCTGTGGATTTCTGCTTATGTTTTTATTATTAATATTATAATTAATTTGATAATGTAAAATTTTATTATGCAACTAAAGAGAATAATATAGTTGATATTTGTTTAATTTCAGATATATAAAGATTGCCATGGGCTGTAAGAAAGATATAACCTCAAAAGAGAAACAAAATATTGTGATGTTAACAATTAAAGAGGAAACTGTTGGAAATTGTAAAACATTGAATAGAGATAGAATAATCAAAAAAGAAATTGTAAACATTGACAAGAACAAGAAAATACCTTTTAAGAATGTTACAAAAAGAGATTTAAGAACAATTAAACAGGTAATAAGCAAGAAAAGTATTGACCAGCGAAAACATATTTGAAGCTGGTATTGTGAAAAAGATGTAGAATATTAAGAACATTGGTTGCTTTCAAACTATCAAAAATGTTTTATTTGGCTGAAGAATAAATAGTAAAAATTAAGGAATAAATATAATTACATTTGAACCTGATGGTTAGGTCAGAAGTTGGATCCTTCATGAAAATAATCACACTATTTAGAATAGTTGGAAGGTGGATTAATGTTTTTAGCTAGTGTTGTAGACAGTAAAATTATATTCCTTCAAAGTTGATGACAGTTAAAATAAATGCAAAGAATTATAAGTTCTTGGGTAAAATGTTCTTTGGTATAGGTCATAACTAAGAAGCCTTAATCTAAAACATATATTCTTACAAGACTATGCACCTTCATATTCTACAAAATCACCTTAACAAAAAAGATTTCAAAAATTTCTTCAGATATTAATCCATGAGAAAAATTATGGTCTGCATTAAAAGATGTGTATATGAAAAACAATATTTAAGCAAAAGTCACTAAAAAATCTGCGGCAAGTCCATATTAAAGTTGAAACAATATAAAAGTTAAAATAAATGGTCGAAAGTTTTATGAAAGTCAAGGAGCTTTTATTATGATGTAATAATAATTTAAGTATATAGGATATTGTGTTAATCAGATGGTTTCTATTTTGTTTATTTATAAATTAAAATTTGTGTTGAACTTTGCATAATAAGATCTGATACTCCCTCAAAATAAATTATCAATATTTTTTATATGGCTAGCTATTATAAGCTGAAACTGGCACAATATATTACTCTTATTCATATAAGTATGAAATATTTTACCAAGCTTGATTGGTTCATATCAATTTTATTTTGAAAACATTGACTTGCTGACATTGTTGTGATTGTGTAAAAAAAAAAAAATTACAGCAGAAATTGCCTTTATTTATAGAGTAAAGAAAAATACATTTTTTGTAATGTTGTGCAAATTTATACAGAATCTGTTGACTCCTACCAAGCCAATTTATACTTTCTTTCCAATGAACTACTTCAGTTTTTTTGGCTTGTTTTTAGGTATTCGATCAATCAGCTTTCATCATGATGTCATCACACTGGGAACAGGACTCAGTGTTATCATTTTCCTAGATATGCGAAGCCGAAAATATCTCGAGACTCCAATGAAGAAACATTGTCAGTTGATTGTTGGTGAGGGATGGATGGTGAGTACTATCTTGATAGATAGTTCTAATGGAAAGAAAAAAAATCTGGTCCAACAAATATTAGCTCGTTTTTAAGAGTAATTTGTGTGGGCACAAAAAAGCCTGATCCACTTCCTCAAATCTGACTAAATGATCAAATGTCAGAATTTATTTTGGGATCCTTTCTGGGTCAAGCTAAAAAAAATTTTAGCCTCTTCTTGTAATTACCATGTTTTGGTTCAGAAAAAAGTAACCACTCTTCAGACTTGGCCACAATGTAACCATTAGAAATAAATATCATTTTAGGATACCCCCCCCCCCATTTTTTTTTTTTAAAGCCAGTAATAATCTAAATTATCTGATATATATGATATATTTTGCTGGTGCCTTTTAGCTCTGAAAAATTTGATCTTTCACAATTGTTTTGCAGAAAACATCATACTAATTTTAACATAGTATTTTTGTACTGTATTTATCATTTGTTTAGTTAAAAAATGTGAAATATATAACTTTTTTTTTCTTTTTTCTTTTGGACAAACTAAGTCTTAACAACAAGGTAAATTTAAAAATCTATGCATTAACCTTTTCTCTAAACATTAGCATTTATGAAATTGAAATTATCCAAATGTTAAGTGCTTTCATTTTGAGAGACCATATTTAAGATTTTTTTTTTTTTTTAAAGGTGTTGAATGATCATCATTCAACTCCACTTCATGGCTTGGTCTCTATCAGTTTCCACCTCCCATCCATGTGCTAATTTTAGATAGATCTTTGGGAAAGGTTTGTTAAACCATCCATTGATTTGAACAAATCCAACCACAAGAAAAAGATATTTACAGAATAAACAAAAGATGTGTTATCAGTAACCAAAATAATGTCCTTATTTGGCCAGGGTAACAAGTGTCAACATTTTCCCTAACTACAGTCAGTCTTGGATTGGCAACTATCTTATTACAGACTAGAAACTATGGTGTTAGGCCTGCAACCAAAGTTTAATCTTCAATTTAAGAATTTCTGCTTGCAGAACAGTCAAGTTGAAGAAACTCTTGTTATTTGTTGAAGAAGTAAGAATGTCCTTCAGGTCATGTGTTCATTAAAATTGTGTCCCGTTGATTAAGTATATCAAGTCTTATGTTTTTGATAATTATTACTACAATCCTGTAGAAATGATACCATTCCATAAGAGAAAAGAGAAGAAAAAAAACAAAACATTAGTTTTACCAAAAATATTAACAATGTATGCCCTGCACATATAAAGTTATAACTAGTAACATTTACAAAAAGAAAAAAAATGTTTGAATAAATAGCAAGGCAGATAAGATTTATTTCTTAAAAGCAAATAACATCAGATAAAATACAGAATTTTTTTTTTTTCTTTCAGAATAAAGATACCAACTCACCTCTAATGCATGAAACATATTTGAATTCAATCTACACTCACAATTATGATGATACAGGTACTAGACTGTTTACAGCTGGAGGGCCAATGCCATCAGATGTACAAGGAAACTATGCAGGATTTTGGTCTTAATGTAACTTTTTTTTTTTTGCATAACAAATATCAACATATTCATTGCTGGATTGAATAAAATTTGAAGTGATTTTAGATCACTTTCTGAAAAGTAAGTAAAATAAGAAACCGCAAAAAAAAAAAAAACCAAATAAAATGTCTTTCACTAGCCTTTTTTCCCCCCTTTTGTAACTTCCTGTCTGTTATTTGTAACTACTCATCATTGCCACTTTCACTTAGAAAATGTTTTACATTTGGGGATTTTCCTGGATATAGAAACCAGAAAAATCATCAAATGTAAAACATTTCTAACCGAAAGATTTTGTCAGATTTCAGCTTATTTAAATCATGAGCTGTATAAGTGCCTTCTCGCCCCACCCCTGATCTAATTGAAAAATATTTTTCATTAGGAATTTCATACACATTCATCTTGAGCACACAAGACAAATTATAAAAGGACCTTGTTAGAATTTTTTTTTTTTTTTTATAAAATGCAAAAATTGAATATGAATCACTAATTTAAATTGCTAAAGTTCAAGCTTACTTTTTATACATCAATACCTGTACAGATTTCCTCCTTCCTAAGAAAAAGGTTGATTAAGCTTTATATGTGGCCATGAAAAGCAGACTGCTACTGTAAGTAGCTGTATAAAAAAACATTTCAACAGGCCTTGCACAAAATATCAGTTGTGAAACATGGGCACCGACCCAATGAAATATTTAAATAGGCAAAAACCTCAAGTGCTTAAACTTCCAAAATATTTACATGTACCTAAAGAAAGAAAATATATATGGTGTGATAAACTGTGGTCTAAATTACACAAAAATTAAAATGATACTGATCTCATTTTAACAGATATATTTACCAACATTACACAAAAATATCTTTAAATATTAAAGAGTAAATTTATTCAATAAAATCGCCATTGGCTTCAAACAAGGCCTTCAGATGACTTTGGAATCTCCTGCAACTCTTCTGGATGGTCTCCTTGTTTCAGTTGGTGAATGCTGCCATAATCCTTGCTTTCATTTCATCTTTGGTTTTACAAGGAGTTTTGTTGGTCTCTCGCTCAACTGTGCCTTACACATAATAATGAAGTGGGGTTGTAGTCTAGGTAGTTAGGTGGCCAGATGTAAGGGGTTATGTGGTCACAGAAATTGTCTGACGGCCATGACCGAGTTCTTCTTGTGTGGCATGGTGCAGTCCTGTTGCCAGACATAAGTTCTTCCCGCAATCACCTTCTTGACCTATGGCAGCACTACCTCCTCAAGGCATTTGATGTAGGCCTCTGTGTGGAGTCTGAGACCCTCACCAACAACTTCAGTTCTTTTCTTATCAGAATATTCATAATCACCATTAGACTCATCCAAATCTTTCTGAATCCTCTGCAATGTCCTCAGATCGACACACAAACACTCTGAAATGTTTGTATTGGAGTTTCTGGCACAAATGCCAAGTTGTACAGCATGCTGTTTCCAAATTTCTGGCAAAGTGAATTGTGTCATAGTACTCTTTTTCTCACAGATGGTTTCCAACTGACCCTACTATACTGTGCAGTTGACAAAAAACAAACAATGCACAAAATTCAATGATGACAATTTGCCCATCGCACCCTCTATTATGATTATTAAAATAATTTAGGTTTTTAAATCTAACCTTTTTCAACAGCAGGCATTCACTGGAAAGTTAGTCTTAACATTACATTTATTGATTGTTGGTCCCTTATATAGATATCTTTATGATCAAAAGACAAACTTGTTAAAATCAAATTAACTGCAAGAATTAAGGAAATTTTGGTAATATAATTAGTTGACTTGATATTACTAAATATTAGGAAGTTTGACTGGGCAAACCACTCTATTATGCAGCTATGAATAATTCTGCTATACTTATTGTTGAAATCCAAAATTTCAATAAATCACTTATAATTTTTATTTCCTATGTGTAATGATTTTTTTTATTTTTATTTTTTTTGCTTTGAAAGAAACAAGTGAAAGTTTTGTAAGTAAATTTAGAAGTTTTCATATGGGCTAACACAGCCTCCCTGATTGAGGCAAATTGTTACCTATTAATGTTTTGACAATTTCAAATCATTTTAGGTTTAAAAAAACATTAAAATGAAATGCATTTCAACAAAAGTATTTTAATTCACCAACAAAGTACATTAAAAAAATGTTTATTAATGTATGAAGTGGTTCACTTATAGATATATTTCACAATTGATAACTGTTGTTAGTCTTTTGTTGTAGCATGATTCAATCTTCTAAAGCCTGGAAAAGAGGAATTTAATGAATATGGTTAAAACCAAAAAAAAATGTTAGAAACTGATTTAAAAAGTTGATAAATACAATATTAGAAGGAGGACGAAATTGAATTATTTTACTCAAAAATGATTATAGAAATTGGCATACTTGTATCCTTTTATGTCCAAATTATTTTAATATGAACTATCAGGCCAGGTGTTTCATAGACTAATGTTTATATAGTAAAATGTTCAATTCTCTCTCTCCATGTACCAGGATAATAAAGTCCTGTCTTTAAAGATTAAACATAATCTAAGTATGTATAGTAACTGGCAAAAGATCAAACTCCCGGTGCAGCAATGGAATTAAAAGCAAAGTTTATTGTAACAAGTACAAATCATACCTGGCATTGAATGTGAAATTGTTCAGAGCAGAAAATACCTTTACTTGATTAAATAAACAATCTCATACAGTAAGTGTATATAACAAATTTGAAATTAGTAAATGAGTTCTATAACTGAATATGCAAATTAGTTACCCATTAAGCAAGAACTAGTAAATATAAATAAAACATAATGCTTAGCTCCAGCGAGGTGGAGTAGGGGTATCCTCTTCACCCAACACCTCTCCCATTGCACTTAATAGAGGGAAGTGCCAAGGGAAACTGAACAAGTACCCACATGTGTACATTAAGTTGACATTATCAATGTGATGGCAGGAATACAATCCATATGCTTTAATTGTAAACAAACAACCAACACCACATCAGTTTTAAGTATCCACACCAAGATAGTGAAAAAAAAACTTACCTGTCGAGCAAATTCTGGCAGTACAAAAGCAGCTCTGTGAATATCACTATTATAATATCGTAATCCTAATTTCTTGATTTCTTCTCGAGAGAATTCACGTACTGGTTCTTTCAAATTACTATCCTGAAATTGTACAAAACAAAATTTTTAATCTAATATTTAAAATTTTAGTATTTGAAGTTTCTTAAAACAGTGTCAAGCTGGTATTAAACCCCTTTATTAGAACAAGAGAGGTAAAACTTGACTTGAAGTTCAGGTTAATATCCCCCCCCCCCCCAGCTACTCTGTAATCAATCCTTTATAACCAAAGGATGATTCTTCCCTCCCAATAATGAAAGTCAAACTTTTTGTTGTTGTACTTGGTCATTTCAAATGCTCTTCATGTACAATTACAGTTAACAGATTGTGTTTTTAATGCATGAGATTTATACTTCCAATCTTCTTTACAAAAGTTAAATATTGGAAAACATTTTCTATACAATAGATAAAAAAAAAAAACTTTTCTGAAGGAATAGATTTAAAGAGCACTTTCATGTAAAGAACTTATAACAGCATTAAAAATTGATGTAATGTCTTGTTTAATTTACAAAGATAAATTTAGTAATTCTATTATAGCCAGTAACATATTATCGAATAAGTGAAGGGGAATAAACTTACTGGATTTGTGCTACAAATCAAAAAGCCAATCTGTCCACTTGGATATGTTGGTATAGTTGTGTAACAATATTCCACAACTGGATAAAGCTTCTGGCAAAAATTCTTCATGCTTTTTATGAGGTCTAAATGTAGCCACACACATTCACCTTCAAAAATAAATTTAAAATATATATACACAACTTGAACATGAAAAATTAACCCCAAATCATTTCTGCTGTCATTTGTAAGAAAAAGTATGAATAGAAAGCATCCTAATTTTCCTGTATTTTTAAAATTCATAAACTGGATTAAATGTTTAATTTGAGATAAATAGTTTTTTTCATTTCTACAAGTAGAAAAGTTTTAATAATTTAAAAGCTAGTGGTATAGATTTCAGCTTTAAAACATTTGCACCAATTAATTGCATGTACTGATTGCAGAGAAAACATTACCTTGATTACAAATTATACCATTTGGTCTGAGGGCTTTCTTCATCAGTTCATAGTAGGATTGCTCAAACAATGATGATGCTGGGCCTATAGATTAAAATTTAAAACTTTTAGTGTGGATTAACACTAAATGAAATTCAGTTTAAAGGTGAAATCAAAAACAAATTAAGCAAAGCGTATAAATAGTGTACAGAATTAGAAATTAGTTTTTGTTAATTGGCGTATAAAAAAAATATAATAAACTTATGAAATACTCCAAGTTAATGTTAATCAAATTAATGTAAATATAAATTCCTTTCATTAGCCCTTATGCAAATATTCTTTTCATATTCTTAATACAATATAATAGACTAATTCTCTTTAATATTTATATCTGAGATTAATTTCTATTTTTAAAAAATTTATCCATGAAATAATCTTGACCCTAATAAACACTTGTAAATAAAATGAACATTAAATAGGCAAAATATTCCAAGTGAAAACTAGGATAACCAAGCAATATTGGTATTTAATATGCCATATTAATGTTCAGTTATGAAAATTCCTGATGAAAAGTTAAACAGCATTGTTCATGCTATATACTTGGAATCTCATTTTGAACATTCAGTATCCCAACCCACAGCACTATTATAATGAAGCCAGTTGTGTATTGCTTGCATATTTTGTACCTTAGCTTATAGAAATAGCTATAGTATTGGAGGCTCGTATAGTTTCAGTTGAACCATTTAAAAAAACACCCAAGTGATTCAGACAAACTATTTTGCTTCTATTACTGAAGAAAGTATTGTTTAGAAATGCTCAAATTTATAATAGGATGAGAGGTGGTTTATCCACAAAGAGATTTTGTGTGACCTATTAACTATTAAGAATACTAGAGGTGGTCTACTTCCACACCTCTCATATGGAAATAGAGAAAGGTTTGTGAATAAAGTTAGTTTTATTCAATGCCTATAGAGAAACAATAAGGTATAAAAAAATCAATTTAGAAAATTTTAGTCACTCAATGTTGCTAGCAATTGGAAACTAGATTTGAACTCAGAAATAACTTAATACAAAACTTATTAAAACCTGGCCACACCTGTCCCACACACAGGACTTAAATAGTTGACAGACAAGTGAGATGGCATGTTTGACTAAAGAATTAATTCCCCAAAACATCTGAAATACTAATTCAACAAATTTAGCACTATTTCTAAATTATAAAGTGCTCAAAATAAGTTGCCTAGAATGAGTCATGGTCAAATGTGAAATATCAATCATTCTTATACAACAGCACAGCAATACATGGTGAGGAGGATTATTGTTGTCTGACTCCAGAGCATTTGCAGTAAAACAGCAGAGATCTAGCAGGTGCACATATCCTCCCCATACCCAGGGAGTAAGGCAAAATCTGAAGCCAAAGCACATGAATTTGGAGAGAATCTGCTTAGGTATGAAGTTGAAAGTTATGTTTTTTTCTCTCCTCGAGACATGCAGCACCCACACACTCCTAAAATGCTCTTACATTCAATAAAAACTGAAAATGTTTCTACCCAACATGTCACAACAAGCCACCAAGTTTATCTTACAGAAAATAATTCATAGCATAATGGAAGTTATTTGCTTTAGGGAAAAAGGCTGTATACATTTGTCATTTTGGAATTGCTTGTTTGGTAATTGAATATTCTTGTTTGCATCAACCCAAATTTTAAAAAAGAATAAGAAATGTGTAATGAAAAATGTATATTTTTTTTTTAGCTAAAATACTTGCTCAGATATAGAAAAATGTCATGACTGCTTTTTTATCATTTTCATATTCTTTACTAAACATAAAATACTTTAAAGTAAATTTTGACAAAGCTGTTAGGTTACAATTTAATTACTTGCAATAAAAGATATTAGGCCAGTTGTGTTTTTTGAGACCTCTTAATGATCGGTATATATAGTCCGCCTCATAACCTATGAGTTTGCATATAAGATCCTTACAAAGAATATAAAAAGTTCATACCAATTGGGTCAGAGGAATCCGTGATGATAACATCATATTCATTTCTGTGATCAGCCATGAATTTGAAACCATCAGCAAAATGGATGTTGCACTTAGGACTACTGAATCCACATGCAAGTTGTGGAAGATACTTCTTTGAGACTTCAACAACTTTCTGGAATATGAGATTTAATGAGATATTTCTATGAAAATAAAAATGAATAATATAGCAAGAAACTAATACATCAAAATTTGTTTTAGTTATTTGAAATCAAGAAATAATTTTACTACAAAGGACTGATTGAAATTGAACGGTAAAAAAAAACAAGCCCTAAGTTCAAGAACACAAAACTGATGCTCACAATTGGAAGAGAAAATAATATAGTATCATTGTATCTAAGATTTTTATGCAGCAATATTTACAGTCAGTATTGACAAATGAAAAACATTTTAAACCTGAGAGGAAGTCAAAGACAAAAAACAATTAAAATGCTCAAATTCTCTTGCTTACTTAAAATCCCTGATTACTCATGCAAAAAATATAATGAATACAAATATTAAATCACTTAAATATTGCCATCATTTTTTTGACAGTACAGATAAAGAACCAAATTAATCTTTAAAATTTCATCCATGAAGGTTGGTGTATAAAGACAAACCAATTTTGCCATTTCATCTAGCAGGAAATGTTGCTGCCTATTTAATGAAAAAAATCATGGCTGCTGCTGCCTATACACAACTTAATCTATAATTTAATGGCTCAGCATTTCCACTGGAATCTAATGATTCCTTGCTGTGGACATGCATTAAATTTGTAATGATATTCTGTCAGTCTTGATTAAATTTATGCTTATTTGGTAATATTAAAATCAACAATGTTTAAATTATCATCATGTCAGATATTGCAGACTGTTTTTTAGTGAAATAAGATAAAGTTAGCTGCTTCAGATGAGTGTCAGGATCAAGAATGAAATAGTCACTTTTTTTCTTTTCTTTTTTTTCTTTTTTAATATTTTTAAGTGGCCTGCTTTAGGTCAAGTTTACAAGTGAGACAAGTTGAAGAAACCTTTCACTCTTTCTGGACCCACAGTATGTAATGAGATAGTTAAACATTTAGATTACAGAATTATCTTTCAAATATAAATACCTTGTCAATTTCACAGAGATCTACAGTTTCAACAAGAGGATGTTTCACAATTTCCCTTAAAACTCCACCATCACCACCTCCAATGACCAAAACCTGAACAAGAAGAAGAAAATGGCAATGTTAACACAATAAGTTTAACTTCAATTTACTTCAAATTTAGTTTGGTATTTAGATTTCACTTGGGGGACAAAAAAGGGAAAAAAAATGGACAATCACAATAAGCTCTGACAAATGCAATTATTTTCATACTCAATATTTGAGTTAACATATCAAGATCAACTTAAAAGATTTTAATATTTTGTAACCATTTCTGATTTGGGGCTACCAGAGAAAGAAACACACACACAATCAAAAAACTATAGTATCTTAGTACACTCTTGCTCTTCTTTCCCCTGGTGCCTTTCTGTAAACATACAAAATGTTAACTGCAGTAAATATTAATAATGAAGATGTATTTTTGTTATACAAGCAAGTATTACTCAAAAAATTGATCTGTTTACTACTTCCAATTTTGGGGCTTGTAACACTAAACAACTGTTTCATGGAGAGCTTAAGTATGGATGACCAAAAATAACAAAACTTACCATTACACATAATCTGCCTCTTGCTTTCAGTATGTCATGTGAAGGTTAAGTTCACCAAACTCTTTCCACATTATTTGTCCCAAAAATTTCAACTCTTTCTGATTGTAAGTAGATGTGTCCATTTAGTTCCAATTTTCTTTAAAACTTCCTCATTGCTCACATAATCAGTCCATGGTATTCTTGGCATCCCACTTGGGATGTCTCATTTACAATACATTCTAGCTTTTTACAATTAAGAGTCACTCACTCACTTTCCTTTACTACCTTGTCTAAGATGTTTTTTTTAATTTTTCACCAGAGTCTGCTATCATCTGCAGATCTTAGGTTAAGATTATATCTGATAATAAATCCTGGTGTGTCTGATAGTTCTCTTAGGATCATCTTGATTTACAAATTAAATAAATCCAATGAGAAAACATTCTTGTTTTACTCCTCTTTCTATTTACATTTTATCAGTAAATGCCACAGATTATTCTAACATCTTTCCGATATAATTCAAGCTTTCTTGCAGTTCAAGTAGGTCCATGCCATACTTTACCAAATGCTTTTGAATATTCAATGAAACATTAGTATAAGTCATTCTTAATTTGTTTTGGTCATGGATAGCATTCTGATCATAAAGATAGCATTTCTTATTCCAGTATCTTGAAAAAAAGCCAAACTGATCTTATCCTATTTTTGGCCTAATTTTGTTACAAGCTATATTCATTAGAATGCTGATGATAAATTTAGTTATTTGACAGCTTAAGCTGATTGTCCAATGGAGTTCAAATTAATTTACACCAGGGTTCTTTGGCATCACCATGAAGATTGATCTACTGGGGTAATCCAGTATTTTCCCACTGTATTACTTTACTTCTTATTTCAGTAACCTTATGCTAATTTATTTCTCTTCATCTTTGCCATCATACTTCAAATTTTAATATTACAGGTCTTTCAATATTTTTATAAATTGTCAGTTTTTTTTTCCTCAGTAGTCATGTAGAGCTCCCCAAAGTATTCATTTCATTTATCTTTTTTTCCCCTTTTTAGATTTTATGCATCCTGTCAAAGAGCAGTTTTCCTGTTCTATATCTTTTTATGTATGTCAGCTATCTCTATTTCTGCATGTTTAAGTTAGTCATCTTTTGCTTGCATTTACTTCTAATTTATTTAACATCCTATATTTGGTGCTATTCCTCGTCTGCTATCCTTTTTCATTAGTTTGAGAATTTCATCAGTCATCCAATTTTTTTCTTGTCTCTTGTCCTTTAGGATGACCTCTTTTGTCATTGTCACTAGTGCTTCATTAACATGACCCACTTTGAGTTTCTGATGTCTAAGGCCTTAAATTTGTTATTAACTATATCAACATATGTCTATTTGCAAAGTGAATTGTTTCGGAGCTTGTCATATTGTATTTTATTAATTCCTCCAGGTTTCTTTAATTTCCATAATTTTTACTTTACCTATGACTGGGATGTGATCAAACTCACTGCTGGTGCTTGGTCATCTTTTAGAGTGTAGAACTGCATTTTTTAATCTTTTACTGATTGTTAGGTAGTCTAATTGGTTCTTTATTTCCTCTTGTGCTTTTCCATGTCTATAAACCTCTTGAGTGTTCTTCAAACCAGGTGTTGGTTATTACTTTCTCATCTGCTGTGCACCAATGAACCCATTTTTCTCTATATTTTCTGCACAATCCAAATTCATACTTGCTGACTCTTTCATCATCTTGTACATTTTTCCTCTTGTCTCTATCTAATATTAGTTTGTCTCATTTTATTTTCTATACTTGTAAATATGATTATTTATTGCTTTTGAAGTACCACCTAGTTCATCCATCTAATTTTACATTTTTTTTAATCAATTAACCCCAAGCAAGGTGATAATGCCACTAAGACACAGATGGCTACTGGGAGTGGAAGTGAATGAAAAGACTTTAGAAGGAACCAGAAACATAATCCTAAACAGGAAACGAGATAAATCTCTACTCCTGTCCAAAAGATTGGGGAGGAGTGTGAACCAGATGATAGGAAACCCATCTATTCCTATTGAGAAAAAATAAAATAAATAGTAAATAAAATTTCAGAGTTTAGGTGGAGATGTTAGAAGTATAGAATTGAATTAGACTTTAGAAGGAACTGGAAACCCAATTCTAAACAGGAAACAAGGAATAAACCTCAACTCCTGTTCAAAAGACCAGGGAGGAATATGAATTGGATGATAGGCAAGCTTTTTTACTATCAAGAAAAAGTAAAATAGTAAATAAAATTTTTGAAATAT
The DNA here is from genome assembly GCA_964036315.1 of Acanthosepion esculentum. Taxonomy (NCBI): domain Eukaryota; kingdom Metazoa; phylum Mollusca; class Cephalopoda; order Sepiida; family Sepiidae; genus Acanthosepion; species Acanthosepion esculentum. The sequence goes on from OZ038475.1 coordinate 83,004,918, forward strand.
TGATATTTAGCTGTTCAATTTTCTAACTTTCTGCATTGATATAGTGTCCTAACATACCATGAAGGTCATGATTTTGGCTTTGCTGATAACAGTCAAGTACCTGTTGCCTGTTATTGAGCCACAAATCAGTTGAGTATTGTCATGATTGTTTTCAAGAGGAATAGTGGAGTGGTTTCCCCATTTACGTTCTCCGTGATGGCTATTGAGATACTGGCTCTAGTCATTAAATTTTTGAATTCACCAATTGACTAAATGTCAGTTTTTTAATCTCTTGGTTAGGCCAAAAGTTTTTCAGCATTCCTTCAAATATATTATTCAGAGGGAAATAAATACTTAACTCTTAGCAAAGTAATATTCTGCTGAGAGATTCAGATGAACAAAATTAAGTACAATTGGTTTAGCAATATATAGTTTCGTTCACTTAGTGAAATACATCATTAATAAATATAAATTTTTCAGCATGATTAAGCTGACATAATTGTCCATATATATTTTTGATTTATGAGTTACGTAAGCTTGGTCAGTCATGGAAAAAGCCAAAAGAGTTATTTTTACATTGAACAATGTTATGCATAAATGTATTTAGTGTATTTTGAAGAACATCCACAGAAAAAATAAATAAAATCTTATCTAATTATTGGTGCTTAGAACTGTTTCTGTTCAGGTTGTCTTATTTGGTTAAAAAATAAACTGAAATTTTTACAGTGATGTCTTTAAGTAAAAAAAAAAAGTTGGGTAAATACAAAAAAAAAAAATACCTTTTTAGGACAAGGATGACAGTTGAGAGGTAAATGAGCTATCATCTCTTGGTAAGAAAATTCATCACGTTCTGTACACTGGATAACTCCATCCAAAACCAAAACTTTGCCATAGGTTTTGCTAAAAAAAAAAACAAACAACATATGCAAATTATATTTATGAAGCAAAATTAGGTTTCAATGTTTCTTTTTATGCATTAATCAAAAATCCATTTGTAATGATATAAAAAAAGAGATGTCATATCAAAATTCCTGTATAAATTCTAATAAAAATCTTTATGGTAATGCTGCTTAAAAATTGTTAAGAGGTGGTCACAAGGTCTGAGAAAAACAGACCCTGGAATACAGGGCCTTTAAAAGTGGACATGGTGTATATAGAGAAAAATCTGCTTATACTCAAAATGAAATTTGACAACACTCTGGAACAGATGTCCAAGGAAGGCTGAAAGGTACATAGTCAAAATTTTATCAAAAACTAAAAACAAGGAATTCAAATAAATTACATTCAATGATTATAAACAATACATCTAACAAAACAATATTTCCATGTTTAAACAATTATAGCTTTGGTAAAGCAAATGTTAAAAACGAAAATTACTAAAGTATCTGGATAAATTTCTTAGTTTAATTTTAAGAAAAATCTAGAAAGAGCCCCTGATATTCTTCTCTTGAAAATACTGCTATCTACTTTGCTTAATTTTGCAGTGGATCTGGATAAACATTCAAATTATACATATATTTTTCAGTCTCACAACTAACAGTGAAAGTATGTTTTTATATTAAAAAAAAATTAAAAGTAACTTTATTTGCTTAGTCTACTAAAGAGAAGAAAATTCTTCATTCACTAATTTCTTCTACCCTCCAAAGTTTAGCATTAAATTTGATGCTTAAATTTGTTTCTTAAACTTGGTTTTATCAGAATCAAGAATATACAGGTATATATAACCTGCTTTTCGAAAGGTATGGCATATACCCCTTTTTACAAGAAATATTTATTAGTACAGCTTCTCTTGCTATCCAAAATGGCACGACACCCCACCCCAAATGCTAGGAATTCAGAAATGAATTTTTTTGAATATTCAGACAGACCAAATAATATTCATTGGCTGCTTGGATTAATGTTTGTTGTGGCTAATGTGAAAGTCTTTAAATAAAATTGGATACTTGATTATTTAACAACTTGAATTCTCTTATTCTTTAGAGGCATTGAAAATATCCTGTAAACCTTACCTAAACAAACAGTTATACTTTACTGTATACTTTAACACTATAGATTGTAGTGAAAGGTTATTTAATAAGTCTGGTAACGCTCAAGATCTTCCAACATGAATTAATGATAATTGCTTATCTGCTTTCTGATATTTTAGCTTACAAAAGGTTGAAACACTAATTTCAGATAGAACACATGAGGGTTTTGAAAAGTTCTTGGCTTGATCCAATTCAAATTTTTTGGACCAAGAAACTTTCAGCATTTTTTATAATAAAAATAAGTATATATTAGTGAATACACATAATATCCCATGTTAATAGCACAACTAGGAGTTTCATGCAGTTACAACGCAGAATATTAAGTGTATTTACTAATATATACTTAATAGCTCTGCTATATTATATTGAGCACTTTTTATAAAACCTGAGTAAAAAAATATATATGAACATGCAAGTATATGTATGTACACGTTTTTTTACCATACCCCTATGTAAAATAAAAATAAAGATTATGTAATAATAAAATTAAAAATAAAGAAAAATGACCTGGGTATTTTAGGAAAACCAATATTTTTCTTTTTAAGGGAAGCATTTCTAGTTATCACTACTGAGTTTTGCTGAGATTACATCCATGAATGAATGGACCTAATCAGTGAAACTGAGAGTAGGAATAAGACCAAAGTTCCTTCAGGAATAGAGTTTCCAGAACAGCTTCCCTCAGTTCCAAAGGAGTTCTTTCTGGAATGGAAAGTTTATCCCCCACAAAAGTACCAACCAAGTTTGAATAGCCAACCTGGGCCCATGCCTCAATGGGCTGCAACCATAGTATACCATAACTACAACTACCATCTCTATTAGAATGGAAGGTGCAAATCAAATTCTCAATAGAGGCAAACTGTGGGCATCTTCCATTATAAATGGCCCTGAGGTTATCTCATCTCTGTCAAATAAGACAGGCTATGAACTTTGCTTCTAAATCCATGCTAGGTGACAAGGATCATCCCCTACCCAAATTCCCCATTCTCACAGAATACAAACTATCTCAGTCTCAACTGGGGAAGTTATAAAAAGCCTTGACAATGACAGCTACTAGTCTGGATAAAATTCCTGTAGTTGTTCTTAAGAACCTTAGTCTAGAGCTATCCCCAATCTTGGCAAAATTTAACCACTGCCTGAAGGGGAAACAGTTATAAGGTCTCAGTTATATGCTCAGTTTGTAAGAATGTACATGAGCACTTATCTGCCTTGCAATATCATCCATCAGCAAACTTTTTGAGGCTATCATCAGTTACCTCAACAGAAAGAAAATCCTGAGCAACAAACAGTATGGATTTTGCTCCTCTAGGTTCACTGCTGATGTCTCAACTGCCATGCATAGAATCAGTGAAGCACTTGATAATAAATGAGTGATCACCTTAGATATCTCAAAAAACTTTTGAAGAGGGGCTGATGCACAAACACGCCCCAGCTATAGCATTTCTGGGAGAGTTTTCACAATTATTAAGTCCTCAATATCAAATAGGTTCATGAAGCTCATTAATGGTCAAGCCTTTGAAGATTATGGGATCAATGCAGTCATCTCCCAAATCTTTCTCCTCTGCCCTATCCTTTTTTTCTGCTATATTTTGACAATCTGTTGAAGAACATTCTCAGATCACAAGTACCAATGTTTATGGGAGCACTGTCAAAAATCTCGAGGACCAGAGCTTGGCAGCTGATCTATGTTCTGACCTTGCTCAGACAGCTCAATGGGAGAAGAACTGGCATGTAACATTCAATACTTTCAAAACTAAGTTTGTAATGTTACATCATCACAAAGCAAGAACTGAGTTTTCTCTGGTCATGTTGAATGGCTGTAGACTCTGCCTAGAATATCTATTGGGACAAGCTCACTCTAACCCTGAAGAACTCATGCATACAATCTGTCACTAAAGAGGCGAGAAAGATAGTAGTTTCTGTACTGCTCCAGAAAGTACCTAACTACAAGCAGCAGATCAAAACAAAAATGAGTATTGCTGACACATCTGATCTGGAACTGCCCAATCTTCACGTTTCAGCTTCAACAGAGTTCAAAAGCATTGAACTGTTCCCCCCACTTATACAACCTCTTTTTCACAGGGAAAGTGATGCATGCCTCTTGCTACTTTTCTGCTATTTTCATAGCACGTGTTTGGGTAAACTACATTCTTTGGTTCCACCAGTTCAAAACTTCACAAACCCACCAGGCAACATACACAGAATTGACACATCCTCATTCTCTTCATATTCCATTGATGTGGAGAAAGTTTCACTCAAACAGCTTCTATCCCGCACTGCATTGTGGAACAGACTCACAAGAGAACACGTCCCTGATCACCACAATCTTAACCTCTTCAACTCTATGGTCAACAGCTATCTATACTATATATCCTCATAATAATTGCTCCCTCTCAAACTGTACACCCTTACAACATCTTCATTTAGTAACCCTCTACCTTGATTGGCTCTTGGGCTGTGTTGGGGAAAAATAGTAAGGTAAATATTTTATTATACACACATGCAGATATGTTGGTGAAAAAGTACTGCTTGTTTTAATTTAAAAGTCAGAATTCTTTTTTAGCTAACTATAAAGCATAAAGAGATTAGTAGCCCAAGGGAAAAATGTATAGTGTTACCTCCTATTCTACTTATAATGATTTCAAAATGGCTGTATTTCTGTATACATGAAGAAAGCAAAATATGACAATGTTGCTCCTTGACAAAAAAAATTAAAAAGTGAGGGTTAATAGGTATACAAATAACTTGAGAGACTTTACAAGACTGTTATTGTGACTTGGCATTTTGTTGACAAGAACAGGCAAGTCAGAATATTTAGTACCCTCTCTGACCTGTCAGAAATGTTATTTAAGAAGTTATTTTCCTTAGAGCAAATTAAAAATGATGTTTTTTATTTAAAACATTTGAAAGCAATAATAAGAGTAGATAGGTACTCCTTCCATGTTTATCCCTTGTTTCCTGTTCAGGATATGGCTTAGTGATTCCTTTAACTTCTTGGTGATTTGACTGATCAGTGATTGTGAGGATACCAGGTTGGCAGTTTTCTGGTTCATGCCTCCTGACTGAAATAAGAAGCCCAAACTCTTTGGTAGTGCTTAGAGATGCTGCTCTTGTCAACAGTTACATAATATCAAGGTATTTGCAGTGCATTTTGTATATGGATAAGTGCCCCTGCATGTACTTCTGGTGGACAATCCCAAGACCACATTATGACTTAGTCTTAGCTATTTTCTGGCCCGTTTGTATTGCCATAGACGATGGACAGTGATAATTTTTTGGTCCTTTTTCATCTGAAAAAAATCTTATTCTGTCTCCTTAATATTTACTTTTTATCATATTCTCACAGACTCAGTAACCCTTTGCATCTTAGTGGCTTTAGAGTCATTCCATGTCAAAGCAACAAGGGTCTATCACTGACACAGATTTTTTTAAAATTTGGTACACTTATAGAGATTCATGATATGAATTGAATGGTGCCTATTTTACATTTCTAGGTCAAAGGGTTAAAGAGATATGAAACATTGACCTTTTCCAAAATTCACCTTTTTAGCAAATAGTAACAAAGTTTAAATATCAATATCTCAGTTGTTTTTTCACATAGAAAGCTAAATTATATACCATTTTAAAGTACTTGGATAGATCTAAAATGTGATCTATTTACTTTTTGTTTTGAGGTCAGATAAAATAATTTGACTTTGACCTTTAATTTCTCAAAAAGTGCATCCTTAAATTTTTTTTTTTTTTAAACTTGACAAATTTGTCTGCTTTATGTCTAACACTTTCGCCCCAGCCCCTCAACCTCCGACGTCTTACTCTCTGGGTTGAGGTGTCTACTCGGTCTTAACCGAACTTAAGGGAGTGACCGTAGGTCCCCTGAGCATCCGTAGATCATTCGAACGGTCCACTGATTTAATCCTGCTTCCTGCCCACGTGTTTGGTTTGATCCAGAAAGCAGAAGTGATGTTCATCCATTCACTGTCGACTGAAGATGTAGACACAGCTGGAGAGTCTGTGCTAAGAAATTTAGAATGCAACAAAAAAAAAATATATATCCGCAGAAAGCCGGACAAACAACTATTCAATGGTTGAATTGTTAATGTCTTTTATATAGCAGAAAAGAATAGTATAGAAAAGAAACGGGTTACAGAAAAGAAAATAATTGATGTAAAAACTCATACACTGGATTCTAGACAGAGAGAGAGTGGGTTGTGATTAGCTTGTTGTGAAATCGTCTCAATGATATACGACTCTTGCGATGGAGAGATATGGATTTCTGTGCATGGCTTAAAGTTTTTAGTTGCATTCCTCCTCAGTGGTAGTAACAGTAGTAGTAATCTTCATGGTAGCAGAAGCATCAGTACTTATATTAACAGTACATGTTAGTGGGGGTTGTGTTCCAATCCCTGACGTCACTTCCAGTCTCCGATATCTCTCTACCCAGCTCGACTGCACTCGATGACAGATGAGCCCTAAAACAACCTTTTGATTATTGTAGCTTGTTTGACGTTTCCGTTTCCAGTGGTAGTAATAATAGTAGCAGTAGCAGTCTTAGATTGTTGGAGGAGTAATTCACTTCTTCGTATTTATATCAACAAAATATGTTAGCGGGCATTTGGTTTCAATCTGTGACGTCACTTCCAGTCTCCGACCTCTCTCTACCCAGCTTGACTGCACTTGACGGCAGGCAAGCCAACCACTCTGTCAACAGATTTCTGTGCGCGTTTATATAGATAAACCTGGCAGATCATAAATCGACCCTTGGCCCGCACACGATTATCACGAGTGCTACCTTCAACCCCAAATCATGTGAATTTCAAAGTTCCTCATAGCTTTAGTAAGCTCTATTTCAAATTTTAACCAATAAAAATTATCTCGATCATCTTCCATTGTTTTCCTAATGACCCAATTCCAAATGGGCTAGATCAGATTCCCATCAGTAAACAAAATTGTTCTGATCTAATTTCGCTGTTCAAATCTACTCCAATTTCAATAAAAAAAAAAAAAAAAAAATATATATGTGTGTGTGTGTGGTTCCCAAACTCTCTCTGTTACATATGGAAATATATGTAAAAAGTTTTGTGATGGAATTTTGACTTGGGTTATAAGGATTTTTACAGAATTGGGCCAAATTCCCTATATGCTAACATTTTCTCAATATGGTCAAGATGTATATCTTTAGAAAGCTCTTTTAATGCTGATTAATATTCACATAAGAACCATAGTCATAAAATTAACAGAATCTGTAATCAAATGTTGGCCAATTCAGTGGAAAATAACCTTATTTTTGGTTTTGTTTACATTTGCATTAATAACAAATATATTTTTATATGAAAAAGTGACATAATGGAAAAACTATTTAAAGATATATATTTTTGTTCCTGAACTCTTCTACCATTCTTTTAAGACTGTCATCTTTTTAGTCATTTTTCCAGGCATCATTCTGCTAACTTCTTCACTCTTATAAAATAGCACAACTTCAATTTTTTCTTGTGGAAATCTACACTTTTGTGTATTTGGTTAAGTTAAGATTCTGTAGCCAGACATTTGGCCAACAGACATTTGGTTGACAGACATTTCACCGAAAAATTACAAGTAAAAATAGTAACAAGCAATACTTAATTTAATTAGCAGTAGGTAGAATAGGACTAATAATTGTACATACCCCTTTGGTATTGTGCGTTGTCTACGCACCATTTTTGCCAAAGTTTCTTTTTTAGGAAGAGCACTTGCAGCATTAAGTGGGTAATCACTAGTGGAATTTTGTATAATTGTCGACGTTCCTTCCTCCGAATTCTTGGCTTTTTCTTTAATTGTATTCACTGTTTTTAATGACAAATTGCGTGCAGTATCAGGTGGATGTGAGTGATTACTAGCTTCACTTTGGACAACATCGTCTTTTGTCTTTAATCTCCCTCCACATCTCCCTTTACGTTCACATCGCCAGTATGTTATACTGTCTTTTCTTCTATCAACAATGTAGGCATAGCCATCAAGCAAAAGCTTTCTTCCTCCTCGTGTCGTTGGTATGACTTCCATGATGTGTAAATGGCAATAATATATTTTTTAAATAAAATAATCATTTAAATTATTTTGATTTTTCATAAAAACTATTTTATTTAGTGTCAAATTACTAGACTTGGAGAAAGTGGATTGAAAAATATGGGGCTCCTATTAATAATGGGACGATTCCAAAATTTGTTATAATTCCAATTAGGATGCCAATTTTCAAACTGTTAAGTTGGATTACAACCAATTATCACTGAATTTCAAGTGATTAAATTAAAGCCTGTCAAAAAAAAAAAAAAAAAAAAAAATTATAAATTAATACAGTAAATAAATATATGTAGCACATATTGAAGCAATTAAATAGTGAATTTAATGCTGAAGAACGTTCTATTTCATTATTTCATGCCACTACATTTTAAATGTCCATTTAGTTAAATGTCCATCAGCCAAATGTCTGAGTACCAAGATTCCTTGTTCATTTACAAGTTTTTTGGTTTGTCTTGTCATGTATGTTGTGGTGCCAAATTATATTTGAAGTTTTTGGATACTCCAGCTTTTTGGAACTATTGTCAAAATGCGTACTTTTTTTTTTATCTCTTTTCACTACCTGCAAACTTTCCTTTGTTGTAATAATTTCACTTTCATCAGAGTTTTGATGCTCTTTTACAGTGGTGGCTTCTTGAGAAATTTTAGTCAAAATTAATTTAATTTTCTTTGATACAACTCCTTTTAAATTTTTTATACTTTTCTTTTTTTTTTTTACTGATAACTGGTTTGTTTTTCAAGTTTGCACTAATAATATCAGCTTATTTTAATACACAATGCAATTAAACTAAATATTAATTCTTTTTTAAATAAAATTATGTAAGTTTAATATCAATTCAAAGAATAGTTAGTTAAAATTACTAATGAAAACTCAGAAGAGGCTCAAAATATTCATGTATTTTTTAATGGTTATATTCTAGCAACAAAAGTTTACATGATTATTTAATACTTAATAATACTTAAGTTTTATGCTAGTAGTATGAATAAAGACAAAAATTATAAAATGTCTCAAAAGTAGGTACCACCACAGAAAACGCAATACCTAAGGTTTAAAATGAATTTTTGAAAATGAAAAAAATTCTTGAAGCTTTTATTTTAGTTTTAATTTCAAGTTAATAGATGAAATTTAATATTTCCAATAATCAAAATACTTTGCTGTATTTTAAAAACTAATTTAAATTGATTGAGTGGAAATAGTGTTTTTTTTTTGTGCTAAGAAAGCTGATAAGCACACTTTTTAGTCATCTATCATTGAAATGTAATACACTTTATTAAAAAAAATCTTCCAAAAATAAAAGATTTTTCTGAAACGTTATTTGAGGTATATTAGCTGATTTAAAATATAATTAATCTGATTTGAGACAAATATCATTTACTTTAGGTTTAAAATATTGCAGAAATGCATTTTTTTAACACAGCAGTAGCTGTTTAATTAAATGACCTGTTTGACAGCTTGAGGTTTATCTAATGTTCTATAGGGACTTTAACCATAAAAAATAATTGAATATAATGTGAGCGCCTTTTAGATAACGTTTTTGAGTACTCAGTAATCTTAAAAATTTAAGTAAATATTCTCCTTAATGTAATGTTTTATTGAATTTTAGATACGTTCTGCCTTTAAATTTACTATAGTTATTGCTCTTATTTGGTAAATGGTGTTTCTGCTTGACAAAAATTAATTGATGATTTCAATTTTCCAGGGCATCCTGCTTTTAACTAATATAAATATGAAGTGGGTGTAATTTTATTTTCTTGAAATTTCATAAAATTAAGCGGGTGCAACAAATGTAAAAAAGAAAATATTTTTACCAAGATATTCCATATAAAAAAAAGAGACACTATTCTTTGGCACAAGAACAAGATTTTTAACCAAAATTTCAAATGTGCTAGAAAGGATTAAAAAATTAAAATTTTCAAAAAATACTTTGGTCTTTTCTCTTAATAACAAACATTTTGACAATAAAACTTTGTTTTTATCAAGTTTGGAGCCTTTTTTCATCATGATATGTCTTTCTTTTTTTTTTTTTTTAGAGGTACCTACTCAAAATATATCTCATTGTTTTGCAGTAAATAACTTTCATCCACTGAGGATTTACCAATAATAATCATATCATTACACCAATTTAAAAAAAATAAGAAAAAATAAGAAAAATGGTTATGAGATTAAAAATTACTTTTTTGGTTTTTCTGTATTGGTGAAGAATCCCAACTATTATAAAAAAACATCAATATCTTTGCACTCTAGATGGTAAGAAACAGGTTTCAGATGTGATGCCAATTTAGAGTAATGTTTTTTAAGTCAGTTTTTTTCACATTGACTTAAAAATTTTTATGACCAGTATATATTTTGACTTACCAAAAAGTTAAAATGAAATAAGTAATCATGGTTTAGATGCTAGACAGAATCATGTAGTTGTAGGAACAATGAGTTTGCTTGTAACTGTTAATCATATATATATATATATATAATAAAAACTAAAATAATTGACTTTTTTGTACATTTACTGTACCATGTCACAGGTCAATGAAAATGTGTTAACCACCGACATCATTTGACACATATTTCCATGTAAATTTATGTAATCTTAACATTAATTAATGACACTTTTTCTTTAAATAATTATTTTCATTATGTTATTTTTTCATATAAAAATCTATTTTTTATATAATAAAAATGTAAGCAAATCCAAAAATAAGGGTGTTTATTTTCCACTGAATTGGTCAATATTTGATCACAAATAACAAATTCTGTTGACCATGATTCTAATGTGAATATTAATCAGCATTAAAAAAAATCTTTCTAAAGATACGCGACCATATTGGGTGAAATGAAAATGTTAGCATATAGTGGCAGATACCAAAACCTGCAATTTTGAATTGCCCAACTCAGTAAAACCCTCGTAGCCCAGGCCATAATCAAAAGTCTACCACAATTTTTTTTTTTTTTTACAAGATAGACAAATTTGTCAAATTTAAAAATAAAAATAAACTTTTTAAGAAACTAATAGTCAAATGTCAAGGTCAAATGAATAATTCACATTTTAGATCTGTCCGAGTACTTTAACGGCTCTGCTGATTTGACACAAAATGCCTATTTGGGATAAAATGATTTAAAAAAAAAAAAAAAAAATAAAATAAAAAAAAAAAAAAATAGTTGGCAAAGTGGCAAAAGCAAATTTAGATTTTGTGGCACAAATATAAAAATCAGAGTCAAATACACCCCTGGTCAAAATCTTAAGACCAGATACAAAAAGGTTAAAAAAAATATAAAATACTGTTACTTTAATCAAAATATATGTGCAAAACATTTACATTTAATTAGAAAAATCCTTTTTCAATGTTTGTTTAAATTAATGAATTAAAAGCTTAAAATTTTCACTTGTTTGTTGATAAACTACATTTTCTAATTAAATGTAAATGTTTCGCAAATATATTTTGATTAAAAGTATTTTATATTTTTTTAACCCTTTTGTATCTGATCTTAAGATTCTGACCAGGGATGTATCTGAGAGTGACAAGAAGAAAACGTGAAACAGACAACACCAGCATAGAGAGACTGGGGGATAAGTAAAGATTTAGGTAGATATTACTGCTTCTTACATGGAGAAGACCAATAAAGGTTTGGACAGGTCTTTATTTCAAGTCTTATCCCCACCTATAATGCAAGAGTTAGGTAGTACCACATCTCAAACATATAACAAAAAAGTACATTTACCCAAACCCTCACTTGACCACAGATCAAACAACTGTAATCTTACAACCCCACTCCTACTTACTAACATTTGCACCATAATATATATATATATATATATATATATATATATATAATAAAATATAGTTTTATGGTATGCTATATTTATGGGTTAAAGTGCTCAATATCAGGGATAGAGCATATGTAAAGATAAAAGTGGACATTGAAGTCAACACCCAAAGGCAACAGTCTGTTTCATTCTTAAATGCAATTGTCAGGTGGCCTGATGTGAAGGGTGATGTGGTTGCAGAAATTGTCCATGATTGAGTTCTCCTTCTTGTGCAACATGGTGCAGAATGCTTTTGCTAGACATAGGGTCTTCCAGCAGGCATCCCCTTGACCCAGTGCAGCACTACCTCCTCAAGGCACTTGATGTAAGCCTCTGTGTTGATCACTGTGGGACAATGAAGAGATATAATGTCGCTATCACAAGTGTTCACTCCAAACACCATGGTTTTGACTGGATATTTGGTATTCATCACTCTTGGTACATCTTTTCCCGAGACACAGCAAGTTCTCAGATTGACACCCAAATATTCTGAAATACGTATGTCCACAACTTCGCTATAAAAGAGCATACCCTGATGAAAAAAGGCCCCAAACTTGATTAAACGATTTTTTTTATTGTCTAAATGTTTATGTCATTATTAAGAGTAAAGACCAAAGTATTTTTTGAGTATTTTTAAAAGTTTTTTTAATCCTTTCTAGCACGTCTGAAAATTTAGCTAAAATCTTGTTTATTTTGAGTCATCAAAATTCAATTGATTTTATGGTAAAATCAATCATGTCACCCATGATTGAAAGTTTTGTAAACAAAAATTTTCCTTTTAAAAATCTTGTAAAATTCAATTTTTTTTTTTCAAAAGTTATTTTAGGAAAATTAGAAAATTTAAAGTATTTTTAATGTAATTTGAAAGAAACATTTCTTACATTATTATCAGATCTATTTTTAAGAGAGACATGTCCAACCGTGGTGATCGGTTTTTGGGACGTGTGAACTGACAAACGTCAATGTATCGACAACTTACGTCGTTTTTTAAAGTTTTATATTGTCTCAGTTATTAATTTTTTTTCCTGAGGTAATATAAAAATTAAATAAAATACCATTACATTTCATAAATGAAACGGGTAACTCATTTGAGATGTGCTAAACAACGAAAGCCAAGATCAGATAAGAAGATCAAATATCGCTATCAAGGGTAACAACTCTAGCACACGTGACATTATTTCAGAATTGTGTATCCGTATTTTTGTCGGAGACTATTTGTAATAATACATTTTTGGAATATTAAAAAATTATTTTAAAAATATCCACGCGTTGCAGATTTTAATAAGCTTTCAAATTTATGATCTGCAAAAAGTAAATAAAATAATAAGAGCATTTCCATTGACTTGAAGTAACAAAACTTAATTTTAAAATATTAATTTATCACATAAAATTGAAAAAAAAAAAAAAAGAAAAAATTCTTGTGAAAATTCATTTTTCATCGAAAAATATTTTCGCTTCAAATAAAAATGCCTTCAATATATATTATTCAGAAAAGCCATTAAAAACTTTTTCAATTAAATGTCTTACTTTTATTGGGTTTTGTATTTTTACAATTGAGGTAAAGAAGTCTGGGTAATAGCGCACATAGATTTAAAAAATATCGATGATTTATATTCTTCAAAGTCTTGTACAATAAAAAAAACAAAAAAAAAACGTAGACACACGGCTTCAAGTTTTCATAAAATTAAGAGGAGTATAAAAGATGTAAAAAAAAAACAACAAAAAACAAAATGTATTTTTACGACTTTCTAAAAAAACAAACATTTCTAAAAAATAATTTCATTTATTTTTGAATAAGTTCTTAAAATTTCAATAAAATCCGACAATTATTTGATTTTTGAAAGAATTTCCAAATTAATGTATTTTAATTTTACAATTGAAAAAAAAAGGCGCTAAAAAACTAATGCTAAAAAAAAAAATATTACGCGACCGCTGACCTAAAAAGATTTTCAACTTAAATTTCAAACGTGCTGGAAAGGAATAAAAAAAAATTAAAAATTAATTAAAATATACTTTGCCCTTTTTTAAAAAAACTTTTTTTAAGATAAAACTTTGTTTTTATTAAGTCTGGAGCCTTTTTTCTTCATGCTATGCTGGTTTTTGTTTTGTTTTTTTGCGAAACGTCGGACATATCTACTGAAATGTTCGTATTGGAGCTTCCGGCACGAATGCCAAGCAGTACAGCATGCCGTTTCCAAATTTCTGGCAGAGTGAATTGCGTCATGGTGCTCTTTTTCTCAGACGGTGCCCAACTGACCTTGCTATACTGTGCAGTCGACAAAAATCAAAACAAACAAAGCACATGCGCGAAATTAAAAATAAGCTCACTGATTAGAAAACTTTAACACAGGCGAGTATATTAGTTAAAACTTCCAATAATTTTAGGCAGTTATTTTTTTCTTTATGAAAACATCCTTAATTATGCACCTTAAAGGTGCATAATTAAGGATGTTTTGAATGCATAAAATAAAAAACATAAGCGTACAGTACACATTCGCAAATGGTAATTAAACTTTACATTTTTTGTTTTACTTTTAATCAATCAGCAAAAAAACAAAACAAAAAAAATAAGTACTGTCATCGCTTTCCGACATAACTTAAGTGCGCAGTAATAAGATCAGTTAAAGAAGAGCAGTAAAAAGGCCGTTAATTAAGCTTCCGCACGCAAAATGTTCCGCAGTGAATGTAGTTAAATAAGGCCAGTAATGGCCGACGGCTGAACGCGACTGAGTCCGAACTTTTATTGTCGATAACTCCAAAAAGGTAGGTTTTTTTTTATCAAAATGTAATTGTTATTTCGAGTTCAGCAAGTACATTTATACGGAAATATGACAATTTGGGAAAATTTTAATAGATATTTAGCGCGGGGCTTAAAAAGCAAATTTACCAAAAAAACTTTGATACTTTTATATACGTTACAGGATTTTATTGTCTCTAGAAAATTATTGGAAAGACATCCTTAAACATTTGTAAGAAGACTGATTACAATGGTGTTTAAAAAAAAAAGGTTGATAACAAAAATCTCGCAAACGAAATATAACATAGGAACTAGGATTGAGGTATCACCGTATAACCTGACGTGACGATCCAGTAGTACCCCTGACCGAAATTTAGTCCATGTAAATGACAAAAAAATACGATACAGGATTGGCCTATTTTAATTTACAATAGATAGAGTAATAATGTATTTGGGGGAAAAGGAATTAGCCTTGACATGTCTATTAAAAATCAACTGCAAATTCAAACATTTCTTCAACAACACAACTTATGCCAAAGACAATATTCATCAAACGAGAATATTTCATTTTCTGCTAAGATTCACCGGAAAAGAAAAAGCTGTTATAAAAGTACTCCTTTCTTCATTCACTTGTAAATAATATATTTGTTAACTGTTGTTTTTTTTCCTACTTTAACCAAAAACTGGTGAATTCATGTTTCATTTTTTCTTTTTAAAGGAAAATAAAATTTTAAAAAATAGTTAGGAACTTATCTAGTCACAATTTGTGTACAGCTTCAATAAACAACAAATTTAAAGTAAACTATCTTCTTGTGTAACAACTAAAAATTCATATACCATTTCATTTAAATTTTTAAAGTACTTGTCTAAAAGAGCGGTCCCACGTGGAATAGACATAATGACGTCACTAACAATGGCGTTTTTGTCACAGAAGGAAGTTGGTATATTTTTTTTATGATATTTTACCAAGACGGCAATTCTTAGTTGTTTTAAAAAGGAATTAAATTATTTCATTTTAAAAGTGAACTGAAATAAATACTTATTTTTAAATTATGGATAGAAATAAATTTCAATGTAAAATTAACGCATGTACAATAATTTACAAACTTCTTATTACTTGGGTATTTTTACGGGTTGCTTTACTTTACTTCTGCGACCAAAAAAATAAATGAACTCATTGTGTAAACAAAAGTTTTTATCTGTGACAAAAAGCCCCATTGTTAAAATAATAACGTCATCACACAGTGTAGACCATTCTTTTAGACAAGTACTAAATTACTCCTAGCGTGTACAAAAAAAAAAGTGTAAAAAATATGTTCGTTCAAGTGAGGAAGTGCGGTGACTTTACAGAGGTCACCGCACTTTAGTGTCGGCTGCTTTGTTTTCTCATCTTACTCGATCATGAAAATAACTAACCTATGAAGTCTTCAGCTTTGGTGGAATCATTAACTCACCTTTATACTAATTCGGTTGAATGTAAGAACTAAAATACATATGAAATGAATATGATTATATGATGAGGGTGCATTGTGTTTTAGTGCAACAGCAACATCATGTGTCGAGCAATATCGTCGTTCGTAACTCTTAATGCCACTTTTGAGTTTTTGCACACTTACTCAGGCAAAAATAAAATTAACGCTGAGCCATAAAAAAAGAAATTATTGCCGAAAATTAACTTTCACTTCAAGGCCCGCAATTATTAAAAAAAAAAGAAGCGCACTTAGCTGTTGTGTAGCAATATTTTTTGTTGTTGTTTAAATGAAATTTCCAAATAAGTTACAATAACATTTAACAATAAAAATGTAGTTATGAAGAAACTAACATGGCTCCTAATATCAATTATTTTAAATAAATATTTAAATAATTTTTGTTTAAACCTAAGAAAAAGCACTATTCCACACGCTGTTAAAAAATAGAAATTAATACCCAAACTGTTTTCATAAATCATTTTAAAAATAAAATCTTAACATTCTTCTCAATAAATGAAGTAAACAGGAATATTTTTTAAATTTGAATTATATATTTTTAAGACGTTAAAAAATTATTTCAAATTAATAACCAATTTAAATACCTAAAACAACTTTTAAAATATTCTTGATCAGTCTTCAACAATTAAAAGAAAGCTCATAAACTTTTAACATTACTGGTAATTAAATTAAAAAAATTAATTAATCTCCTTGTCAGCTTATATCGTTAAATAAATAATTATTTCAGTTTTTATGATAGAAAATTAGCAAAAATAATTAAATAGATATTTAATTATATCTTAATTAAACAACCAATGCTGGTTACTTTGCTTATGTTCACTAATTTTGTGAATTAAAAAAATTAAATGTGAAAATACAGGATTTTTTCGCGTTCGGTTAACTTTACGTACTTTTCCAATTTTTACTCTAAAACGTTTTATTACTTTTTGCGTCAATTAGGCTCTTCACGAACTAGTGAAGTATTTACTAAGCGTAGCTTAGATGTGGCTCAAGGCCGCAAGTATGGAGAGAGCCTAGTGAAAATCGAACTCACTAGTCAATCGTAATTGATCTCCAACTTGAAAAAATTACATGACAAATTAATTACATAAACCACGTCGAAGTTCCCAGCTCTTCATAAAAAGTAAAGAACTTTCAAAGATTGTTAGGTTTTGTTTTTTTTAATTCATTATTCCCCCCCCCCCCGCTAATTGCAGGAAGGGAAAATTCCTTTTTTAAACAATTTTAATTTTTAATCAAATAACTATTAAATGTTACGTAAAGGGATTTATTTATTTAAGTGTTGAATACGAAAAAGGAAAATATTTGTTGATGATACCATAACAATAAAATACTTTTTCATTCTACTATCGCTGTTTTCTTTGTGTGCCAAAATTTTTTTAAACATTATTTTAAAAATTATAAAGTCAGCTTTTGGAACAAAAAAAGAAAAGGAAAGGCCCTTCGCTGAGATATGTCTTTTTTTTTTTTTACGTACAACAATAGGTGCTGAAAATTTTTCAATTCAGAAGTCTTTCCTGTAGTATATACATATTTGGTCAAATTTTGGGGAAGTGGGTCGGATCGATAAACCTCAGCATCCTTTCGTATCAATAATTAGGTGTCTGTAATTTAAATTAGTTAAAATAAAAAGCTAAAAAATCAAGTACTCAAGTAGTAAACGCGAGAAACAGTTTTAATTGCCCCTTACCTCATCCATCGTTCGATATTTGCAATCACTCCATCCGAAACACTTCAGTTATCGGTTCATGAATTTTTTTTTAAAAAAAGGGGAAAAATTGCTGAACCAAAAACCTGCTGTTTGTGTTGTAGGAAACATTGCATTTTTAAAATCCCCCCAACTGATCTGATGGATTTTATTTTACACTTGACTTGACTAAAAAGTTAAGCAAAAAAAAAAAGAAAATTCCCTACAGGAAAAAAAAACTGCAATCAAAACACTTCGAATAAATTGTTTTTACTAATATTTTTTATATCATGTGTAAAAACGCTTGAAAATCTCTTACAATCGTTTTTCCTTTCAGCTAAGCAGTGAAATGGTTTTTAGTACACGTCAGAAAAATAATTTGAGAGCTACAGACTAGAGTAGACAGTAAGCATTAAAAAATGAGATCTGGTTAAGTCCAAGAATAAAAAAAAAGAAGTAATAATAATGAATAAACAAAATGTTCATAGATTTCAATTACATAGAAAATAAATAAAATAAGCGATTTATAATGAATATAACGCGGTTCGGGGTTCAGTAATAATTAAGTTTTAAAACCAGTGGCTGAAGAAAGAGACCTTATTGAACAACATTATGATTACATAGACAGGTATTAATTACTCACTACAGTACATGCTCCTCACACAATAATAGCAAGTTTTTAGTTGAAGATTTATTAATATCGGAGTGAGAGATAATAACTGTTGCTATCACCATCAATCACTGTTAGTAGCAGATGATTTATCTTAGTTCTATAGGTGCGGAACAGAATTTAAGTAAGTTGAAGAAGTTTATTTTAAAATTTGCTAGAAGTGTAAGACCTTTAAATTAAATATCAACCACCATAAATTTGATAGCACGTATTGTACTTGGTATGATCGTGTATTTTCTTAGTTCAGATTCAAACACTAAGATTGTGTGAATAAGGATGAGCTTTTTCAATGTACAAATTTCATTAACAAATAAAAATTTCAATGGGATCCGATCACCACAAACAAATGTGCTTACCTTTTTAGAACCATTACGTCCTGACAGTCAGATTTCTCATGGTAAAGAACCTCCTCGATTTGTAGAGACATACATTGACCTGGCCATAACTCACTCAGTTCACTAAACCAACCACTTTTTAAAGCATCCATAGATGTCTTTTTGTAGATTAAATATGATAAATAAAATCTTAGACCTCTGAAACTACTTAATACCTATTTTCACTGGCACGAATACAGCGACCGGTAAAAAGCCTGGATAGACTATAAAGAACTGACAAATTCAAACAGAACCTACTCGGTCACGTGATTACTAATTCAAGAAGAGTAGTTAGTTAACCGGCTACTTTAAAAGTTTTTTTTGGTCATTATTTACTGACGAATTCTAATTGTTGCCTAGTTATTAAAATAACAGGAAAAGGAAGAAAGAAGAAGGAAACAAACGGAAGAATAAATATCTGATATTTGAAAATTGAAATCAAAGTTATGAAAAAGAGCGAGCCACATGCACATAGTAAACAAAACAGAAACGCTACCTAAACAACTTATGAGTATAATAAATGAGTTAAAATTTAAAGATTAATAAAAATTATGTCTCATATGACAAACTAACGCGTTTTTTTTTTCACTACACCAGAGAACACGTGTCGTTACTTGCTTGCGGAAAAATCGAGACAAGGCAAGAAAAGAAACACATTCTTTTTTTTGTTTGTCGTTTATTGCCTATCAATGCTTGTTTACCTTTTTCGGAAGTTATGAATAATAATGTCATGATTATATTGGAAAATAAAAATGAAGTGCGCGTCGAGGATTACACTTTCTTTCTTTTGTGTAGCTTTTTTCATACAATCGATTGAAAAACAAAAAAAAAAGGAGAAATAATTTTTAAGCTAATAGAAACAGTAAAGTTGATTTAAAAAGGTTTAACAAATAATTAAATGTTTCAAAATAGCCATCGAAATAGTCTAGCAAACAATTTTAGAAAAGACCTACAGGGTGGTCCGAAAGTCTTGTCACCTTAACCTTTCCTTCCAAAGTAGAAGCTCGTGTCAGTCATTTGAAATAGAAAATTACATTATGTATGGGTGACAAGACTTTTGGACCACCCTGTACTTTGAAAATGTCAAGGAAAAGATGAAGTTTCATGAAACCATTTTTTTTTTTTTTTTTAAGAGGTCATTTTTTTTTTTTTTTTTTTTTTTAATCAGAAGTGATCACCAATAATAACAATATCATCTGAATTTGTGCTTAATGGAGTTTAAAAAGTACAAAAATTACTGATTTAAAAAGTACAAAAATTACTGATTTAAGCGTAGCTGAGATGTGGCACAAGGCCACGAGGATGGCGCATATAGTGATGATCGAATTCCCTTCTCAGTTGTAACTAATCCGCAAGCATGCTTACTAACCATTTACACCACGTCGAAGCGGTCAAGTAGACAAAAAGATATCATTTAAACAAATTATGAATTTAAACCTTAGATATTTTTGATTTTTGAATGATTGTGTTGTGGTGACTTCGCCGGAGAAACTAGCCGGAAGTTTACACTTCCACGGCGACAAGAGAAGTGTGTAAATGTGCCATCTGCACATATACTCCACACATTAGTTCCGGTGGTATTACAAAAAATGCAAATAGGACCCTAATATAATATTAGGACCAAGCACGCGTTCGAAAAAGAACCACAAGTGAAATTCTTCGAGTTCGGTTTCTCTGTTTCAACTAGCTCTAGTCCATTCACAATAACTCAAAGACAATTATTCTTTTTATACACAGTCATTTCTTCACAAAGGCTGAACATTTACACACTAAATTTTGTCACTCAAAAACTGTTAACCTAACTTATACTACCATACACAAGCTTTTATTAAGCACTCACAGAAAACATTTGTAAACTTTGTATATAAAATTTATTGACTAAAAAAAAAAAAAATCTTTTTTTATATTATGTCCATTTTATCATGAGTGTAAGAGTGGTAAATGAAGTATATCTTTATCTTCTGTTGCATTCTTGCTTTTCTTGTCCGACTCATTTTTGTCTACTACTACATTAGTAAGGAGATATCATTTCACTCCGAAGAAGCTGATAAATCCACTAAGACACAGGGGTTACTGAGAGTGAAGAAAATGGAAAGAACAGGATTCAAAGAGAGAGATGACGACGATTGACATTGCATTTAAATTTTGAAGATTGTACTTGACAGGAAAGCAAGAAACTGGAAGAGAGTTCCACAATATTGTGTTAATTTCTTTCTCTGTTTGATCCCAGTGATCTATTATTTACCAGTCAAAGAATATTGTTAGTTATACATTCATTGTGTAGAACCCAAATTCTACATTATTCCAATACCCAAAAATAGTTTGGTCAAATCTGTGCAAAAAGTGGATCACAGAACACTTTCAACTTCATACACTTTCAAAAAAATCTTGAGCCCTTATTGGTTAATAAATATACAAGTAGGCATGACTATCCACCCACGCTTAACTAATTTTCATGATTGAAATCCAAGTTCATACCAAGTCTCTGTGAGCCACCTGAAGTAAATAAAAACAGAAACTTATTGACACTCGCCAGTGAGCATCGTGACATCAAACAAATTGCAACTAAACTTCATGTCACGCAATCTTAAGTTTTTTGTTCATACAAACATTATACAAACTTAATGATATTCACACTCATAACTCTATTCCCATTCACTCACCAAATTCCTTACGCAGAAGTTAAACAAATTCCTGCTAACAAATCAACTTTATTTCTCAACATTCGAGAACATTGAATTACACAAAACAATCAAAGGTAGATAACTTCTTTGACTACAAAATTGCATTCAACTTTACAAATATTTACTATTTACATGAACACTAAATTCTTAAATGTAAATTTTTCTCTTGCAATTAATTTACAAAATCTTCAATAACAGATTCTAACAAACATCCTTTCAAATCAGAACTCATTAACAAAATTTAATCTTTCACCAAACTTGAGTTCAACATAAACTAACAAGATTTCACCTAAAAAAAATCCACTACATTTTTATAAAATATTTTCATTATAAAAATATATTGAAAATTATTTATTCAAATATTTGCCTTTTGTCTTTTATCAAATGTTTCTTGTTTTCTCTTGTTGTTTATGCATTTTGCTTAACATATTTATAGAGTAAAAAATTGTATGGGTTGATTTGAACTGTCAACACCATTAAATAAATGGGAACCACCAAACTTTCCATTACAATTGTCATCGTTAAAGTTTTCATAACAAAAATTTTCATATAATCAATTTTACAAGCAAAAATTTAAAAAGTTTTTCATATATAACTAGGCAATATGTTGAAATGTGGTAGTAAATTTACATAAGTTTCAAAATGTGATGTTGCATTGTGTTTAACGCATGCAACTTAACAACTATTCTTACTTGTAACATAATTAGTGGAAACATAGTGTTGTGAATAATTACTCATAGTCACAATTAATAAACTTATAATAATTGTGATGAAATATAAAGCTACAATTCACTTACATTTTTACAAGAAAGATTTTGAATGCAAAAGTATATTGATTGTTTTGTGAATATTTTTTCAAGGTAAACAGTCTTATTAGTCACAGTTTACAGAAGAAAAGGATGTACAAGTTAGTAACTTAAAAAAGATGGCATACAGTTTCAGTTATCTTTTGATCTTTAACTACTTGGGTGAATTCTTTAGATAAATGTAGCCACTTGATGTAGAAAAGCTGACATTTTTGAGCTGACTGACTACAACCTCTTGCAAAATCTTATATTTGTATAATTTTATGGAAGACAAACTCAAATTTTCTCAAACCAATAATGATTGTTTGAAAAATTCTCTTTTTATGCACTGGAATCTGTTTTCCTTAAGTCTGCAAATTTCTAATTTTATTTTAGATTTTAATTTTGGAGGCTATTTTCTGGAATCTGTCATTTTTGCTGATCCTACTTTTTGTATAGCTTTTTAACATGCTTCTAACATCATTATACACTAATTGTATAAAGCATTACATTTTGAATATTAGCATAATATTGATTTTAATGAATATTAAGTCTGGCTTTTGGCAAATATATACAATAAAAGTGGTTTATTTTACTGTAGAATTACCAATATCTAAGAGCAAAAATAAAATGCCTAAGGAAATATAATTGTATTTGTTTAAGAACTTCACATATGTTTATTATATCTGAATCTTCTTGAAAAAATTATTTGTTAAGTCTAATTGTTCCTCTCATGCTAGTGAATTTATATAAACAAAACTATTTTCCTTTAAAACAATCAGATATCAAGAAAAATCATATTTATGGCTTGATAGTCCATTGTATAACTGAGTGCATATTTTAAAAAATGAGTCAAAACAATATTATTTATTAGAAATGTTTTGACAAATATAGAACAATTTTTATTTTGTACATTTGTCTACATAAGACAGAAAGAAAAATGGCAAATAACTTTTGTATCATGGGCTTAAATCATAGAATCTAATATATCTTCTATTCTTTCAAAGTTTATTTTTGCTAGAAGATGAAAACAACAAATTTTTAATCTCCTGTAAATTTATAACAGAAAATATACTTTCCTTTAGGAACTAAAAAGATTCAGCATGAATTTGCAGAAAATAATTAAAATGGCATAAAGTATTACACAGGCTATCCTGATTAAAATAAGATAATTTTAAAAAAGAAACACAAGTTAGTAGAGGCCAAAACATTTAATATGAGATTGGGTTTTGTTTTGCTTATTTGCATATTCATAATGCTATATACCAGCAAATATTTTAAATTAATTTTGCAATTGGGAAGCTGACAAAGTTTTTTAGAGAACTTTTGCTAAAACTTTTTAATATTATGAAGTATTTCATAGTGCTGTTTTTTCTTTAACACTTGTAGTATTTTTAGAATTTCAAATGTTATTATAGTGGATACTTTGTATTTAAAATAGAAGCACAATTTTATTTATCAGTGTGTATTACGTCTACAGGCCAGTGCATTTGAGAAATCTTCAGTAAAGACAAATGCATTTTCTGGCAGAGATTGAACCTGTGTCTCCCTTTTCCTTTACTGTCTTGAATGTGTAGGATGATAGATGTAATACACACTATTTAATAAATAAAAATGGGGCATCTATTTCAAATACAAAGTATCTACTATAATGTTTGAAGTAATAAAAATGTCAAATTAAAAATAAATCCATTAATTCTTTAAAAATACATTTGTAGCAAGTGAAGAGTATCTCTGGTAAAAATTGTCTTCAAATATTAAGAATGTGAAATGTATTTCAGAAAATGTTTTTCTTGTTATTAAAACTGACAGTAATAAGAGAAAAACATAGAAAATAGAAAAATCCTTTCTGTGAGATAATACCAGTAAAATTTAAATCATCATGGTTTGTAGTAAACATTGATTCACAAAAGAGAGTGGTACAAGAAAGAACACTTGGCATTTTAATTAAAAGGTCTGTTATAATGAGTTTGATTGCAAAGGAACAATACAAACAAGGATTAATATTTCAACTTGTATTAGTAACATTCAAAATATGTACATAGTTGTGTGAAAGGTGGCAAAAATTGTTCATATGTAGTTACTTAGTTGCCATTGGTAAGGAAAGCAATTAGGTGTAAGGGTGTTGTTTGTAGGGCTGGGAGTTGACCAAATTTCTTGGGTTGGTTGGCCAAGGTCAGAGTTGGGGTCAGGAGATAGATCTGGAGTGGATTAGAGAAGCCAAGTGTAGTGTTGTTGGTAAGGTTTGATGCATGACCTTCTTCATGGCTGAAATTGACACTGGTGAGGTGTTTGATGGTCTGGCGTTTGTGTGATGACACTGAAGTGTTGAAGCTAAAGCAGGGATGTTTCGTGGTAAGGTGCATTCAGTGAAATGAAGGAGGCCTAGAGTAGTTAGTGAAGCTATGAATCTGACTTTGGCAATACTGAGGATGCAAGCATGAAGAGTCAGCAGAAGTCATGAATCTGACTTTGCTGATATAGAGGATGTACTAGCGTGTTGGTAGCAGAATGTCTCTGTTGGGTTCTGGTCAAATATGATCTCAATGAAATGGGGTTATGGTAGTGATTTGGGAGGCCTGGAGTAGATAGTGAAGGTTGATCGAGCAGAATTGGATTCTGGTCAAATGTAGTATCTGTAACACTGGGGCCTTGAAGTAGTTAGATGCCGATTAAAGACAGGAGAGGGTTAAGCCTAAAATCAAATATAAGCAGGAAAGAGAGAAGGGGAGAGAGGGTGGAGACATTTTCCTTGGTGGAGATGGGGCCATCTGGTTTTCTTCTCTCCTAAAGTGTTTTTTTTTTTTTTATCTATCAAGAGTCTGATATGCAGGCGAAAACAAATTTGGAAATAACTTTGTTATTCACTCAGAAATGTATATAAAGAACAAACCCTTTTTGAGGGTCGAAGTTAGGAAAACAGGTCCTGTCATTAACAAGCAGGTGAACTGGTTTATAATTTTACTAGACAGAAGATAAGTCCAGGAACTGAGAAATAATTTTGTCTTTTCCTTGAGAATTTAAGAAAACAAATATCATTAACAAGGTGAGGAATAGGTTTGGGTTGTATTTTCATGGACAAAAATGAATTGGGAAATTTAAATGAGAACAAACTTTTTTTTCTTGAGGGTCAAATGTACAATAGGGCGGAAATTTTGAAAACAAGTTCTGTCAACAGTGATCTGGTTTATATTTTCACTGAAAAGAGATAAGTCTAGGCATTGAGAAATAATTTTATCTCTCCCTTCAGAATTTAGACAGATATCTTTGGCAGGAAGGAGAGAGATCTGGATTATGTTTTGCAGACAGAAACAAATGGGGAAATAATTTTGTCTCTCATTTGGAAATGTAAATAAAGAATGAACCCTTTTTGAGGGTTGAATTTATGAAGGCAGGTCTACAGAAGATAAGTCCAGGAATTGAAAAATAATTTTATCTCTTTCTTGAAGAATCAAGAGAAGTAAGATAAATGACTAGAATAAAACTGTCCTTTTGCCCACATGCTTTAAAAATTAGATTTGTCACAAAGGCAGTTATACCTGCCCTGGGGAGTAGGTTGAGGTTAAATACTGAGAAGGAAGGAGGAAAGAGGGAGAATTTAACACCACCTGTATGGAGTGATGTTACAAGATGTAAAGTGAAGTAGACTGGAGTTGAAGGGAAGAGCACTTCCTGTAACTACTCCCAAGAGGGTGAATAATTCTCTAAATTTGCAAAGTTGATTAAAAAAAAACAGAAATAGGGAACAAAGAACCCTTATTGGGATTAATGTGAAAATTAAGGAATCACCAAATTCCCAGCATTCTTCGGCCCCACGCTGGTTTGGGGCTAAGCTGCATATAAGCAAACAACTTTGAGAGATCAAAGACTTGCACTATGAATCCTGCATCAAGTGCCTCTGGAATTCACATCAGCTGCCACCACATCTCCTGACTCTCAAGAACTTTGAACCCAAAATTTTAAATGAGGTCCAGTGTCACTATATAGATTAATACAGGAAGGGTTAATTTTGCTGTACCAAGAACTATGTAAACCAATTGAAGATTGACCCAATGAATCTTTCATTTTTATTTTTTGTCATGAAGATATTACTTCTCTTGATATAGCACCCACCACAGCTCGAATCAGCACTTAGATTACTGCTCTGAGATCTAGAACACAACATGGGCAGAGTTGGTGTGGATCAAACAGTAACCAACAACCAGCTTAAACCAGCATTAGTATTGACCAGTGCTGAGTTAGTCCTGTGGTTAAAAATCATCCTAAGATCCTAAGGATCGGACCACTAAACATGGTTACACTACTGGGTGTAGCCAGCAGTAAAAGGGGTTATAGTATCAATGAAAAGGGGGTCACAGTAGTGACAACGAAGGATGCTTGAAGTGGATAGTGAAGGTTGATTGAACAGAATTTTTCTGCTGAATTCTGGTTGAAAGTGGTATCAACAAAATGGGATCACAGTAGCAACAACAAAGGAGGCCTGCAGTGGATAGTAAAGATGTTGAGGTGTTAGAAATCATGCAGGTGGCATCATTGTAGCTGAACTGTCAGCTGTATTTTGCATGTGAAGAATCAGGTGAGATTAGTGAAGATTGGGTGAGATCACAGTTGTGACAAGTAATCATGGTGGTGATAGCAACAATAAACTTGCATGTCAACAGATGGCCTTGCAGCTGGCTACTGCATCAGTCATTTAAGCAAATTTAGTGGCCCTCTGGGTCATTTTTTTTGCAGGAACATTTGTGATTGGCTATTGTATTTTATTGTGGGGATTTGTTTCATGCACTGGATGTGATGCTCCATGACAACTGCACAAAAACAATTTTTTCATTTTGTGTTTTGCTTTCTTAACATTTCACATCTGGCCAACATGTAATGTGAATCAGAAAGAGATCTAATTGTGGCAGAATATAACAGGTCTCGGCCTAATACAGCACATTTTTATTTAAAAGTAGTTCAAAATATTTGGTGATAATTTTTAGTAATCTTCGAAATGTATTAACATTCTATTTATTTATTCTGTGAAAGTGTTTTAATATAGGAATGGCAATTTTTAAAAAAAATTTAAATGCATAAAATGTTCTTTCTTTTAATAATTTGTTCATATTTTTATACTAGCCAGAAATAGATTTGACATGGCATATGGTGGAAAATGGGGTTGTGAATCTGGAAACAAGAAATGAGAAGTCAGAAAGGCAAGGAGAGGCCGGAATATGTGGACAGAAAGAGGTGTGGTAAAAGAACTAGAAAGGCTCCTGATGAACAGGTGAAAATAAGTTTCATATGGTCATGAAACAGAAACAGAAAAGGACTCAAGCAAAATCAATCAGTGGAGGATGCAAAATTCACGGAAAAGGACTATTGAAGTTGGTGAAGTAGGCTACATTATAATTGCATTTTAGGATATGGCGATGGACAAATACCTGATGAATATTTGTGTAGAAAAAGAAAATTTTTGCAACTGATTGGCAATAATTTTTACTGTTGTTCACCTAATACAAGGCCTAAGAGTCACTTAAGGTAGAGAATTATTGAATGAGATTGTTGTAGATAATGGTTGACTCTAGACTTGAAAAAGTTAAGATTATAGTGGTCAGAGAAGCATCCTCTTGGGAGCCTGTTCCACAAAACAGTAGCTCTTGAGAACTTCTTTCTTACTAATGGAATATGAAGGAAATGAAAAAGATTTCATCCTGTATACATGGCATGGCAGGTCTTAGCCACAAAAGTCTGAACTGGTGGAAATAAGGAATGTAGTTCATAATAACATTTTCCATGTAAATAACAATAGAGTAGAAAGAGGCTTGTAACATTTTGTCTGTAGGAAAGGAGTTGCAGATTGGCAAATAATTCATTAACCACAAGGCCATGTAGATACTTTTTAACTCAAGATTGGAAAGTGAGAATTGTGAATCTTTAGGCCAGATATGGCAGCACTATTTCATTTTTGTTATGATCTGGCTCTTGTAAATATAAAGCACCAAAAGAGGAAACATTAAAGAAGGCTGGAAAGACTCCATAAAGCAGGCAGGATTTTTTCATTTCTCCTGTAAATCTGTCTTTTTAATCTCATATTACTGGATTGCTTGTTTTATCCTGGAAGCACAAGAACTGAGCTATTTTTCCCATTGAACTTTTCTCTTGCTAAATATTAATTCTAGGGTCTGTTGTTTGCATAAACAACATGAACCATTCTTCCTGTTCACCTGACTCACCTGTTATGTCATTTTCTGCCTATTAACTCATCAGGAGCAGTTCACAATATCCTGCTGTTAATAGTTTTTGTTTTCTTGCTCACTTATGTATATTTTTCTCCATCTTAGTTTTCCTTATACCATTCTTTTTGTGTTTTTGGTTAAACTGGAAAGAAAAATTAAGATGTCAGTGCTGCTAAGACAGTTTGTTGCTATGGTGACTCAACTTGTGTGGTAGTAAGAATGAGGCAGGTGTAAAAGTGGAAGTGATGGTAATCTATAACCATATCAATAACTTATTGTTTTTTATTTATTCATTTTTAAATGAGAGCGAGAGAAAGTTGTCCGACTTAAATGGTGAATAGTCTAAATATGTTTTTATTATTTGAATAGAAGAAATTATGTTCTATATGTTTAAGTTGACATCTCCAAGTCTATTTTGCAGCATTTTCATTTTGGAAGTAAACTCCCATCAAGAAAGTGCAATAACAGTGAACTTTAAAAACGTAAATTCCTGAAAAATCATATATATATATATACACACACACACCTAATTAATTGTATAAAATTACTCAAACTATTAAATAATTTCCATGGCGAATGGTCTATTTTAAGAAAAAGATTTTATAAACTTCAACTGACAGTAATCTTGTTTGGTCATTGAATATCAAATGCTTCCTGTATGAAAACATCTAATTTCACCATTAACATTTCTTGCTTCAAAATCTTATTGAGTGATTCAGATGTCATAGCTGTAGCAATAGAGCAGAGTATTTCAATGACCAAACACAAGAATATTTTCTTAAATGGTTAAAGAAACTGGTGAAACAATGTGCTAAATGTGTTGAACAACACAATAAACATGTGAAACAATAAGTACACTTCATGACTCTTGGTCATTCTCTCCATGGGCAAGTGAATAACTGGCTTACAGCTAAATCAAATTGAAATACAAGTTCTTATATGATCACTGAAGTTAAACAATGTCAAACCTGGTCGGTACCTAGATGGGTGACTGTTTGAGAATACCAGCTGCTCTAAGTTTGGATGCACAGGTGGTGTAATGGATAATAGCTTTGAATTGGAAATTGTGGAGCCAAGTTCTAATTCCAGTCAAGTTTGTTGTATTCACTTACATGCAAATACCCTTGGTCAAAGTATGCATCCATTTCTTCTCCTCCCAGCTATCAGTTAATTAGTAGAACTGTATCAGCAAAATTATTATCTCTAAGAATTCTTACAACCTAAAAATGATTTCTGGCTTTAAAGAACCTGAAAAAGGTTGATAAGCTGTAAAAAACAAATCAACTAATCAGGCCAATAATTTTTCAGCATCTTGAAAAAAAACAACATATTTCTTTCTTCTACAAATTACATTTAAAATTTTTCAAATATATAGTTGGTGTTAGTTGAATTTACAGAACAGAATAAACTTTAAACAATTACTATAATTGTCAACAATGCAATTTATTTATATTATTTATACATACAAGGTTTTGTAGGTTAAGGACATATATATTAATTTGTTTGTGTGCTTCTTCATACATAAATAAAATCTTTATATTTGACATGTGGTTTATATATTGTAAAATTTCTAATAAAAGAAAGCAGTTTTCAGGTTTGTGGAAAGGAGAATTTGTCAAAATGGTACATATGAATATATGACTCATACAAAGATATGAATATATAAGTCCACAGGTTAGTTTTTGCTGCCGTTTAAGGTTTTGTTGCTGACTGCTTCAAACAGAGTAGGTAAAGGAAATAGTCATAGACGACCCAGCATTCTTGAGTTGACCAACTTGAAGTTAATTCAAGTGGGCATTTCTGATTCAACTGATTGTCTATTGAAAAATCTTTTTTATGACACTTATGAAGCTCATAAATATTTTAATCCCTTATAAGTCAACCTAGAATGGTTAAAATGATTGTTTTATATCATGTAGTCTACTCTTTACTATGTCTGTAGCAATTTGTTTTTAGTAGCTTGCATTTGAGCTTACTGAATTAGTATAAATAATCTTGTATTTTTTTATCAACTACCAGAGCTATCTAACAACAATGAACACTCCTCACCACAGATATATTGATTGCATAAAATTAGATAAACTAACAAAAAATTCCATAAATATTCTGACAAGCTCTTTTTTTTAGTTTCACCAATCCAGACATTTACAGCTAAAACCTAGCATGCTACATTCACAGAGTTGAATCACCCATTTGTAAGAAGGAAATTTCACTGTTTGTAGAACAGACTTCCCTGAACACTACAATCATGATGATGATGAAAAGAAAGAAGCTGAAGGAAAAAAAAAGGAAGTAAGAAAAAGAAATAAAAACAGAAATGAGAAACTTCTACAAACTTAGAGATATGATTATCTTTCTATAGTTGTTTGCAAAAGTTTGTCACAAAATTTGCTACTGTCTAAACAAACCAGAAATTAGTGAAGTATGTTAATCGACAACCAACCAACTCCTTTTGACAGTTGAATGAATCAAAATAAGTTAACATTTTGTTGACAATAATTATAATTATTTTTATGAGCTCAATAGAATTGTATTTAGAATTTGTTATCTTGCCTAATTGTATTGCACACAGAGGAAAATTTTATGCAATCTTGTTTGGTGAATGCTGTTTGTAACCTACACCCTATTCACTCTCTCTCTCCCATCTCTGTCTTTCCTGTTCTTCAGTTACTAGCTCCACTAGCTTTGTTGAATAACACTGACCTTCTGGGTCATCCGGCATTTTTTCCCTCCTTGTTTGGGGCTGGAGTGCAGCCTTGATGTGGTCGATTCAGATTTCCCAAAATCTTACGATATTGGGATTGATGGTGAAGTCTAGTGTATGTCGTGTGCCACAGACAAGACTGTGCAATTCTCGTCCATGGCAACTTTTGTTTCTTTGTGTCCAAGGAAAAACATTGGGAATCAGGGCTGGAATAAGAACTCCTTCAATAAAATGCACAACACTGTTGGTAACTCTAACAAAAACCGATGAATAAAATGTTGTTTTTATTTACTGAAAAATTAAGCTCTTTGTCTGCCAGATGGTGATTTGGGAAATCTAGTAGTAATAGTGGAAGCGAGACTGACTGTCATGCTTGTGTCTGTATGTTTGCAAGAGCCACGGAAATGTGGGTATGTTTCTTTGTGAAGTGGTGACTGCCTGATGACTCTCATTGTTAGGCCCGATTCTCCATATATCTCCTAAGGCTGGTTGACCTTCATTTATATAGATGGCCTCACCCCTAAAATTTGACATTGGTGTATCTAATTTCTCCACCTCAACTGTCAATCATAGGAAATTTGTTAATAACCACATGCCATTCTCTGTCCTTTCTTTCTGTAAAGATAATAGTTTTTGGCAGGCAACATCAAGATAAACAAACTCCAAGTTTGGGAATTAGGCATAACCTAGATCCCTTCTTTGTTTAAAAGAATTTAGGTCATTCTTTTCTGTAGGAATGTCTTAGATAGTATGAATGTAAATAAACTCCAAATTTGGGATTTAGGTACAACACAAATGCCTTTGTTTAAAAGAATTTATGTCACTATCTTCAGTAAGAATATATGTTTTGGACAGACAGTATATATGTAAACAAAACCTCAAATTTAATTTCTCAGGACTAAAAAATTTGGACAACACATTAATCATGTCTTATTGGTGGGAAGTGGATAGGGTGGGGAACCTTGGTTTTGCTCAATTTTACTGAAAATGCTTAGCTAGATAATTCTGGGTTCAATTCTCTTTGGAACTTCTCTTAATTGTTTAAAACATAATTCTTAATACGTTCCTTTTTTAATTTTTTTTTCAATCATTTAACCCACACTTCTGAAAATTTTAATAATTATTATCCAATTAGCCCCCAAATCACCATCCAGCACTTTCATGCAAATAAGGGCTTCAACAGTGTCAGTGCCTCATTACAGTATTCTATGTTATTATTATTTTCCATGTCAATTAATAAAAGTAAATTTCTTTCAAATTTCACATTAGAGTAAGAGTCTTGTGTTTTTATGTTTACATCATTCATAATACTTGAGATAAGAGATTTGATGTTCTTTCTTTCCCTCCTCTTTCAAAAAATCCTTTTACTAGTGCTTCCCTTAAGGTGTTCCACTATGAGTTACTGACCTCATCCAAGGTTTTATATTTGTGCATGTTGTTTAGCTAGACTATTTTCCTCATCTTTAGTTGTTTATTTTTCCCATTTTTGTCATGTACACTTCAGCCTGGAGGATACACATCTGAAGCATTGTAAAAAAGAAAGAACGTAAAAGGAAGGAAAAAGAACAACTTAGCCTCATAAAAAGATTTAAAGTATATAATTTATGACTTACTTCCTTTGGGAAATCCACATTTCAATTTTTAATGATCTTCCATGATGAGAAAAAGCAGTTAAAATTGACTATAATAAACTACAATAATAATTTTTATTGTTGACAAAACTGAAATAATTATAAAAATGAATGGAAAACAACACAATTCATTTATTTACAAAAGACATGTAAATGTCTATATTTCTGAGATGAGGTATTATGTACACTATTTACATTATTCGGACAACACTGAGCAAAAGTCATAAGTGGCGACCCAGAGACATTAGATAAAGAATTGGTCAGTATAAGTAGTACCCTACAATGTAACAACTACCCTGGATACATGGCAGCAGCCCCAATAAGCTGGGATAGGTGGCTACAAGAGGAGGACAACAATAATCAGAAAACAGTCTGCCTGCCTTATGTGAAGCGGTTATCAGAGAAAATACAAAGGATCTGCAGTCCATATAACATCAGGACAACCTTCAAAACCTGGATGACACTTCGCAGATCTCTCTCCTGAGTAAGACCCCCCCCCATAGAGGAGAACATGACTAAAGACTGTGTGTACACCATCTCATGCAGCTGCGGAAAGAAATATAAAGGGGAGACAGGCCGCCCCCTTAAGGTAAGGCTTCAAGAAGACCAGAAAGCTGTAATGTGAGGAGGAAGTGGAAAAATCAGGTGTGGCTGAACACATATGGAGAGAAAAGGGAGATCATCACCTTTTGTGGGATCAAGTTGAGATCAAAGACAAAGAACATCATTGCAAAATATGTAAACTTAAGGAATCAGCACATATGCTAGGCCACAAAAATCTCCTGAGCCGACCAAGCATAGAAATGAATACAATATGGGAACCAGTAATAAAGAGTGCCAGAGAAAAGCGATAATAACAACAAAAATTGCAATATGAACTTTGGTAAAAATATGCAATGATAACAGCAAAAATTGCAACATGAGCACTGGTAAAAAATGGTTGCTGAAGACATTAGGTTTATAATACCCAGAAATTCAAACACAGATGTCCTCGATGGCGCAGTGGATAAAGATGTTAGTTAGATCCAGTGACAGCACCCAAAGAGTGTGAGTTCAATACCTGATTAAGGCAGTGGAGAACTTGGAGAGGGGAATTAACAGGAGATAACTGATAACTGACATTCATTAGACATGGCATGTAGAACTAGAACAGTCTACCCCAGTGAGCGAAATAAAGGGTTCAATTTGATATTCCAACCACCTGAAGAAGGCTGGAGCATACAGTGGCCGAAACGTAATAAATATGGCAACAAAGATGAATAACGTAAATAGTGGAGACATGTAAAATTCAGTTTATCTTGTACATAACATGTAAAAGAAATCAGGAAAGAAAGTTTCATGGGAAGAAAATATCAAAGTTTTGACTTTGTTGAGTTTAGCCAATATATGAGGGCAGCCTTAGTAGTAGGTTACATTAAAAACCAAAAATAAAGACAGCTATGGAGAAGTAAAAATATAAATGAAAATTTTATTTTATAGGAAGGGAACATGGTAGCAATGTGTGGAAATGTGTTACATACCTTCTCTCCAACTCTAAAAAGGAAAACAAGTGAATATTACAAATGTCTGTCACTCCAGCATGTCATGTTGCAAGAGTTTGTATTATTCTCGTGTATTGACACAGCACCTTCATTCATGGTGTCTACTCCCAAACTGTCTTCTTTACAGAGTGTTTCACTGACTAGCTGTTAATGGTCAGATGACTGAACAAAGTATGGTGCATAATAATTAGAAGTAGGAAGGTTAACCCAATAAAATAAACCAAAATCTTTACTTTTAATTTCACTATTTTAAACAGAAAATGAGAAAAATAATTTTACAAATGAATCATCTATTTTAGAAAAAAGTGTGTATTGTAGGGGACCAAAAAAGCATGTAGGTTTATGTCCTTGTGTGACACAATAGATACCTGGTTGATCGGCTTTGAACAGCCATAAAGTTAAAGGTCTGAAATGTCTGGTGTTTTATGATTGCCAGTGAAGTATAGATATGAGGACTTCAAAACAACCAATCACTGTCCACAAGTAAAAAGGAAATTAAATAGAAATTAAACTTTCAGGATCAATGCCACTCAGCCAAGAGGTGGAGATGTGGAGTCACAGTTAGGGAAAGAAGCTGGCAATTTATTAAATAAACGATCAGAACTTATCTCAAAATGCAGACACAAAAACTAATTTTTATTGAGTTATTTATTTAAAAATTGAAAACTAAAAACAAATACCTTGTAAAATACTAGTGTGATAAATGCAAATATATACACTATAATCAACATAGATAATGCAACATACATTTTAGACAAAGCCAATACGTTAAACTAAACAAATAAGATAACCAACCCAGAGAAAAAAAATAAATAAAAAATCTAAATAAAGTAAATAATTAAAAATAAATAAATAAATTAAATTAAAAAACTACAAATGCACACATGAACACAATGTATTAATAATAATAATAATAATCAACAAATAATTAAGTAATCAATAAGTGAAACAATTTAACAACACTATAAAATAGCTACAAATAACCATATTTGAACCAACAATTTTTCCTACTCAATAACCTATATAATAAT
This sequence comes from Acanthosepion esculentum, assembly GCA_964036315.1. Classification (NCBI taxonomy): domain Eukaryota; kingdom Metazoa; phylum Mollusca; class Cephalopoda; order Sepiida; family Sepiidae; genus Acanthosepion; species Acanthosepion esculentum. The sequence goes on from OZ038475.1 coordinate 83,040,321, forward strand.
TTGAAACATAACCACTACTGCCTACACAATAACCATTAGGATAATACAATAGACCTTATTACCAATAATGTACCATTGATCAGCATATATAGTTAAGCCAAAACACACATAGCCTGAAGATTGTGTTCAAGCATGAAACAGACTGTTACTGCTTGATGTTGACCTCAGTGTCCAATTTTACATTTATATATACTTTATCACTGATATTGAGCACTTTTACCCATAAATATAGTATAGCTTAAAACTATATTTTTATTATATATATAATGTATTTGTTTAAACATGGTTTATTAAACAGAAGTGAGAAGGAATGTCTGTTGAGTTGTTTTGAAATTACTTATTTGACATGGGAAATTTACCAAAAGGTCCAACAGACATTCTATGTATATTCTGTTTAATAAAACATACATATATGAAGAATTGCTGCCTAAATATACTATTTTTATATACATATCTGCACACAAACACGCATATAATTTCTAATCGATTTCACCCCAAGCAAAGCAGTAAAGCCACTAAGACACAAAGGGTTACGGGGTGTGGAAGAATAAGGAACAGAAACATTAATGAGAGAGAAGAGAAAAGCGTAATCAGGAGGACAGTTGATAGTAATGACATTGCATTTAAATTTTAGGAGAATAAAGTTGGCTGGAAAGCATAGACTTCGACAAGTGAAAAGTGCAAGAAAATAAACTGTTAGTATAGAATTTATTACTACATCTATCCTGCTCAACTGTAAATTGATGAGATCTCATCAGTCTAGTACTGCACTTAAATTCACCAGAGTGAAGAGCTCATATGAACAATTACCATGAAAGTATTTGTAGAAAAGGCACAAGGAGGCAACCATATGATGTTATATATATATATATATATATATATATATATATATATATATATATATGGGTGCCTAATATCATGCAGAACTCTCTCTGGCCTGGTTATTTGTCAGGAGTTTCCAGAAGGTTTCTCAAAGCAATTCTAGCCAAGCTGGGCCTATGACACAATGCATTACCCTGTTGAAATAACCCATTGTCATTGGGATCCATGAATAGGTTCAAATGTTCATAAAGCAGAGCAGCATAGTGGACACTGGGCAATATGTTTAGGTGGATCCAAATGATGTCATGTGAACACAACCTACATCATTATGGAGCCTGCATAGTGCCTTGTTGGGGTCTGCACCATCCTGCTATCAGTTTGAAACAACTGGAACACTGATTCATTGTACCATGCTACAGTTGCTCATCCTCCAGGGTTCAATTAGCAATGTTACGAACCTAGGTGTTGAACTGTGTCCGAGACAACAGAAGGCACTCTAGGTCTTCTGCTCTGTATCTGATGGCAACTAAAGAATACTGAAACTAACTGCTGATACCTACCTGCATTGAATGTCAATATGATGTGAGCCAGTGTAGACTATCTGTTACCACAGACAATTCTAATCAGATGCCTCTGGTTGCAATCATTAAGAAACCATAGTGGCAATGCTTTCAATCAGTTATTTGTAGTACACAGAAATAATAAAGAAATTTCAGAAATGGAATATCACACTAACACTTATACCTTGTTTGAAGTCCAATAGTTCATGTTACCTTGCCATGAACAACCCAGTCAGTGTTTACGCAGACTCCTTAGATGTTGGGGCACAACTAATGTAGATTTAGACATTTCCATGAGCTAAAGATATGATGTTGTCACATTCTATTATTTTTACATACTGCTGTCCTATGACTTTATGCCCCCATCAGTGTACATATGCACACACATATGCTGATTATTCCATTTTCACAGATGATTGCTATCTCGGTATGTACCATCATCATCACTCTCATCCACTTTTTGTCCATGATTTTTCAAGCTTGCTGCACATCTGTACAGTTTGAAAATTGGGTTAGCCTGTAGAAATTGATCCCTGTGTTGAGACTTTTCTGCATATCACACAGGTTGTCTCATCTGGTCTTAGAGTGATAATGCATTTTAGTTTTTCATGACATTTACCAGATTTAGAAACAAGTATATGTCTGTGTGACTTGCACCTTTTTATATTCTCATGAAGGTTCTGAAGACAGTTCAACTAATCTGGAGTCGATATTTAAACCTTTTGTGCTACACATCCTTTTTTTATAGGTTTTACAGCCTTCCTACAGAGAAATTTCTTAACTCAGCTCTTTTTAAAGTTAGTTTAGCTTAAATTGCTTATTTAAAATAATTTTATATTGACAATATCATAAAAATATGTGAACCAACTATAATGAAATATTTATTTACTAGTTTATAAAGAAATAAATATGAAAGTTTTTATTTGTAAATTTTTTAAAATATCTGAACAAGAAAAATTTAAGTAAATGTAATCATAAATTTTGAAAAAAATACATTTTCTGGGTATTTATTTCATTTGCATTTGCCACATAAATTCAGTAAAATAGGTTGAGAGCATCTCCTCCTCTTACATATTTTCATAATTTTTTAAATAAATTATTTAATGAAAAGATTTTTATAATTTATTTCTTTATAAAATAGTAAATAATAAATCTTTATAAAAGGTGAATGATGAATATTGCATTGTACTTAGACCACATATTTTTATAATCTTGTAAATAAACATTGCCAAGGGAGTTAAAATGCATGCTGTTATAGTGGTGTCAAAAGAATAACTGTCCTTTCAACAGTTTTTCTTGCAGGTATGAATGAAAGTTAAACATTGTCGCTATTTCTGCCAAGCTCTCAAAATCAATCTGCAGTTCTTTAATAAGCTCATCATGGTAACAGTTACACTGGAACTGCTATCTTCCATATATACAAAATGCATTGAGTAGATGAGAGGCTTTATATTTGTACATCCAGCCATTTCAAGAACATTTGTTTCTGGTGTTTTGCTTTGCCACTTGATGCTGAGTATGCATGTGAAACACTTCTGGTGAAAACACTCAAGCTACTTGGAATACTTACAGTACATTATATAATATATACACACTCACACAGACACACCTATGCATACACAGTTAAAGTGTATTTGACCAGTAATTTTTTACTGATACAAATTTTATTAAGGATTTTTAAATATTTTCTTTATTTTTTAAATCAGGATTGAGGTTATATAAATTTTCATAAACCGTTGTCAAAAAAGTTCATATCATTTTGTTAAAATGAGTGTAGAATTTATATTTATTTTATGCATTATATCATGCATTTAAAAAAAATTTTTTTTTACACCGTCATGTTAGATTGCAGGTTCTTTTTTTTTTATAAGAGATTAAATATTTAACATGTTTGTTCTTGACTTGAATTTTATTATTGCTAGATTGGTTAAGTAAGTATTTATAAATTTTTTTTTCTTTTACAATTATATATTTTTGTAGTGGTTGTACATGTTAAATTTTTTGTGTTGATTGGTGACATGAGATTTAATAGGGCTATCATCAGATAAATGACAAGTTAGTTTATGAGATTGTGTGGTAATTATATAACTAGTGTATTTGAATTTTTATTAATATCAGAGAAACATTTAATTACTATTAGAGAGTGTAATTCGATCTATCAGGTATCCTACTTGTAACACTGTTGCAAACAAGCATGTTGCTGTTGCAGCTTAAGTGGAAGTCTGGCTCGAGGTATGTGCATCTGAAGTTTTGCTGCAAATAAATATTTTCCACCAGTCCATGTTGTCACTGCTGGGGCCATATGTGCTGCAGATACCATGTAGACTGACACTGCTGCCATTACAATGTGCTGATCTTGGTGAGCATCTATCTTATATGGCCATCTAAAACTTTGTTTACAGGTAGATGAATGTTAATTTGATATCTGTTGTCATCAACACATGTCAAATATGATTGCCAATTTTCTGAAATGACCATTCAGTCTCTGAAAGGCCCACAATCCTAAACCTCTCAAATTGTTCTAAGTGAACAAAAGGAGTATGTGTACATCTCTATGACATGATACATGCTTGAACTGGAATCTTTCAATATAATGAACCCTACTGCAGCAAGTATCACTGTCTAAATCTCAGACACAGATGATGCACTGGTATGATTGTTATTATATCATAAGATGACCAAAGACAGAAAATTTTATCAGAATATCTACTATCCTCACCATGTTTTCTACTGCATCCAGGTCAAAATTGACATCCTGCTTCAGAGTGTTGGAATTTTATTTTCTGTCAGTGTACATATATCCACCCAGTGACCCATTCACATATATATAAGTTGATGCTGAAGATGCAAAGTTTTCAGCACTTCCAAAAATAAAATTCTGGTATTTTGTGAAGTGGTTTAATTTACAGATTTTTCAATATCTTTTATAGATATTCTTTTTACAAAAAAGAATTTCACAAAAATTAAAATAGCTTAACTCATGAATCTCCATCATTGTCTCACTGTAGCTCTTTGGCTCAAATATGGATAATATGAATTTCTTCTCTTTTATTAAGGTCTTAACTGGGAAACAATTTAACTTCCAAATATAGACAATTTCTAACCTTGGGCAGATTTCATATTGCACCTATATTAAAATAGGCTCTGAAACTAAACTTATTAAGTGAAGCTAAGTAATTATTATTCTGTTAATATGCAATCGTATAAACTTTTGAGAATGGGAACAAAAAAGTTTAAATCTTTTCATATGGCCTCATTTCTTTTCCCAATCAAAGTGTAACTTTAAAAAGTATTATTGCCAGAACAAATCTAAATTAAAATCTTCATCTCAGAATATGAAGAAATGAGGCTGTACATAAATCGACAAGGACCCAAGTATGAATATTGTAGAATCCGAAATGTAAACACTTGATTAGTCTCTGTTCAGATGCCCACATAAAAGAAAATACATTTTAGGTGACTACTTCACCAAACAGTGTATGAACACAAACAACATGTAACAATGTAAAAGTTTTTATTCACATAAAAAAATAAATAATATCACAAATAATTTAAGTAACCAACTAGTTTAGTTTGTATTTATAAAATTGTGACTAAGATTTTTCTTAGTTATTTATGTTAGATCATTAGTTGTTTTCATAGCCAGTAAAGAATAAATTAAGCAAATCTTACCAGCAAAATTTTAAAACCAGACTCCAAGAATTATTATCTGTTTAAAGAAGAAGAGTCTCTAAGAATACTTCAAGATATTTAAAAGAACATCTCCATTTTAAATTCTTTACAAGTTATTTTATAAATTACTAACACATTTTAGCTTTAGAATGAAAATACTAACTTTTTTTAAATTAAAATTTGAAAGAAATCATTTACAAGCTTATAAAAATACATTCATTAGTGGCTTTAGGAGATAATTTTTTCTTGATCATAAGAGGCATTTTTGTGATTATCCAAGTCATCTTTGAAATTGGCATGTACTTTAAATTTCTGTAAAGACTTGTGTTTGTAAAGAGAGAAAGTGAAAACATGCCTTAGTCTTTATTTTTAAAATAATAAATGGTGAAAGAAATTCTTTTTGTTTTATAAGGAGGTAGGATGTTTGGTCAGTTCTTTTTACTTTGCTAAAGGCATCAAAATAATTGTTGTTTAAGGATATTGATTTGCTGATATTGAGACAAATGGTATCACAGTAAAAAGAAATCATTTTAACATACTTGATCCAGAAAATCCATCAAAAATTGACAGTAAATGGTTTTCTATGACATTCTGAACTGAAAAAGAGTTAAAGAGAAAAACATTTTAAATAATGTAAACTAAGACACATTCTTTTAGATGGATGAAAATAAAGCATAAAAACAGTAACCTAACAACATCCATTATTATAATTATATAAAGCTCTAAATGAATGCAAATACTTAAAAACCCAAGTAAATAAGCTATTAACAAATTATATGAATAGCAATAAGTTGCTATCATCAGGCCAGGAAAAGTGACTATTTCTTTACAAAATTTGATAGCTGTTATAGATTACTGTGAAAAACATACAAAGTAAACTTAATAAAAAAAAATCCTTAAAAAAATTACAGCAATTGATCTGCATGGGTTGTGATTAATGAAAGACATCACAATAATATGTTAATATCTTACAGTTTTACTTTGAAATAAATCTATTTTAATTTCCTTACAAAAATTTGCTAGAAAAAGTTAGATTATTGGTCAGAGATTGTATTAAAAACAGATAAAAAATTACTTTAGATCAGAAAAGAACATTTTACGAACAAAAGCAGTAACAAAAGCAGGAAACATTAATTGGCAGGTGAATTACATATGCAATACACAGTTGGTTTCATGGAACAAGAAAGAATAATAAAAGGAGATAAAAATTTATGGCATACACCATATTTACTTATATAAAACTGCTAAAGTTTGGGATGTTTGTTATTGATGAAGAATACAGAATGACCATAAAAACAAAATGAATATGATTTTACTTTATTGTATTGTTTGTTTTTGCATAGCTGAAAATATAAAGAGAGAAATATTTTGGGAAATGGCTGATAAAGTGGACTAGAAAAGAAAAAAAGGGCCTGTTCATTATCTCATCTAATAGTTTGGTGGGGAAGGTGAAGAAAGGCCATTTGCATGCTGTGGTTCAATACAAGCCAGACCATAGGCTAAAATCAGATAATCTTCTGGGTTTTCAGTTGTGTGCTTTGCGTATCAATATGGCAAGCTAATGTTTCAGTTTTGATACAAAAAGTAAAATATCTGAGAAAACTGGTGGTATTTACAATTTGAATACATCTTAATGAACCCTTACTCTGTTATGTCAGCCAGTATAAGTGAAGTGCTACATAGTTTCTCATGTCTCTTGATATTTATAGCTCATAAAATTTTTTTTTATCCAGTTTTAAGTATACTGGCTCATTTAAGCCTAAATGATATCAAAAAGAAAAACAAGACAAATAGAATTTAGTTGAATGAAATGAAATACAATGATTCACATGTTTCAATTTTGAATAGGAAACTTATATTAGTTTTAAAACAAATATATATTTCTTCTACCAGCTGTAACATTAATATTCTCAAGAGAAATGGTTTAAGTTTAAAAAAGCATAATCTACTTTGATATTAATTAGTATAAAAGGATTTGACATCATTTGTAAACTAAATAAAAGTAGTTTGATTTATTGAGGTTAAAATTGTATAGTCTCAATTGTACAATGACAATATAAATTCAAGAAATGAAAAAGTAAAATTTATTAATTGCTTCAAATTCATGTTAATAGGCAAATTGTGTAATGATTTAGTCAGCATTTGACTTTCATCTCTTAAAAACTTGAGGTTTAATAACTGGTGCAACAATAATTTCTCCATTTTATATACACTTTATCCATTTATATACTTATAATTAGGTACCTCTACTAATTCCGTATATGTAAGGTTTAAAATGAATTTTTAAAAATGAAAAGGTTTTCCTGAAGCTTTCATTGAAAGCTAAAGGATTTAAAATTTACTATTTCCAGTAAGCAAAATATTCTGTGGTGTATTTCAAACAAAAATTATATTGATCTGAATTGATTTCTTTTTTTCAGTAAAACTGATAAAAAAAAAAAAAAATCTGCCATTTTGACACATTTGCAAACAAAAGTTAATTCTTGGTTAGAAAAATGTTGCAAAAGTAAAATATATATTTCTGAAATGTTATTTGAGGAAAATTAGCAAATTTAAAGTTAAATTATGGGGTTTTTGCTTTCCTGATGTGTTAACTGATTTATCGACAGCTGAAAAGACTGCTGAATGTGTTCATAGTTAAGTATGGTGGAGCAGATGATAAAGTTTATGTGAGGGTTTCCCCCCCATACGGTGGGGGACAACTCTTAAAACATATGATATAAGGGGGGGGGACCCTTAAAACATGTGACCTTTTAATGATAATGTTATAGGTTTGAACATCCATACTTAGAAATTTTGCATGTATAGCACACATACAAAAACAAATTTAAATTCTTTTAAAAATATTGGGGGTCATCAGATTGTAATAAGCTTTACAATATATGATTAGTAAATATAGTTTTATTTGATAACAATATTTCCTAAGAGTTATCACATTGAAACTGAATTTTAAAAGATTTAAAATCTTTATAAATTATTCAATTTAAAACTGTAAAAAAATAAGTCCTGAAAATTTAATTAAAATTTGACAATTATTTGATTTTTGCAAGAATTTCCAAATTAATGTGTCTGTCACTGCAAAAAAGAGACTAAAATTTGCTGTGCTAAAACTTAGTACAACCGTGTACAAGTTTTTTAATCAAAATTTCAAATTTCAAAAAAAAAAGAGTAAAAAATTTAATTAAATATTTAAAAGTACTTTGATCCTTCCTCTTAATAATAACAAAGATTTTAATGATAAATTTTGATGGTACATGGTAAATTTTAATTAACACTGTTCTTCATATGAAGAGGTTAGTTGTTGGCAAAAAATATAAAGATGGGTTTAAATCCTAGAAATGGTAAGGAAATAGTCCCATCAATAACAAATTCTTTCCTTTTGTAATTACAACAGATACTGCTCTCTTATGTCAGAATAATGGTTCCTTTTTACAGTTCCTAGATGCATACAGTATGTGTGTATCTGGGAACAGGCAACACCCCTTACATCTTAAAAATACTGGCAATCTTATCAACAAATTGATAATTTAGACATGGACAACTGAGTGAGAACAATCTATTTCAGTAATTAAATAAAGGGGTTCAGTTTGAAATTCCCTGAAGGTTACACGGATTGACAGACACCTGAAGAAGGAGAGGGTGCAATGGCTAAAACATTGTAGTAATGACAAGGACATTAGTCCAATTAGAAATAATATTCATATTTCATCCCAGAGATTCAGTAAGAAATTAGACTCATTATATTATTTATAAACAACATAACTAATGAACTTGAAAAAATGTTTAGCTAATCTCAATATAAAAATTAATACAAACAATTCAAAAACAGCTAAAAATTTAATCAATGTTCAAAGGAGAGTTAACTTTGAATCAGAAGCCAAAATCTGCTAAATAGAATGTACACAATGTCCATGAAAATACATCCTGAATTTTAAGGAAATGAATATATGAACAGAAAAGGGGTTTAAGCAACACACTCAATACTTGTGTGCCACTGGAACCTTCTGGATCATAATTTTGACCAGAAAAATCCTATAAAAAACAAAACATAATTTACTCAGATGAATATATATTGAAAGTACGATGACCTATGAAACCCCTATGATTAATATGTTGACTGAGTTTCAGTTTATTAACTGTTCTTACTAAATTAATACTGAAACAATGTGGGTATCAAATCTTAATAAATATAAAGAACTTAGTTAAAATCTAATTTTTATAACAATGCAGTTAAATTTAAAAAAAAAAAAAAAAAAAGCCTTCAATCACTTAGTGGGACTCGTTTTATCTTGCTCATGTAGATTTTGTTCATTATTTATTGCTAATGTAGATTTTGTTCATTATTTACATTATTCGAACTATTGTCCTCATCTTTGTCGCCATATTTATTACAACGTTTCGGCCGTTGTATGCTCCAACCTTCTTCAGGTGGTTGGAATGTCGAACTGAACCCTTTATTTTGCTCACTGGGGTAGACTGTTCTAGTTCCACATGCCATGTTTTTAATGGATGTCAACTATCAGTTATCTCCTGTTAATTTTCCCTCTGAAAGTTCTCCACTGCCTTAACACTTTGTCTTATCACTGGATCTAACTAACGTCTTTATCCACTGTGCCATGTGTCCTTGAGGACATCTGTGTATGAATTTCTGGGTATTATAAACCTAATGTTTTCAGCAACCTTTTATTACCAGTGCTCATATTACAATTTTTGCTGTTATCATTTCCTGTTTTTTACCAGAGCTCATATTGCAACTTTGTTGTTATTATCGCTTTTCTCTGGCACTCCTTATTACTGGTTCCCATATTGTATTCATTTCTATGCTTGGTCTGCTCAGGAGATTTTTGTGGCCTAGCATATGTGCTGATTCCTTAAGTTTACAAATTTTCCAATGGTGTTGGAAATGGCCGAAACGTAATAAATATGGCGACAAAAATGAGGACAATAGTCCGAATAATGTAAATAATGTACATAATACCTCATCTCAGAAATATAGACAGATATTGCAGATCTTATTGTATTAAAAAGCCAGTCTTTAAAATTTTTGCGTAAAGAAAATATTTTTCAATGGTTTTATAGTTAAAAATGAAAAAAGCCTGGATGTGGAAGATACATACAGATATACAGATGCATTTGTTATATCCCCAAAAAAGTCAAAAGGCAAGATGACACTTTTGCAAAATGAAAAAAATACTTACCACCTTTGTGTCCTTGCCCAACTGCCAAGTCCATGGCTGTCAGATGATCCTCATTGCACATAGTGAAATCAGCCCCACATTCTAACAAAAGTTTCACACAGCTGGGATGGTTATTGTTGGCAGCATACATAAGTGCAGTACTACCACTCTACAATATAATTACATTATAAATTATCCTTAAATAAGTCACAACAAACATTTTTGAACTCATACTAAAAGATTTAACATGTTTAAACAAGCAGTAAGTCCTGTGAGCCATTTAAATTACATTGCATTTGATTCTACCATTTTGAAAAATGAAAACTTTTCAAAAATATTTTTTACTTCTTTTCTTTCTTTGCTGAAAGTAGAAGTGGCAAGAAATATAGCAGCAAGTTTTAATGATGCCTAATACTTGATTGGTGTGCTATAGGACAGAATTTTAGTTGACAAAAGTTGGGATCCTGTAATGAACAAATTTTTATTGAAATTAGGTTTAATGAATTATTTCATTTTATTTTTTAATCCAACATTTTTACTTCAAACATTACTTTTAGTGGATACCCGTATTTGAGTAGACACTCTGTTTATTTGAAATAGTATTTATTTCATCTACTGGCCTGCATAGGGCACATTGTGTTTATTAAGTTGCTTGAGAATGCTGACCGGTAGACGAAATAAATACAGTCTGAAATAAATACAGCATCTACTCAAATACTGGTATCCACTAAAAATTATGCCTATATATATATATATATATATATATATATATATATCTATCTATCAAAGACTTGTACCCACAGAAACAGAAGTTAGATATCATTATTAAACCTTTAGGACCCTTTCGGTCAATGCTTTTTCCAAAAGGTAATTGCTTGCGAAGCACAAACATATTAATAATAAGTAATTAATTGAGTGAAAGTTGGAACATGATTAAAATAAATTTTAATTGTAAATAAATTCCCGACTAAAAAAGAAAAAAAAGTTCCAAAAGAGTATAAAATAGAAAAAAGTCACTCACAGTCCATTGATCAAACATAAAGAACACCTAAAATGCTCCTTTTGTTTGCATAGGCTAAGCTGATGTATGATGACACATTTTTTCCATCTTACATAGTGCTTACTCTGTTTACCATCTCCAAGTCTTTGAGGCAGTTTACATCAAATTTCATCAACTGAGCCTATATTTTGAAGGATTCCTCAAAGTTTAAGGTAATTGGTCTTGCTAGTATGTGGCAATACTAACAGGGCTGAAGCAAGAATGCAGGGATGGTTGCTCTCAGTATACAACCTAATCTCCAAGAATATCTATGATAGGGTCAGACCTGTAGGGTCTCAAAGTCCCAGAATGTATGGGCTGCTGAAGGTACACAAGAATGGTGTAACACTTAGACCTATCTTATTTATGATGCAACATGAGTTGGCCAAATGGTTAGATGAACTGCTCCAGCCAGTATCTGATTTCTTCTCAGCATACAATATCTCTGACTCCATCAGAAATTTAGATATTGAGTCTGAAAATAAACTGTTGGTGTCTTTTGACATTTCAACTTGTATACTAATGTGCCTCTTCATGAGACCATTAATATATGTGTTTATGTCCTTAAAATTTGTTTTTGGAATGTATGCGTCTGGTGACTGAAGGTGTTGAATTCAGTTTCAATGATATTATGTATGCCCAAAGACGGTATTGCAATGGGTAGTCCTTTGGGCCGCATACTGGCCAATATTTTCGTAGGTTATCATGAGTGACTTTTGTTTGACAATGTTCGTATACCCTATGTTTACATGAGATATGTTGATGATACCTTTTCAATTTTTCATTCCGCCAGTGATGCCACTGTGGAACTCAATTCAATCCATCTATCTATCCCTTCAGTTCACTATGGAGGTTGAGAGTGATGAGACATTGCCCTTTTTAGATGTTCTTGGTGAAGGCAAGGATGTTTTTTTTTTCAAACTAGCATCTTTTATAAACCCACTTTTACAGGCTTATACACAAGTTGGAACTCTTTTGTTCCCAAGGCCCGAAAAATTGGTCTAATTTCTAACCTGGTTCATTGTGATTTGGTGATCTGGTGTGTTAAACAGAGAACTGGCTAGGATCCCACCAAAATATTTGAAAGTAAAGGGTTTCCTGCTAATATCATCAAACCTGTTATGGATGGTAAAATTAGATGCTTTAAGGAACCAGTGGTTCTAGGACCTAGTTGGTACCCTATTTATTTAAAGTTGCCTTGGCTAGGCAGGAACTATCAACTGCTGTCTGACAAAATTTCAGCTTGCTTCATGCTACAATGCTGTCAAGTTGCATACAGAGTTCCAAACAAGATATGTGTTTCCTTCCTTCAGTAAGGATTGTTTGTCCTTATTTTCAGAACAGTTTAGTTATATACAAATTCAAATGCTGATGTGAAGTAGTGTATATAGGACAAACTAATCAGAGGTTGGAAACTCAGATTACGCAACATGTTCCTGCCAATTTGTGTTCAAGTCATGTTTTAAGAACCACTCAAGCAGTGCACGACTCATCTATTGGGCAGCATCTGCTGGACAATCTCAATTGTGTTGCCGAATATAATGACACATTTTTTCCATCTTGCATAGTGCTCGCTCAGTTTATCATTTCAGATTTCTCGAGGCTGTTTACATTGAATTTCATCAGCTGAGCCTATGCAAAAAAAAGGAGCATTTTATGCGTTCCTTAGATTTGGTTGAGGGACTGTGAGTAACTTTTTTTATTTTATATGCTTTTGGAACTTCCTAATTTTTTTTTTAGTCATGAATTTATTTACAATTAAAATTTATTTTAATCATGTTCTAACTTTCCCTCCTTATTTGTTATTTATTATTAATATGTCTTTGCTTGTGTTTTGCCAATGATAACAATTACCTTTTGAAAAAGTACTGGCCAAAAGGGTCTTAAAGGTTTAATAATGAGTTCTATCTTGTTTAATAGGAGTAGGTAGGCTTTCCTACCGCCCGGTCAGTACTCCTCCCCCTTCCCTTGGACAAGAGTAGAGGTTCACAACTTTTCTTGTTTAGGAAGGGGTTCCTGAAACTCTCTCTCTCTGGCCTCTGTACTAATGCTGCCGTGTTTCTCCCGTGATGTGTGCAGTCTGTGGCATTACCTCTTCATTCTGAGGGTAACGGTTGACAGTTTCCTTGTTGCTGTTTCCGACTGGTAGTTAGGAGCCCTAATTCTTGCGTAGTGTCTTGAGTGGCCGCTCTGATCAACAGTTGTATAATACCAGAGTGTCTGTAGTGCCATGTCGTACATGGAAAGGTGTCCCTGCAGTCACCTCCGGTGGGCAACCCTGAGGCCACATTATGATGCAGGCTGTGCCAACTTCTCTCTGCCCACGTCACGGTCGATAACCGTCTGCTTCTTTTACTTCAGGCCTTCTCATCTTCCAACCATAATTCCTCATGATGACTAACAAAGATCGAAAAAGTAAATCTAAACCAGCCCTTCAAAAATCACCTAAACCCTTCAACATCTCATTCTCCAACATCCGAGGCATTAGAACCAATTTCTGCAGTGTGGAATCCTTCCTCACTGCAAACTGCCCGGATATACTGGCTCTGTGTGAGACCAACCTTAATTTGTCTATCCCCTCCACTGATCTCTCAATCCCCGGCTACCTTCCTCTCCTTAGAAAAGACTCAAACTCACATGCATGGCCTTGGTGTTTATGTCAAGGACCATCTCCCACTGGCTAGAGAGTTGTCTCGAATCGCCAGACTATTCTTACATATGTCTCTAGCTATCTCTTCTCAATGCTGTAAGCTATCTCTTCTTCCTTTATCGCTCTCCATCCTCTCAAGACTGTGGAAAAATCAATAGGATTTCTGACAGCATAGACAAGGCTCTCTCTCTCTCTCCGTTTGCTCACATATTAGTGTTTGGCGATTTTAACGCCCATCATACCAAGTTGCTTGAGAATGCTACTACTGACCTTGCAAGCATTCAAACACTTAATTTTTCAGTTTCTCAATCCCTCACACAGATAGTTGACTTCCCCATGCGTTTTACCTACAACGGGGACGGTAAGGCCTCTCTTCTCGATCTGTGTTTTACCTCCATCTGCGAGTCTTGTAGCGCCACACAGCTCTGCCCTCTTGGTAACTCCAATCATGCTGTAGTGTCTGTCAACATCTCCTTCAATTCCACCCCCTGCAAAGAACCTCTTACCACTAGAACCTCGTTCTGCTATCAACGAGCTAACTGGGACTCGTTCTGTGATTTCCTCTGCAATGTCCCTTGGGATGTTGTCTTTACACTTCCCGTTCAAGAATGTGCTTCTGAGGTCTCCTCCTGGGTTAAAGCTGGAATCGACGCTTTCATCCCCTCAAGGAAATTTAAGGCCAAATCGTGCTCCTCCCCTTGGTTCTCCGCTGTTTGCTCAGCCGCCATTGCCAATAGGAACCACTTCTTCCACCTATATTGTAGTGACATGTCCAACTGCAATAGACGTCTCTTTGCCTCTGCCTGTAATGAGTGTAAGCGTATCCTCAATGAAGCTAAGTCACTATTTGATGCTCGAATGAAGGAATGTATTACATCTCACAAATTCGTCTCCAAGGATTATTGGCGTCTCTGCAAGAGAGTACTTAATAATAGCAAACCCAATATACCTCCTTTGTTCAACCAGTTTGAGGCCCTGATCTCCTCTGCCGACAAGGCTGAAAGCTTTGCTCGGAAATTTTCTTTCAATTCAATGCTCGACTCTTCTGGTGTACCCATACCTGATCTCCCTCTTAGAACTGCGGCCCTATTGAGTGGGTTGCACAAAACACCATCATTGGTATTGGGCATTATCTCTAATTTAGACCCTAGTGGTGGAGATGGGATAACAGCCATTGTCTTGAAGAAATGTGCGCCTGAACTGGCGTCTGCCCTCTCCAAATTATATAACTACTGCCTGAAGGAATCTTGCTTTCCAGACTGCTGGAAGTCCTCATCGATTGTTCCTGTCTTTAAGAACTCTGGCGACCCCTCTGACCCTTCTAATTACCATCCTATCAGTCTCCTACTCCACTTCAGCAAAGTCTTCGAAGCCTTAATCAACACCAAAGTTGTTAACCACCTTACATCCCACGATCTGCTCTCAGACAAGCAATATGGTTTCCGCTTTGCCCGATCTACAGCTGATGTGCTTATGGCCATCATAGGGTTTGGCATGCCGGCCTTCTTCGCAATCTCCAGGGTTATTGTATTACAGGTTGATTGTTGGACTTAATACAATCATTCCAGTCAAACCATGAATTGAAGGTCGTTCTCAACGGATTCTCCTCCAGCTCCTATCCCACGAACGCAGGTGTTCCTCAAGGCTCCATCCTAGGCCCTACTCTGTTCCTTATCTTCATCAACCATCTTCCTGACACCATAGATTCCTAAGTAGGCATCTACGCGGACGACACTACAATTTACTCCTGCCTCGAAAACAAATCTAGTGTCGCTGAAAAAACTAACCTGGCTGATCGTCTCGAAAAGGACCTCCAATCGGTTGTGAACTGGGGCAGGAATTGACTGGTTAAGTTTAACGCATCAAAATCAAAACTGCTCCCTATTAGTCACCACAAAGATCCTTCCCTGCCTCCATTAGAATGTCTGACGCTCAACTTCTAGAGAGCGCCTCTCTGCAGCTGCTCGGTCTCACGTTGTCTGCTGACCTGAGATGAAACAAATACATTGAGTCAATTGCTCCATCCACCGCAAGGAATTTTGGCTCCCTGTGCCGTGCCAGGAAATTTTTCTCCCTGGAATTGATCCTTCAAATATACAAATCAACCATTCGCCTTTGCATGGAGTATTGCTGCCATATATGGTCTGGAGCCCCTTCTGTTTGCCTCGGGGTTCTTGATAAGATCCAGATACGGATATGCAATGTAATTGGCCCTGATCTGTCATCTCATCTGCAGTCGCTCTCTCACAGACGTGCAGTCGCCTCTCTGTGTCTTTTTTACAAATACTTTCATGGTAATTGCTCTGATGAGCTGCTTGCGCTAGTTCCCAGGCTTCATGAATTCAAGTGTCCTACGAAGCTGGCATCCTGCTCTCACCCTTTCACTGTTGAAACTGTTAAATGTAGCCGTCTCTTCTACTCCAATAGCTTCATATCTCACACCTCTCGCCTGTGGAACTCCCTTCCCTATTCCTGTTTCCCTGATAGCTATAATCTCCAACTATTCAAATGTAATGTCAATCAACATCTCCAGTTGCCTTGATCTATCCACTATCCTTCTCCTCATCCTTTCCTCTATCATTCCTATCTGCTCTCACTCCAAATCCTCTGTAACCCCTTGCATGCTAGTGGCTCCCCACCTTGCTTGGGGTGAAATGCTTATAAAAAAAATATATTATTAGAAGATATTTTTCTGAATATTTTCATTTTTGATTTTATGTTTCACAGAGATTTTTAGACAATTATTCATAAAACATACATTCTCAGTAGCTCCATTTGAGATTAATTTCTGAAGAGAAATTGAAATCCACTTGTTAACAGCTATGAAGGTATCTAATCCTAATGTACAAGTATTTTAAAGGAAATGTAAAAAATACTTAAGGGAAAAGAAGCAAATAACATTAGTTTAATGGAATGTTAATATGATAAATTTAATAGAAATAAAGTAGAATATTGTGTGGTACCAAAAAGAGTTCTATTCTCAATTTAGTGAGCAGCCATTCATTTCATAATATCCTTTATACAACCTTGTATTCACTCTTTTTAGCATATACGAAGGGAGATAAATATTTTCTTAACTGACAGTGTCATGATATGTGAAAAAAATGATTAGAAGCAACTAATAACTCAACTATTAAAAATTATATCCCCAATATTTGGAAAATCAAAACACAAAATAGTGAAAAGGTACAGAGTTGCAAAAACATTTTTAAAATCAAGTGAATCAGAAATATTGTGATTTTGTAAAACAAAAAAAAAAATATCAGCCAAAAAATTGAAAATAAAATGTGTATAAATCAAAAAAAAAAAAAAAAAAAAAAAGAAAGAAGTTTATTCATATACTTAAGCTTTCTACCATATCATGTGCATTTTATGTTTTTTAACGTTAACAATCACGTCACAGTAAAGAATCCAAACACTACAAAGGTGTTTTCTTTTGCTTGCACTGAAGCTAGTATCTTCAAAGTACATTATAGTATATCTTAAGTCTTGTCTATTGAGCACATCTAAAATTTGATGGAATAACCCGGCATACAATTTAAATAATGTTTGAATATAAATAAAACTAATTATGCATTCATATCAAAATAATGACACAAAAGAGTATTTTTCAACTTACTTCATCTGTGTAGTTAACATCCATTCCAATTTTTAGCAACAATTTGGCAATATCAACATAGCCAAAACAGCAAGCAAAAAGTAAAGCATTCTCTCCCTTGTTTCCCTGGGCACATGGATTGGCACCATTCTTTAATAGATATTCTATGGTTGTCAATTGGCCATTTGCACAAGCCCACAATAAGGCAGTCAGTCCTTGTTCATCCACTCGATTAATGTTGGCACCTACACAAAATAAAAAAATATTAATTTATAATTAAACAGAAGGCAGCTGGTATATAAAATAATGTACTTAGTAAGGCTGATAAAAATAATACTAAAAATTGTTTTCACAAATATGAAGTCATATCCATCTGGCATCAGTTTAAACTGACACTTTCCCTACATCTATATACATCTAAACTATAATTCAAAATTATAATTTTGGGAAGTGAAAATTTCACTGAAATATGTTGAAAATGTTTCAAGTTTTACCTGAAATAAAAAAAATACAACCTTTAAACAAAATAGTCATGGTATATGGAGGATATGTGTTTATGTACAATCATTAGCAAATAGATGTGCAGCTAAACACTCACAGGAAAAAAAATGTTGGAAAACAATATCCTGGGTAAATTAGAGTAGAATAATAAAAAAAAAAAAAATTATAAAAGATATTTTGAAAAACTTTTTTGTACCTTAATGATTAGTTCAACATTAAAGATAAAAACAAATCCTTTATTATCTGTTCACAAATTTGTATCAGATTATGTGTTGACATCAACATAGGGAATTTCAGGTCAGTAGATCAGAGATTATAGATTTAAACTTAGGTGGATATTTACAGTGAGAAGCTTAAGTATTTATCCTTGTGTTTCATGTTAATTCATGCCATGCTCTATTTCAACCCAAAAGAAAAGTACTTTAACCATATCATGCATTCATAAATTAGATATTTTTGGAAAATAGGATAAAATATATTTATCAATTTTATTAAATGTATATATGTTTTGGTTGAACGTAATTAGAAGTGACAGTTATTACTCATAAACCATATTGCACTGCAGCAAGTTCATACAACATGCGATAATAGATTTTATATGCAATGCATTAAAATCAATACTTATGAATTAAATGTTATCATTGAGAGTGGGTGGGTGGGGGAAATAAACAAACAGAAGTTAATCTACATCAGTGTTTATAGTATAACCTTGAGTTTTAGTTGGGTGATCCTCAAACTGCAGCTTTCAAATGACATTACTTTCAAAACAATTTAATAATTAGGATAGAATAAGTTCAAGCAAAAGAAATGCATCCAAAACCGAGTTGATACATTCTATTTGTTATTTTTAATAACAAAATTAAAGGATTATAACAGCAAATTCTTGTCTATAGACTTACTGTCAGTAGATTCATTGCGCAAAAGAACTAATTCTCCTTGGGCTGCTTTTTGGTGAATACTGATATCTAGAGAAAGATACAAGCAAAGACAATTTATTTTGCTAAACTTAAAATAATATTAGTAATTTATCAACAAGTTAATGATATGGCATAACAAAAGTACAAAATATTTTAATTATAAAGTTAATTGTTAGATATTATGGTTTTGATTAACAGAAGAAAAAGTAAATTCATCAACTATTTAATAAGTTTCAACTGAGAAGAATATATACAATAATTATTGATAAAATGTATACTTTGAATCTGAACAGAATTACTAAATAATTAAAGACCAGGTATAAAAAATATTTAATACATGGATAAAACCTTTTCATTTAAAATAATACTAAGTAACTTACTTTGTAACATTGATGGAGTAGTTGTTTGTACATTGCCTCTTTGCAAATTTGTGATTACTGTTGATGGCTGAGCATGCAAAAAAGAAATACATGTTTAACAATTACAATACAATTCCAACACAAATATTAAAATGCAAAAAGATTTTTGCTGATTTTGCTTATTTCATTACCATCAATATTGTTGAGTTACATTTTCAATAGTTATTTTTGGTCCATTATGTGAATAGGTAGGCAAACATAGTGAACAATGTTCATGTTATATATACGACAGAAATTCTATTTACATTTTAAGTGACTTTAGATTTTCACTTGAAGTGATAAGCTTTATAAATTTGTTTTGAAAGTCTGTTACACATACACTTAAATTTCCAATTAAATTCACATGTTGCCTGATGATGCACTATAAATGTTTGCATATGTACAAACATAATTACTATGTTTTCGGCTATTTTGGTCTTTTATTCAGTTAACACTGAAGTATCATAAAAGTATCTTCTTTGAATCTATGTACTATTCTAAGATGATATTAGGTATCTTTTACTTAGTGAAGCTTTGCTATTGGTAGAGAGTGATTATTGATGTTGCTCTCTTATGTAATAAGTGTTGGCCAAGTGTATCTAGGCTAAGTCACAAATTGTAATTATGAACTTTTAACAGAGAAGACAATTATGTAATATTGAAAGCATATGTAAATATTACCAGTGTGAAACTTTTAGAGAAAAAAATTGATCACAGATTTTATTTGTTGGTTTGATTTGGTTGATTTTGTTTTTGTTTAGCAGCGTATGAACCTGTATGGGATATTTAATGCCGAAATCTAAATATTTTGAACACAATTTTATGGCTTCAACTAAATATATTTTGAATGCAATTTTAATCCTTCAACTACAGATGTTTTTCACATAATTCTATACTTTCAGAGTAAACATGTTTTATAGATAGTTTGGTTGATTTTTTTTCGTGGTATATCAACCTCTATAGTTTATTTAATGCCAGAATCTAAATATTTTGAAAAACAATTTTATTGCTTCAACTAAATATATTTTGAATGCAATTGTATGACCTTCAATTACAAATAAAATGTATTGTTGGTAATTTTACTATAAACAGGTATTGTTAGTAATTTTACTTTATAAAAATGTATTGCTGGTATTTTTACTATAAAAATGTATTTCATACTGTTTTGTTCTTGTTTGGGAGTTTACCTATTTGTCCATGGCTAGGACCCTAACAGATGCTACCACCCTGGGTCAGGGTGAACCTGGGAACAAGAGCAATTAAGATTGATTAGAAGGCTTGCTTCCAGATGTAGTTTACCATCATACCTATGACTAATTTTATTTGTTAAAGGCTGTCAGAACAGCAATGAGAACCCTATAACGAATGCAAATGTATTGAACAAAATAGAATATGACTGCAATAAACCAAATCTTTTTTTTTAATATACTGATATTGAACATAAGCTTTTTTTTTAAAGAAAAGAGCATGAGGACAGTTTTAAAAAGCTTTAAAAGAGCAATTTTTGTTTTAACCATGAATTTTAAACAAACTGTTCTGGAATATAAACTTGCAATATTATAGTCTATTGATGTTGTTAAAACTAAAAAAGAAGTCACTTTCAGTGTAGAATCTAAGGAGAATTGAGAGAATGACAAAACTGCAAGCAGCCTTTCCACAGCAGGGGACAAGTGCAGGTTTTATAATTTACAAAAGTACAAGGTGAATTCTTGGCTCCTTTGTGAAGGTGTATGTGGATTTAACTTTCAAATGTTTTTAATTCATTCAAATAATTTTTTTTTCTTTTTTTAGCTTTCCAATATTTTTTTTTTGTAAAAAACAAAAAATAAAAAATGTTTTGACTGGCTTCACATAGGGTTCTGATTGCAACAGACACTTATTCGTGGCTGCACATAATAAATGTAAACATGTCGACAAAGAAGCTAACTCACTGTTTACAAATAGAATGAGGCACCACATTGAATCTAACAACTTTGGCTCTTGTGACTACTGGCAACTCTATAGTACTGTAAATAAGAGCAAGTTTTCTATTCCTCCTCTCTTAGATCAATTTTAGGTGTTAACATCTGCTGCTGATAAAACTATGTTTTGTCTGTAAATTCTCTTCAAATTCTACTCTTAGCTCATCTGCAGAATCCTTGCCTGACTTTCCACTTATAACTGAGTCTCTGTTGAGTGATATAACCCCTTTTATAGTTTCTGCTGTCATCTTTAATCTGGATCCCCCAAAGCATATGAACCCGATAGTATCCCGGTAATAGTCTTTAAGAAGTGTGCTCCCGAAGTGGCTCCTGTTCTCTCCAGACTGTATAATAAGTGCCTTGCTGGCCCTTGCATTTCTGCTATGGGTCTATTAGCCTTCCACCTCTTTGTTAAACTACTAAAGTCCCTTATCATTGCTGAATTGGTTAAGCATCTCATATTGCAGAGCCTTTTTTTCAGACAAGCAATATGCCTTTCATTTCCCTGTCAATGTATTAATGATTATTGTGGAAAACAAGAATGGTGAATCTCGGTTGTTGCTTTAGATAACTCAAAAGCATTCGACAGGTTTTGTAATACCAGTCTTCTTTACAGGTCGAGAGGTTATGGTGACTCTGGATGAATTTTTGAGCTGATTCAGTCTTTTTTTATCTAAACGTGAAA
This sequence comes from Acanthosepion esculentum, assembly GCA_964036315.1. Lineage (NCBI taxonomy): Eukaryota > Metazoa > Mollusca > Cephalopoda > Sepiida > Sepiidae > Acanthosepion > Acanthosepion esculentum. The sequence goes on from OZ038475.1 coordinate 83,062,301, forward strand.
TGAAAGTTGTCCTGAACAGCCACTCTTCTAGATCCCTCTGTACTAGTGCAGGTGTCGCTCAGACCTCTGTCCTTGGTCCTACTTTGTTCTTAATTTTCATCAATGACCTTCCTGATGGCATTAGCTGTCGACTTTGTATCTATGCTGATGACACAATCATTTACTTGTCTTGATAGTAAGTGTGATCAGATTAATAAAGTCAAATTGGCAGCTGATCTCAAAAAAAGACCTACAATCTGTTGTTAACTGGGGCAAAGGATGGCTTGTTAATTTTAACGCCTCTAAAATGAAACCCCGCTATTAATCATCTATCATTAAGCATAGCTGATGCTAATCTCCAGGAGAGTGAACCATTGTGCCTACTTGGCAGACATTAAGTGGAAAGACTATATTGAATCAACTGCTAGGTTTGCTGCCAAGAAAGTTGGTTCACACAAATTCTTCTCACCTGAATCCACTTTACATATCTATGTCTACCATTCGTACAAGCCCCAAATATTGCTGCCACATATAGTCCGGTGCTCCTGCTTTATATTTAGAGATTCTTGAAAGAGAATCAGCAATATTATTGATCCTAATCTAGCGTCTTGGTTTCAGTCACTTTCCCACCACCATAAAGTTGCTTCCCTGTGCCTTTTCTATAAATTTAAATGCAATGTTAATCGTTATCCTGATTACTCTATTGTTCTCGTTCATCAAAAATGTTTGTGTTTTCTAATTCTCTCTCACCCAGTAAGCCTGTGTATCTTAGTGGCTTTACTGCCTTACAAAGGGTGAATTTGATAAAAAAAAATAAAAAATAAGCTAATAATAAGTGGTAATAAAACTGTTTCAACAGGCATTGTTAGATTTTTTTTTTGTATCTGGCAAAAGAAAATAAGATATTTATGCAGTCATATGATTTAAGCAAAAAGTTAACATACTGAAAAATGGATAATATAAAAAAAATTAATAATTAGTTAATTTTAACCATGTTGTTGTTGGGGAGGGTAAAATTTTTGGATACCATAACCACTAGTGGTTAAATGAAAATTAACATTTTGTCCCTCCCCCCTTTTCATTCTCATGATAATTAATCAAGCAAAAATCTATTCACATTTCCCCTATTCTGTTCTTTTTTCAATTTATAAAATTTTAAAGGGGAAACAAAATGAATATATAATTTTGAAATATTTAATACTAGGTTAAGTGTTTCTTGACAATTTAATTTCAAAATTAGTTGTAAACAACATAGATATATAAATCAGAGAAGCTTTAAAAACGCCTTAGAAGGTTGAATTTGCATAGAATTTCACTATCAAAAAGATCTGATAATTGAAATTGTAAAAATGGTAGAAAATCTATATCTGTGGAAACAAGAAAAATAAAATGAACAAATTTGTAGTGGTCACATAGACAATTCCAAAATATCAATAAATATATAACTGGTCATATAACTCCAGTGTTTTTATTATGTTTTTCAAAAGAGAACATAAAACAAAATTAATTCTGATTTTATTAATATATATAAAAACATCATGGAGCACAAGGCAGATATTGAGATTTTCATGAAGTGCTGTAACAATTTATGAAGATTTTTTAAAATTATATTAATTGCAGTTTAGTTGATTGTTAATAATGAAATAGTTTCTGAGAAGCATATCTATTAAACAAAAAAAAAGGTTATGTTACAGTTTCAAATGAATAATTATAGTAACTTGAAAATAATTATTATAATTACTAGTAAAATTACTAAAAATTGTAATAATTACTCTATTATTAATTTTTATTATAATACTAATTTACCTAGTTGTCAAAAAAAGAAAAAAAGATTTTTAAGTAATTTTGCAACTGTGTTGAACTTCTACATTCTATATCTTTATGATGCACTGCATTTTCTTGTTTATGTTCAACACTTCCTGAACATTGAAGAAAAAGTTTTCTCTGCCTTGTCCTCATGATACAAATTAAAACAAGGGAGGACTGTAAAATACTTTCCACTCTCCAATTTATATGCAAAAAACACACAAATGCATGCTGGGACATTTTTTGTAGCCAATAAAATAGTCTGACCCAATCCTGGTTTGTCTTGTCTTTAAGTCCAAACTTGCTTTTGTGTGTCAACTCAAATTCTTAGTTTGTGAACTTTTTGCCATATTACTCTTGCTTTACCTCATTACTATTAATTTGCCTAGCTTATATTGTTTCTATTATTTTTTGTCTTGTTCTTTTCTTTTTCTTGTTATTGCTTATTGTAAACTTTGTCAATTATTTTTGTTGGAGAGTTCTGTAATTTATTTTTACATTTAAACATGGCCACTCACTCTAAAATACATGAAACTAATTTTTAATAAATACATATATTTAAGCATATCTTACTTCAAAAGTTTGTCTAAATGACAATTGCAATTTAAGAGTTCCTGTAAGACAACATGTAGTATTTCTACTTTGTCACCAGGAAATTTATCCATTTCCATGGTGTGGATTCTTCTATTGACATATAAAGTTTTATACCTACTACTATAGGGATACACAATGTATTTTATATTTTAGGATAACAATAATAATTAAAATTACGAAAAAACTGAAAAAGGTCTGCAGATATTACAAATTATTTAGGTGTAAATATATTGAATAAAAAATATACCTTAAATGAGTCACTTCTTTAAAAAGATTTAAGTATATTTTACAATGGTAAAAACTGACGACTTTCTTACCCTGAAAGGTGACTGGTTGACTTTACTGGGAAGATCAGACTTTCTGCTTTTGTTTACTGAAGAGAATTTCTGCACATGGGATTCTCCTGAAAATAACATTTAAGAAATTTACAACAATTTAATTTTAATATAGCTAGATAAGCCATTCGGATAAACTTTTAAATAAATAGTTGCCTAGCATTTTACATTATTTTGTTACAGCAATGTTGGTATAAAAAAAACAACAAAAAACAAAAACAAATAACATTGTTGTTTTGGTAATGGCGAAAACAGTTATTTACTGAAATTATAAGATTTACAGAAGATTGTTTTAATCATTTTTTCTACATGACAAAGAGAGAGAAAGGGGGAGGAGGTTGGCAGGTAGCATTGTGGGGGGCACTTTGCAGCAACTACCCCAGCTTTATAAAATCTGCAAAACTGGTTTATTTTTGTTATAATGCAGTTGAAAGATGCACCAGCTGCAGAGCAATAGTTAGATTAAATTTTCAAAACACTGCTTACAGAGAGTTTGATTATTGAATAGCCCCACTGCTGTGGCCTTGTGCCAGGCTAAGTTAAACTATACTTCATAAAAATTAAAATGCTATGTGATAAAATAGTTTTATTTCTTAATGGCCACAATGTTTGTTGTTTTATTATAGGTAAAAACACAGGATTTCTAATTAGAAGATTGCTGCCCAAGCTTCTAATCCTCCTCATTTAGCATTGTGCAAGTATACATACATACATACATATACATATATAATTACTATTACCTTTAAATGTTATTTTTAGTGGGCATCTGTATTCAATCCCTTTATTTTAAATACTATTTTATTCAGTCTACCAGCCTGCACACTTCAGAAAAGTCATTAAAGAAAATGCTCCCTATGGTAGGATACGAACCTATCTCCCCCTCTTTTTTATTACTGTAAATGTTATTTTTAGTAGATACCTGTATTTGAGTAGATACTCCACTAATTTTATATATATATATATATATATATATATATAGTTACTTTCAAATATAAAATCCTAATCCATAAGCTTTTCATAATACTCAAATTGATGGCAAGGGAGGTGTGTATGTGTGTGTGCTTTGGGTTAAACTATAACAAAATGCCTGCTGAATTTAAGAGAGAGTACTTTATCTAGGTACAGAGGTACTTTTTTCCCCAACTGCACCTCCCCTCCACATTAAAAAAAATGTAAAGTCAGAAAATGTTCAAATATTTGCAAAGAGCATTTTTAAAATTATTGTAAATTTTAAAAAAATACATATTTTGATCTCATAGTAAAAAGAAATTGTGTCATATAATGTCTTCTTTTATATACCTCAACTTTTCAGGATACTGGCAATCATAGCTCACCCCAACTTTCTGTCTTTTGTTGCACTAAGTAACTTTCAACTCTGTTTTGCCACCCAATCACTTAAACTTATTAAGTATGTTACTCACTGTTTCCCCTTTGCTTCTCTTGCCTTCATTATGTCCTGTGAGTGTTAAATTCTCCAGGCCCTCTTTCCTCATTACATGTTCCAGAAATTTCAGCTGTTTCTTTCTGATTGTAAGTACCAGTTTCCTTGTAGTTTCTACTTTCCTTAAGACTTCATTGTTGCTCACATGCTCTTTCCATAGTATTCCCAGCATTCATAGGTAGAATCACATCTGCCACTTCGGTGAGGAGATTGTCCAACATTCACTGCCATATAGGAGATTAGATATTACATAGCAGTTCAGCACTCTTGTTTCTAAGGACATTTTCCTATTCTTAATATTTTGCATAGTTTCTGAAAGGCATCTATCTCTACTGCTAGACACCTTTGGATTTCTATGTCACACTTTCCGTTTTCTGTTACTATACTACCTAGATAGTTAAATTTTTGTACCTGCTTGATTGTGACATCCCCAACATGTAACTTACACCTTGTGATGTTTCTCTTACTGACAAGCATGCATTCTGTCTTCTAACAGTTAGTCCTTTATTCTCACTTTCTTTTACTACCTTGTTACATAATGTAATAGAACATACAAACTACCAGAATAATCTGATAATATATATTAAATTAGGTATCCCAACCCTCAGCTTACAGCCGATGAAATTCTTAACTAAACACTAAAATATGCATATATTCAACTCGCCATGTTATTTCATTCAATATCTCCATAAAAACATAATGCATACCAAATAAAAGCTTATTTCATGCACTTTGTTTCTATCTTATTTATTTTTATATGTACTACAGTGTGCAAGAAACATTACAGTTTGAAAATAGACATTTTGGTGATTTCGCAAAATTTTGGCCATTTTTTTAACTGACAGCAGTTTAGACTTCCTCAAATTTTGTAATATGTGCACTTCGCAGTGTTTATTACAATTTTGGTAACACCTTAGTTTGAAAGTTAACATTCTAAGCTTCATTTTCATATATTTTATATTTTTTAATTTTAATAAGAAGTTTGTAAACAATTCAAATGAAAAGTTTGATTGTAAAATTCAAATGCTTCTTGTAAAAATAACAACACATAAAATATATCATTAAAACACTCATTTAATAATCTATGAAACTAAATCAAAATCAAATATGAAACGATAGCTCCATTTTGCATGTGTGTGATTATGTGTAACCATGTGCGACTCACTCGGCCATCATTTCAACTGCACGCGAGACTCAATACACAGTGTCAACACGGACACAAAAGAATTAACCAGCATGTTTTCTATGGATGAAATTTTCAAGGAAATTGCTAAGAATTTGTTTTAAATATTAATTTTCTATATGTAAAATGTAAATGGGATTTAAAAAGTATTTTCGTCATAAAAAATATGAAACAAAAATCGATTTGTTTACTTTATGCTCAGATTCAAATCACAAAAAAAAACAAAAAATGTAGGACTTATTGATCGAGAAATGTTCATATTCAAAGAATGAGATAAAAAGACATTCTACAAAAAAATTCTAGAATGTCTTTTATGTTTTTGCAGTATTCTCACAATAATTATCAGCATTTCAGTTACCAAGTAACATTTTGTTTAAAGTTACCCCTTCAAACAATTTTCTTACTTTTTAAATTATATAATGAATGGATTTTAGTTATGATTTATTGCTATATAGATACAAATTTATGATTTAATATTCATTTTCCTAATTTATTATTATTTCTTAGTAATATTTATTTCATACGGATTATTAGTAATCATTAGTGGGTATTGCTTGGCGTGTGTTAAGCTTCTCTCTCTCCCTCTCTCTACAGTCCAGAAATTGTACATGTTGAGTCAGGACTGTACTTGTTCAGCATCTGCTCCATATACATTCTAATCTGTTGATTTTAACCAGTATAAATGGAAAGAGTACCCCCAGAAATGGCTAGATATGAAATTTGGTGTTTCTAGTGTAAAAAGTATTCATTTTATGACACAATTCAAGCAAGTTTAAAATTGGCCTTTCAAATACGTTGTGACAAAAGGTTAAAAAGCAATTCTTTTCAATTTTGAAGTGGAATAATCCAGAATATATCCATTCTATCACTCCCCCAAAAATTAGGCATGTTACTGGTATAGTGATAATGTGATATTTGAAATTTGGGATGAATGTGGGTCTTATTTCCAGTTTTATGAAATGTCAAACCTCAGGTTATGAGTTGTTTGCATGTCGCTGCAGAAGTTTTGATTTATAAAATTTGCATATTCAGACTGAATTTATTTAAGAAATATGCAGTGATACTATCTGTAATTTTATTAATTTCTTTGTCATGTACCTAACAAGCTAGTATAATGTTAACTGTTGTTCTTAATTGCTTTTTAAAATATACGAGTCCAAATATGGTATTTTGTATATTGGTAATAGACAAAAAAAATGACTGCCGAGCACGTGTAAAAATAAATCTGCCAAAATTAAATGGTTTGAGATATTTTGATGAAATAAAAACTGCTAAGTTTCTTTAATCATGTAGATTAAGAAGATGCAATCAGATAACACCTAGTACCTGTTTGAAATTTTCATCTGTGATACCTAATTAGATTAAAAAATTCAAGTCCTTGGTCTAACGCATTTCCAAAATCTGACCAAACATTTGAGTCGAGCCAAGAATTTTTTCAGCACTTTCTCATAAGTAAGGATTACACAAATAAAGTACTTCCTTTTATTAAAAGCTCTTTTCTTAGTATTGTTATTATTAATAATGTTTATAACTAACTTGTGAACTTGAAATATTTGTTTAAGTGTCATATTTAAATGATTTTGAGTTAAACAAAACTTTTAATTGTCATTTTACAAAACCCAACTTCAGAATTCTTGGTGACTGTATCTCAAAAAGTAGAGTTACAAATACAAACATACTCATATTTTAAATAATTCTGTAATACTTGTTAAAATTGAAATCTTTTGGATAAGAAGATTTTTAAATTTTAGTCTTTGCTAAAAAATTGATATCAGTTTAGAAGAATCAGGATCAATATTACAGTAAGAAGTGCTCAACATGAGACCAAGTCATACAAAATGGGAAAAGTGGATTTAGTCTTGAGAAATAACTAGAAAATATACAAACTAAAATAAGAGAGCAATGAATATTAGTTTGTATATCCAGAAATTCTTACCTTCTGCTAAAACTGTCGCAACCTCCAAGTCATTTAATTCTTGGTCACTGTCAATGGGGGACATCAGATGATATGATCGACCAGTAGACAGTTTTTTCACTGGGCTAATTAAAACCCTGTTTTTATTAACTGTGGGCTTAGTTTCCAGCTGAAAAGAAACAATTCAGTAAGTCAATTTATTCTATCACTAGAATTTGACTTCAAACCAAAGAGTCAGGAAACAAGTTAGACAAATTCCAGCATCTCCTGTATTACTTTAGGAGACAGAATTTCAAATTTATATACATAAGGATAATTTAAAAAATATATCATAAAACAAAAGTTTTAAAATTAGGAATATTTTAAATAAAATTTTATACTTATTTTATTAAAAATAAGCTAATTTTTCTTAGTGGATAGTTTGAAGTTTATTTAGAAGTCATTGCATTAAAAAAAAACTTTTTGTAAATATGAAGAAAAAGAAAAGTATAAACTTTCAGATATATTATGCCAGTTATATTTGCTACTAAATATAAGTAACTGAATTTAGAAATATATTAACTTCTTAAAGAGAAAAGGAGGAACCAATTTTTTAATGTATAAATTACAGAGAATTTTGTAAAATGAATTATTTAGTTTCACTGCTTAAAATTTTAATTGGCAATATTGATTTGCATGATACTATTGTTTACACTGCAGTTTCATTTAAGTTTCCAAACATACATGCTTGAAAGAAGACCTTTTTGTTGAATTTTAATGATTTTTTAAAGCAAATTCTTTGTAAATCTGTAAAGTTATCACTAAGATATCAGTTCCTGGTAGAAATGTCTTAAATTACTTGGTCTATTTTATTATACTGCTGCAAAACTAACATTCTTACTAGGTATTTGCCTCCTGTTTTGTTATCACACTGTTTTTTATTTTGTGTCTTGCATTGTCAATTTTTTATTTTAAATTTTAGCTAATTTAAAAAAAATAAAGAGATTCATAAAAATATTTATACTATTAATGTGAAGGGTATTTCACATATGTATAAATTATAATAGACTACACTTATGATGTGGTAACAAATTTATGAAAATTACTGGATTTTCCAAGTTTCATATTAGCTAGTTTAGTGAAACTCTAATAAACATTATGCTGTAATCATCATCGAAGATAATAATTAGAGAACATGCATAAAGTTTACAAAGTTAAATGTTTAAAAAAAATAATTGAAAACAGTGTTATTGTAATGATGACAAAGTTATAAAGACAACTTTAATGTGAAACTTATGATCCATTTTCTGAAATGAGTTTTTGTTTTTTGTCTATTGATTTTGTGAGTTCTATTTATTCATATGAAACAGAGCAGAGCATCCAGAATAACATTCCAAAGTTCATGTTTACTAGTAAATGTAATACATCTGCCAATGTAAAACCTTGCACTTCAGAATGCGCAACAAGTTTTCAATTGCGTTATGGTCAGCAAGCCTGTCATTTCATAAAATGTGTCTTTAAAACTCATTTTAATCAAATATTCATTAGTTTTTTTTACAAATGGGATGAAGCATTGTTGTGTATAAAAATTCAACTTCTTTTGAGAAGTATTTAGTTTTCCAAAGATCCTGGCTCCATTTATTCTTTAAAAAGAAAAATCTGAGCCACCAATACAATCTGATACTTGGGCCCACCACTTTACCAATGAAATGCGACCCTAAAACATCATACCAACCCTGTTCTTTTCATGTTTCATCTTGTGGCAGTTACTGTGAATAATTACCAACCCTTCACGTCATTGAGGATAGCATTGTGTTTGTTAACAAAAAGAATGGTTTGAGAAAAAAAAAAAAAAGAAGTCAATTTTCACATATTCTGTTGCTCATTTCATTCAATATTTCTTATCACTATCTTCTAAATAAAACCTAGTGATTGGTCTTGAGATTGTCATTTGATTTTGTACTTCTTGATACTTCCTTGCTCTCACAATTCCTAAACATTATATTGGTTAATAAAGACAGATTTTTATAGCTTCTCTCTTCCTATGGGACATAGATCTGTAATATAAAGTCCTTAATATGTACTTATCAGACCAGACCTACATCAAAATCAAATTGGTGTTTGGAGGCATATTTAAAAAGCTTATTTTAAATTTTTTCACAATAACAATTTCAAGTGGCAGTGTATAAGTATTTATTTGCATGTCCCTTCAAACAGAATATGGTATGAGTTTGTGTTTTAAACTGGGAATCTTGCCTGTACATAGAAAAAAAATCATCCAATTCCTCAGCAAAAACCCTTTTGGGATGCCACAGGTATCATTAATTTATCCTGGCCCTCTCTTTTAGTGCAAGAGGAGAAGGTGCTACCTAGGGTTAAATGACCCTGTGAAATTGAACTAAATTTGTGCTTCCAATCCTTAAAACAGATTAGTTTATCAGACCACTGCTGAGAGAAGACTGAATTTTTGAATGGCCTGCTATTTGGGCCCTGTACCAGACTATGCTTAATATATGTTTATCCTGTAACTGAGATAATTATGTATTTTTCAAAGACACACACACAGAGGGTATATCAAAAATGCTTTTAAAAACTTTTGGAGGTGGGTTCCTCATACCAAAACAAGAACAAAAGTCTATTTAAGCATATGTCTGCAAATCCTTCATTTTTTGAGTTATTAAGTTTAAAGTAGATGCTGTTGAATGTACAATCCAAAAGTACTTTTATAAACTTTGGTGGCAGGTTCCTAACACCAAAACAAGGTAAAATGTTTATATAAACATATGTCCAAAAGGACATCATTATACTTTAACACAGCAACTCATAACAAATGTTCAAAATGTCCTTCACTTGCTTCTACACATGAATACACCCCTCTGATCATTGACTGGTGGACCCTTTCAAATACTCCCCACATGGTGCTGAATGGTTTACAGGTCTCCATGACATGTTGATGAAGCGTCTCTGCATTATTAATGTCTGCTGCATAAACCAATTGTTTTAGGTGACTCCACAGATAAAAATCCAAAGGATTGAGGTTGGGAGAATGTTTAGGCCATGGAGCTGGCCCTCCCCTACCTTTCATAGTAGATGGAAGTTAGTGCATCATGAACAATGTGACTAAAATGTACAGGAGCCCCATCATGCATGAACCACATGCATCTTCATATTAGCCAGACTACATCCTCTAACAAGTCTGGAAGTGTGTTCAAAATAAAGTCCCTGTAGACAGCTCCTGTAAAACATGCTGGGAGAACATATTGACCTAGCAGTCACCTATAATTCCAGCCCACACATTAATCGTAAACCATGGTTTGTGTCTAGACTATTGTACCATAGGGATTCCAATCCACCCACAAATGTTGGTTGTGTAAATCTGTTATTCCATCTTTTCCAAATGTTGTCTAATCCATAAACAAGACTGAAGAGACAAACAACAGATCAGCAGTGTGTGCAATAAACTATCGGCAAAAGTTTTCCTGTTGTGAGTGACCAGAGAGTGAAAGACTGCACACATTGCAAATGATACAGATACAGGAGCTGTTCTTGAAGTACCCTCCATGCGATAACATGAGATGTACGACATGCTAGAGCCGCTTGACATGTACTGATACCTGGATAGTCTCCAACAGCCTGTAGAATGTGTTCTTTGCGGTTAGGCATACGAGTTGATCTTGGTCTTCCTCAATCCATAGTTTGTACTGCCATAGATCCTGTCTCAGCAACACAACAATCAACAGCAGCAAAGGTTGGATGATTTTGCTGCTTTCGGCCTGGAAATGCAATCTGATACAGCCATGATATGATTTTCACATATGGCCATGGCCATATGTGAAAATCATATCTGCCTGCTCACAATATCAATAAGCTGCTATTGTTAAGCAGAATATTTTGCAGTTAACTCACTACTACACATGCTAAATGTTGACGGACCAGTCACAAATGCACATGAATGAAAAATAAAACTTAGTCTACATGGCAACACAGTGCCATCTACAGTACACCTTCTTTAAACTTAATAACTAAAAGATGAAGGATTTGTGAAGATAGGTTTACATGGACTTTTGTCCTTGTTTTGGTGTGAGGAACCTGACCCCCAAAAATTGTAAAAGATTTTTTGATAAACCTTTTATATTGCATAAAAATGAACTAAAGAATGACATACCTTGACATTAACATCAACAGATTTTCTGTGCATTGCTTGATGCTGTGATGGACTACGAATAGTTGCTGATGATTGAGGCAAAGAGAATTGCGTTTCTGATTTTTCACTCATTTTTTAATACTTTGAATAACTGATAAAGAAGAAAAGAAACAAAAAAAGGAAATTAAATAATAATATAACTATATAATTATATCATAAGGTGAGGTAAATGGATACAAAACTGTCAAACATGAGGAAGAAATGGTTATCACCAGCTTCTCCAACAGAGTTTCTACATTTTTAATATACAGGGTGCGGCTGGTATTTGAGGACAGATTTTATGGATTAGTAAAAAATTTGCTGAATAAATGAATATAATTATATTTGATTACAAACAAGTAAACATGAAATTTAGCTAACTTATTTAATTTTATTCAATAAAACCACCACTAGCATCAATAACTGCCTCTACATGAGGTTGAGATCGGCTGCAAGCTCTGATTAATTGGTCCTTATTTATGTCAGACATTACTCGAAATATTGCAGCTTTAAGAGTGTCTTTGATGCTATGAGGCTGTTTATTAACCTCCTTCTCCACAATGCTCCACACATAATAGTCTAGTGGATTGAGATCTGGAGAGTTAGGAGGCCAAATGTTGGGTGTGATGTGGTTCTACAAATGGTCAGCCATCCATTCTGATGTTCATAGAGCCTTGTGGAATATGTAAGGCCTGCCGTTGCATATGTTGTCAATCCAGGGCTTGACAACTGTTTCTGGAACCTCAATGTAAGCTGCAGCAAGACCTTGTAGGAAAAAGTGTGTGGCATAACATGTCCTTCATTGCTAACAACACCTAATATTATAACACTTGAAGGAAATTTTGTGCACATCACTCTTGGTACCTCAGCAATATCTGTTATTTCTTCTGTTAAGTTTTTGATTTTGATCAAAATTTTTCTCATCTGAAAAAACAAAACAAATCACACCAGCTTCTGAAGGATTTTTAAGTTTGTTTAAAAGCCTTTTGGATCTTTTTAAATGGTTTTCTTTTGTTTTTTCAAGAAATAAATTGACCTCTTCATCACATAGGACTTGTATCGAATGTCTTCTTGAACACTTCTGACACATGCAGTTTTTTGGCAATTGACTTCATTGATTGACCTCGGTTTTCATCAATTGTCTGCTTGACTTCCTGAATAAATTTAGATGTTCTCCCTTTATCAGAAAGTGCAGAATGTATTTTACATTTCGATACAGGCATTGGGGAACTGTCAGTGTCTTCTAACTTTTTTTTTGTATCTTGTGGACAAATGATCTTGCAACTTTGAGGAAACGTGCAATATCCAAATTGCTATGATCAGCCCTTAATACCACAATCACAGCATGCCTTTTCATTTCATTTGTTATCATAGGGTTTGCCATTCTTGATTTCTGAAAAATAAAAGCATTAGAAGTTAGTGGGAAGCAGTATTAATCTTAAACCTGTATGTCCTCAAATACCAGCTGCACCCTGTATATTATAATAATTAACATTTCTTTTTGAAGTTTCAGCCTTAAAAAAAAATTAAATTTCTAGTACAAGCTAGAAGAGTTTTAAGGAAAAATTTATGGCAAAGGAGGAAGATAATGATGGCTATGTCTCATGACAAGATGTCCATTATTAAAATCTGAAAGTTGAAAGTAAACCATATTTCAGTTGATGTTTGGATGCCCAGTTAGTTTTAATTTTGCCATCCATGACTCAAAAAGCATATTCTGCTCTACTAGTTAACCCATAGCTTGTGGGCCAAGGGTATTAGTATGAAGTGAACACAATAGCTGGAATATAAACTATGATTATTGAGCCCGCTGTTCACAATCAATCACTGTTAAACTGCCTGCGCTTAATTATCTTGAAGAATGGTGATAAGATTATTGCTTTTACTGTTTTAATTAATGCTTGGTGATTGATTTGCATAATGAAAATGTTTGATTCTTGGCATTTTTCCCTAGTATGATTATTTTTTTTTTTGTTTTGATTTTAAAAAAAGAAACAAAAAAAAGTTTATTTTCTCTTAAATGCGGCTAAAAGATTCATGGCATTTCATTATTTTGGTTATATTGAAAAGAGCTCTATTTTTAAATAAAATAGATAAGTAAATAATAAATCCTCTTTAAATTCATAATGAAATAATATTTTGGTATGGACAGAAGATTGTTATTGCAGAGTGTAAACAAATTTAATATTCAGTCCCACCTCTGGTTTCTTATCAAATAAATTCAGTAGGTATTTTTTGACATCTATTTTTCATTTATACTTTGACACATTTATTTTATTTTTTTTTTAAAAAAGAACGAGTTTTTTGAACAAAGTTTGAAAAATCACATTATGATTTGATGAAATATTTTAATTAAAAGTTGGAAACAAGCCAAATTTGTTTGATCCTAGAATGTTCACAGCCCCCAACCCTTTTATCTTTTGGCCACAGATGTTGAATTAAGTTTCAGTTTCATTTATGGAAGTTTTAAGTCCAGTACTTAAACCGACGAACACGAAATAAATAAGGAATACATATTGCATTTCAAACGTTAATTTTCGTTTTTTATTACAAATGACTTCATATCCAAAGGTACCAGGAATCTTGTTCAACGCAAGATGTAGGGGAGATAAGTCAATAAATCATTTGAAACGCTAAAATGAATATCTCCAATAACTTTAATTGCAGCCTTCGATCATCTTTCGGAGGTTTAATTAAAAAAATAATTTAAGATAAAGGTAAAGCGGGGGTGTATTTAATTTTTATTTTAATTTTTTTTTTTATAAATAAATGGAGTCATATAGAAAGTTTCAAATTGAACTTCTAGTAGAGTAGAATTATTTTTAATTTAAGGGTGTATTTTTTTTAAAGTAAAAAAATTATCCAAACACTTATCTCAGTGATTTTTACTGATTTTCTTTTTCTTTTTTCAGTGATGTTATTTAAAAATAAAAATATGGATTTGGTTTGGACTTTGGAGTCAATCTTGGAAGTACGTAATTAATTATAAATAAATTAAACTTAAAAATTTAAAGGCATTTTTACACGACTAAAGTAAATTTTGAAGTTTAAAAAAATGTTAAAACTAGAAGTCGTTTACTTTTAAAAAATGTTAAAAATGTCATACACAACGTGTTGAAATAGCTCGAGATAATGAATCTCTTCAAATTTCATTCACTCTGTTTCTTTGTAGTGAAAAAAAAAAAAAAAAGAAAAAAAAAAAAAAGAATGTGTGCGCACCAACGCCAGTAGTTTAGTAATTCAATTTTGAGATTGTGGTGTCAAACTCAGTAAAAAATGTAAAATATGATACATTGTGTTTTAAAAAAAAACAAAACAAAACTAAAAACACCACGGTGAAACTGACTAGAGAGAGTGTAGGGGAAAAAAAAGAAAAAAAGATATTCAACTTCTTAATGAAGAAAATCGAAGAAAAGTATTGAAAAAAAGAAAAGAAAGTTGGTAATAAGCACGTGTTCGTTAGTTTTTTTACTGAATTTAGAGTAGACCTTCCGTAAATAAAATTGAAAAGATTAATAAAAATACAAATGCAAACAACTGCAAAGAAAACAGATGAATGTCTACGAAAAGATAATTTTCCAATGTAGTTTTCTCATCACTTTAAAAAGGAGATTCTTTTCTTGCGGACTATTGTTTTTTTAAATGAACGTTTAAGAGTGGAAGCAGGAAAAGTGGTTCTAAACTGAAACTTTCTTTTGCAATGCAGGCATGTCAAACCGGACCCTGACTTTATGTCCGACATATCATATGTTCAATTTATTTACGTATTGCTGAGCTAGAGTCTATCACGAAAATATGGATGTCATCAATTTTCACGCTTAATTTTTTCTATTTTGATTTTTAATAAATTATCACTATTTTTTTTTAATCTAAAGGAAAGGATTTCTTAAAACTGAGAAACTAAATTCGATATGAATTTTTAAAAATGAATTTGCTATGTAAATTGTTTTTTTTTAAACTTCCTTTTAGACTAAAAATAAATAGCAACAAACACGTTTAGCAAGAAAACTAAAAGTTTTAGTTTTCTTGCTAAAACATGTGTTTGTTGCTATTTCAAACAGTTCTAAAGTACAACCTGAAACTCTCCTTGTTTTAAACAACATTCAGTGGTTTCAGACAAAAATGTGAAATGACTTGTTAATTTATTTTATCGCATCGATTAACATGCCAATGAATGAATGAACAAAGACTCCAAGCAGACATCAAGTTAATGTCCATTTTTTTTTTTTAGCAATACAATTTTAAATTGAACATTCGCGGTTATTATTTAATTAGCTGAACACAAATTCAGAGCTAAGTTTAACTGACAGAAAACAAAATTTTTTCTCCTTCATGAAGAAATTAAATTAAGTACAACCTCCCCCCACATGCATTTGTAAGTCAACAAATAAAAACCAACATAACCTCCCCAATTGCAATAGTACATCATGGCAAACTAGTTATCTCACTTTTTTTCTTCATCTTCGACACAAAACATCCAATGTTGGCCAAAAAGTTTGTCCAGATTAAGTAAAAATAAGAGTAAGACAAAAATTTACCGTTTTGTTTTTTTTTTACTTCACGATCTTCTGTCATCCTTTCAACATTCCATTCTCTACAGAAAATTGGTGTCACTGCACTTTGCAATTTTCCAGGGCAAGATTATTTTAAGGGAAGAGAAGTTTGTAAAAGAAATACCGATGACAATAATGCAGAAATGTTACTATGTGTAAAAAAAAAAAAAAAAAAATGTGAATGTGCCGAATAAATGAAAACTTTCGAGAGAAGCTGTTACAACTTTTGTCTGGTGACAAAAATAAGTGAGACATAGTTGATTATGAACTTTTTTCTTTTTAAATTACGAATGTTTTTGCTGTTTCCTTACAATATTGGAGACAATACTATACTCGTTCGCATCGATCGTTTGGTCCCTGAGAAGAAGCTTGTAAAAAAAAAAAAAAAAGAAAAGAAGGATCCTTCCAATATCACCATACATGGTATCACCGTCTATGGATGAAAAGTTTTTAAAATATTTTCGATACGTTAGAATAACGAATTACACACCGAAATACGGCACAGTCGTGTTTTTTTCCCCGACTTAAATGATGGCATAAGCCACACAAAGCAAAGCGACTACCATAACCAAACTGGTGCAAACTTTATTTTTCAACATTTAATTTTGGATATTTTGTCGACTCTCTCCTGCTTTCACCGTAACGCTGATTCTTCTAAAAGTAATATTTTTTATTTTATTTCATCGACATCAAACAAAATCTACCTGACCGTGAAGTGTCGTTCAACGAGAAAAATCCCACACGAAACTTAAACCATTTTCATTTTTGACACCTTCGATCATTCACAGTACTTTTTTTCATAAATTGAACAATTTTAAAAAATGGAATCGCATTTTTACCTTTCTTAAAAAATATGCCAAAAATGTTGTTTATTATCTTTCGTGATAGAATTAAACATCAGTTTTGTAAATTTTGTTTTGTTTCGACATTTTTAAAACATCCTAATTAATTACATATGTTAATACAATCAAATGATATTTTCCAATGAAATTAGTTAAAACTAAAAATTCTTAAGAGCATCTAACAACAAAGACAGAACGAACTTTTTGGCCAACCCCAAAATAATCAATCAACAAATTGTAAACCTTGCCTTTTTTGATTTTAGAGAGACATTTCCGTAATATTTTGCAGGTTTCTTCTAATTCATTTCTCCAGGTATCGATCCTAGGATATCTTTCTTGATGATAAATTCGATTCTGCCGATTTATTATTTACACATCATCAATGAATGGTAATAATGAACGAAAATACCAATTTTCGTACGATAAAGACTGAAGATACGAAGGATGAAAGAAGTGTGTTACCGATGTCAATTATGAAATAAGCTTTCTGATTGGTTAGCATTAGACACTAGTTGTGACAAGTCATTGTATAACGCATTTTGATTGGTAAATAAACTTAGCGCAGGCGCAGTGTCATTCTAAGAAATTCTTTAGCGAAGTCTAGTTCGAGTTCACGTAGGTTGCGGAATTAAAGGCCATATAATTGTGGCAAAAAGAAAATTATTTCATCTCGAATCTTACTGAATGTGCTAGAGTTAGCAAAACTCTAACCAGCTCTTCGTGATGACTCGTAAGTTAATTTTGCTTTTAGGTTTTTAAGAAGGGGATGGAGGTTATAATTTCCGTAGCAGGGATCATCATTGTTTTGTTTGTTTCGTCCGTCCTCCATTGTTGTCGATTTCACTACAACTTCGATGGTAGTTACTTTCTGATTGAGCATATTTAAATTTACACCTAGTTTCCTATTCTTTTAGAACTAATATATTCTTAGTAAACCCTTTCAAAAATCTCTTACGAAAATACTTATAACCTTTTTCTTTTTTGGTCTTATAAAAATAAAATCTTTGCATTGTTTTATTCGTTTGTTAGTCGATTTTTTTACAGCATAATTCTGTGAAAATTACAGAATCGTACTTGTTTATATTTCTAGTAAGTAGTCTTATCCTAATATTTGATCATTGTTTCTTCGAATAGTCTTTACTCTTTTTTCTCGTTATTTTTCTCGTTTTTTTTTATTATTATTTTAAAAATTTAAATACAATTATTAATTTTTGTGTTGCATCCTGTACTTTATAAATGTAAATTGTAAAGTTAATTTACTAAGTTCTTAAATTTTGACTTATCTGGTTGTCAATGATGATACAAAGCAACGTAGTTATCATCATGATGGGTTGTTAATATAAATAATTCTGGTAAAAGAAAACTGACAATTCTCATAACAGTTGTTAATGCAATTTTTACACGATGTAGTGTAGTAGTTTGTTTAACTGATTATCTCTGAAAGCTCTTCGTCGCACAAATAAAGATATTTGATTAAAGAAAGCTGAAAACAGTTTGAAAAACTTTTTATAATTTTTTTCTTTTTTGAACAAGCGGATATTTGATTTAAGAAAAAATTTCCTTCGTTGTCAAAATACGCTTACGTGTGACTGTTTTACAGAATTTTGCAAGCTATGCAAAAAAAAAGTCTACTACTAGTAACCAAACCTACTGTGGATTCCGCTGTTCTCATTTACTTTTCTAACTGCATTCTTTTACATTTTTTTCCATCATATAATCGATTACTCTCAAATCGCTCGCGATCTGCAACTCTTATCAAAATTCAAAATGTTTCTTCTTTCTGAAATGTATAGAGTACATTTTGTTCATGTTTTTTTACTGGTCCACTTTTTCTCCAACTATCGTGACATGTCAGTGACAAGGCAGTTTTGTCAAGATAGACTAAATCGTTGCTAGTGGTTATAAACAGTGCAAGGAGTAATGGATTTATTTTTTCCGAAATGTAACTTTTATCGTCAGGACAGTTTTGAATTGAAAAACTGTTTCTGTTTTTACTTTTATTACATTTTTTTAAAACTTTATTAATTCTTCCTACTCTCACATACTTTACCAATTACTTTTTTTTATCGAAGACTCTTCAGCAGTTCATTCATTAAATGTTGATTAAGCTATTGAAAAAAAAAAACTTTTTTTCGATTTCATAAGAAGAGACTTCCCCGCTTGTTTGTCCATTCAAATTTAGGGCATCGATCAAGTGATACAATATGGATCATGCTAAGAAAAATGTTTACATTGGAAATTCCGGGCATTAAAGGATGCTAAAATTTGAAGTTCAACTACAAATAATTTCAACACTTTAATAAGGAAACATTTGATAAAGTAAACTTTAGTTTATCAAATGTTTCCTCTTTTTTTAAAGTAATTCCTCGCGTTTGATTTTGGGGGGGTGGGCTATATTATCTCCCTTATACAATTCTTTTTCATTTAGCTGCACAGTTCCTGACAGGGTTCTTGATCTTTCGATCTTCGGTCAACATTTTCTGTTCTTTCCAGACGTTTCTATTCGTATTCTATTCAAACCACTTCAACATCCTTTAAATTTCTTTTTTGCTAAAGAAAGTTCATTTTCTCCAAGAGTTCTTTATTTTGTATTATCTTCATTATTATTACCTGTTCATCTCATTCTTATTTTTGATGCTAATACTAAAAAAGTAAAACCAGCAATGACTAAATGAACTTTATTGCACCTCATTTCCAAAATTAAATGTTCTCTGCTTGTCCTGCTCTCAACTTTTGCATCTTACAGTGCTCGGAAAGTTAGAGGTGCATCCACGGCATTTTAAATTAACAATTTAATTTAAGTAATTTAATTATTTTGTTTGAATTTTTAAGATAAAATTAAAGGTCATCTGAATTATTTCCTCAAACAAACTTATAAATTTTTCCATAAATGAATGTATCGAAAACTATTGAAATCAGATAATATCATAATAATTAGTAAGTAGCTATTTAGTAAGTTTTTGAGCTCTACAGTACACCTATTTATCTTCAAAATATTTCTCTTACAAATTAATTACACACTTTTAGTTTTATTTTTTAGTGCAAACAACTTTTCTAACTCAAACCTCAATTAAAATTTAAAAACGCAATAGTTCTTGTATCAAAATGTTCAGTTTTATGTCAGAATAAGATTTTGACTAAAAACTCTTTTTTTCTTGTTGCATATCGCTTTTTCAATTGTGGTTTGTGGTTAAATTATAAATGTTAAATTTTAGCATTTTTTCAATGTTCGAAATTTAATACCAACAAAGCTTTCAGCAGCACAAATTACTCGTAGTCATGCAGCGTGGCCTATATTTAGCCATGAATATTGACAAAAACACAGTCTGTGGTGTAGGTAGGTAAAAAAAAATCGATCACCTAAGTTTAGTTTACTCAGTGCTTAAAAACATCCGTTTTCTGTCCTTTCCTGAGTCTGTTAGCTATGTTGTCTTTGCGTGGGAGAGAATTTAACTGCAATATGAGCCTTCCTTTGCGTAACCAAACCAGAATATTTTTCTCTCTTTCTTTTTATTTGCTACTTTTCTGTCAATTCCAATAGCAGAAGCTGCAGTCTTAGTTCTAAAGTGAGTAACGTATGATTACGTACTTTGAAGATCTACAAAATCTTAACTTATTGCAATCGTTCGTAATGCCACTCGTTTTACCTCTGACCTAGGGCATCGATTGATGAAACAAAAATTAACAACAATTATGCATGACAAACATGGAATCAAATTTTAAATCTGAATCAGCTTTTTTATACTTACTAATTTCAGGAATTAGTAGTTGCGAAGACTGACATTTAAAAACCAAAGGACTCTTTCTTTTTCATTATCTAAAAAAGTTTTAAAACTTAAACCTAAAAAAAAGTTTATTCTTGCTTAATCAGTGTCAGAGAATTCAGTTTGGCATGTTGAAAACTTATCTTCTTGCATAATTTTCCTGTTGGAATGTAACTTCAAAAATATATTTACTTCTGCTGAAAGGTCACTAAAGAAAATTCGAATTTTTTACATAAATAGTTATGTTATAATTTGCTTATTTCTGTCATCTTAAAGACTTTCAGACCACTCTGTAGTTGAAAATATTAGCAATTCATATTCTTTGTTCATTATTTTCTGCTAGTATTAGAACTATATTTGTTTATTTTTAAATGCTTCCTCTTCTCTTCATTTAAGAAGAAAGATATTGTTACTGTTTTCTCTCCTTCAACCTAATGCTAACCTCCAGAAGAGTGACTTGTGCCTTCTTTACTTAATGTTTTCCGCTGACATGAAATGAAAAAATTATATTGAATCAATTGCTAGGTCTGCTAAGAAAGTTGGTTCACTGTGTCATGCTATCTTACATATTTATAAATCTATCATTTGTCTATGCTTAGAATATTGCTACCCACAAAAAGTGGTGCTTCTGTGATATATTTAGGTATCCTTGATGACGTCCAAAGAATCTGCACTGTCATTAGTCCTGACCTGGTATCTCAGCTTCAGTCACTTTCCCATCTCCGTAATGTAGCTTCCCTGTGCCTTTTCTATAAATACTTTCATAGTAATTGTTCTGATAGACAGTCCCCTATGGTACTTAGACTCTATGAATTTAAACAAGAGATTGGTGGAAAGATCTTGTCATTTTACAGTTGAAATGGCTAGATGTAACTAAGTTCTATACTAACAGTTTCTTTTCACGCACTTTTCATTTCTGGAACTCTCTTCTGGCTTCATGCTTTCCAATCAAGTTTGATCTTCAAAAATTTAAATGCAATGTCAATTGTTATCTTCTTTTTCCTTAATTCTTGTTCTTTCATTGACCTCTCTCCTTAATGTTTTCTTTTTTCTTATATTCTTTCACTCTTTTAGTGGCTTTGTTGCTTTGCTTGGGGGTGGAATGATTTAAAAAATCAAAAAAAATCAGACCTTCACAGCTAGGACCCACCATGTTATGTTCACAGTGGCAAACCATTCCCATTTTCTTTGTGTTCTATTGATGAAAAACAAGTTTCGCTCTTCTATAGAACTGTTACTTTATAGGACAAACTCCTGATAAAATGCTTTCCTGACAACTACAGTCTTGGCCCTTTTAAGTCCAGGGTCAAATATCTGTCCTACTCATCCTCATAATGATCTCTTCAACAATCTCACCCAGTAACAATTCCCCTTGAGTGGCCCTTGGACCTTGTATTGGGTGAACTAATAGTAAAAAAATCATCCTTTGAAACTATATTTATCGATTTAATGCAAATCTTTGTTATAAATAATGGAATTTCTGGTTAGATTTATTTAGTATCTACAAAAAATAACTAAAATTGGTATCTAGAAAATTCTTTTAATATCTTAAGTTCATTTCTTTTCAGAATATTAAACACTTAGCAAACAGTTTTAAATCAATTTCAAGTTAAAAATGGCTTGTTTAATTCTAATAAAGTTCCAAAAATTCTTGTATTTAATGTTTTATTCAAGTATGTAATTGCAACAAGCAAATAATTATTCTAATGCAAACCAATTTAAAATTGTACAATACTCATCTACATATTTAAAATTGAAAATGTGCTTATTTCAAGAATGTTGACTATTTTTAGATATTGCAGTGTTTATATAAATGTTCCTCTCTTGAGTTTAATGTCACTATAATAAATCCAATTAATAAAATCATGATCCCCATGACTTTAGTAATGGGGGGGTCCGAATGCAGAAGCCACACTGAATCTTCTTCACAATGGTCTATTAATGGCAGTCATCTGCGATTCTGCTATAGTCATACTTGAAATTTTCTAACCAGTTTTTGCGCTGATATCCTCTCTTGTGTCCACCTTCAACAGTGCCTTGCATGATAGTCTTGCACAGGTTGTCGTTCCTTGTAGCATGTCCAAACCACACCATTTTTCTCTATTTGACAGTGGCGAGAAGTTCCTGGTGGCCTACAAAACCTTCAATCCTTTTCTGCACAAATTCATTGGTTTTATGTTCCCAATAGAAGATGCCAAGGAATTTTCTCATACTTTTGTTCTCAAAGGCTTGGATCCTTCTCTCTGCTTCTGCCAACAGTGTTCACATTTTGCATCCATATAGGAGAATGGAGACTACCAGCAAATTAATAAAATAGAAGGTAGCAAACTGATTTTTGTGCTTCTAGTTGCAATGTGCATCTGTTTATTTCCTGATTTTGGAATCTATAATTGGATAGAGTAAACTTTCATGCAGCATCCTCAAATTTGGTATGCATCTTATTGGATACTGATGGTTTAATACAAACATTTTTTTTTTGTCAGGTGGAAGTATCTAACAATGTTGTGGTGAAACACATCTAATTGTATAGACTTAAAAAGAAAAATGATCATTTCATCACCATTTCTAAGGAATTATTTTATTGTCATTATAAACCGTTGTGATCTAGGTTTTGACTGCTTATGTGGTATTGATGGTACTTCAGCTAGTTTTGACCTCTTACCTGGCATTGATGAGTAATTCAGTTACTGAATTTGGATTTGTTCTGATTATTTTGCTATTTCCTGTTTTTTCTTTTTTTAAATAGATTGGTAATGTTAGCCACACCTATGATGTAAATTCTTGGTGGGTGTGAATTTTTTTTTTTAAATCAATAATAGCACTATAGGACTTAGCAATTTGCTTTATTATCATTAAATAATTGTTTTTTTTTTTCTTTTTTTTAATCTTTAACATGTTGATAATTGATTTCTGAATTTGCTTTGAAATAATTGAAGTGGATGATAACTTCAGCAGTAAACAATAGTCTGCATATTTTAGAGTTGTTTTTGGTATTTAAAAAATATTCCTTGCATATTATACAAAGTTAGTAGATAAGGACATAGATTTACTTAAAACAATAGTTATTTGCAAGTTGTCTATCAATTATAATAGGACAGTATTTCTCAGGTGAAATGTAATCTGGCACATTAGTGAAACTAAATGGTGCACATGAAAATAAGCCTGAGTTAGGGCATGCTTCTGTAAATACATCACAGTAAACTTTTTCAGGATTTATGAAGACAAATAACACTCAACAGGAGTTGAGTGTTATTTGTCTTCATGTAAGAAATCTGTAGAATTTCATGTTTTGTCCAACATGCTAATTTTCAAATGACAAATGTTAAGTGCAATTACATTTTTTTAAATTATCAAAAATTTCTTTGTTCTGAAAATGCCATAAATCAGCATGGTACATTCTCTGCTACTGGAGTTTTGTGGAAATTGAATTGTCAATATTTCTGGTAGAAATGTGCAGAAAGTGAGTGAAATTTGTACTAATATTAAAATTTCTATTTAAACATTCAGTATGGTTATAAAATGAATTTTGATAGAACAGTAAGCTTGAAGAAAAATGTAATTTCTACACTGACTACTATTTAATGTACACTTTTCAGATGCTTGAATTACATCCAATTTCTAAAAAAGAAAAAAAAAAAAAAAAAATTAGTAGCACTGAAATAAATATTTAAGGTTTCTAAATGCCTACATTGAATTCTATTGAAAGGTGGCAACCAAAGAGACAAGGCTCGTCTGAAGAACTTAAAAAAGCAGCAGGATATGAGCAAAAAGTCGGGAGCTGACCAAAAAGGTGCTAACAAAGGGTTATCACTTGAGGAAAGACGACGGAGGTAAAAATCAAGTTGCTTTTCTTTGTATTTCTTCTCTTTCTACTCTTCAAAAGAGTAGAGATTTCTGGTAATTTTCTTATATTTGTGAACTTATTTTCTTGTAAATAATCCAACGCCTTTAATATCTTATATTGAGTTCACAATAGTATTTAATTCTGGTATTCAAAACTGGTAAATATATGGATGCTCAGTCAATAATTTAGTGAGTTTTAAGTTAATTCACTTGTTTCTCATTAAGATAATTTGAAATATTCAAACAAGATAAGTGATGCTTATGTTGATCTAATAAATTCAGTTTCTCAGTTATAGTCAATTTTAATAAATGTGTTTTTATCTCTACAATTCTATATTCTACAACTTTTAAGTCATTCAGATTTTTCATTTTTTTTTTTTTTTTTTTTTCCTTAGGGATGCTGAAATAATGCGACAAAAACAAGAAAAGAAAGTTGCCGATTGTGCAGGGGCTTCTGGATCTTTGAAATCAGACTAAATCCATGTCTGCCTGAATGGAGGGGCTGAAAGCCGTTTTGCAGCCCAGTCTTTCCCTGACATGTCACAACCAATTGTGCTGTAGTCATGTTAGCAAATCTGCTAGCCTTGGTTTATCTCTCTGCACTTTGATTCTATGCTAGACTAATTATTCATGTCCAGTTGACCGCTCTCTCTCTCTCTCTCTCTCTCTCTCTCTCTCTCTCTTTTTCCTTCCTGAATGAATTCTGCATAAAGAGAAATATTGGCATTTGAATTTCATTCTCTTTTTTTCCTGTCTCTCTCTCTCTTCTTCCATTCTTTCTCTTCCCACACACACAATCTTTTCAGTTTATATTTTGAAATGGATCAACAAAGGCAATTCTCTAAGCAGTGTATCAAAATTAGAAACTAAGAGTTAGTAATTTTCATGCCATATTTGTACATAACCATCTTCAAACTTTAACCCGATGTGGTGACCATCAGCTCCAAAAATAACCACAAATGTAACTCCTGGACAAGTTAAGGGGACAGCAAACTATTCTTTGTCTTTAAAAAAAAAAAAAAAAAAAAATAATAAAGGTGTGCATGTGGAAAGGTTTTTCTTGCCTTAAAATTCTTCATTTCTTTAATTTGAACAGATGTCTTCTCTCTATTTCCTCATCTTGCTTGTTTATCAGTGCTTTTTCAAAGAATACAATGTATTAAAGAACTGACAGTCTTTATCTCCAGCACTGTGTAGTGACTTTGCCTGGCTTAATTGAATTTCAGTTAACCTCTTAATGGTTTGTCTTTATTAAACTACTGTTTTAATTAATAGAAGGTGAGGTGGAGAAGTTTCATTTTGAATGCCAGTTTCTTTTATTTTCTATTACTTTTGCCTAGTTTTTTTTTTCCTGAACACATTGGCAGCAAGAAACTTTTCCTCAACAAAAAAGAATTTCTTAAAAGTTTTTGGGAAGCAAAAAATTAGTATATAATACAATACCATGACTTCTACACAATCATACAGAGTTCAAACTTACTATGTGTTGTTGTGAGTGTATATATGCAAATTTTCATAGTATTTCATAAATATTTTAAAATATTAAGCAGTATGCCTCGTCTCTCTGACTAGATGTCAAAGAATGAGAAAATATTAACTAGGATGATAATATTGAGTCCATGAACATTTCTTTGATAATTAAAAATTCACTGCTGATATTTCTGATGACATTTCTGGCTTTTCTCTTATTGGATAAGTGTTCGTATTTTGGTGCATGATTTTTTTTTTTTTT
Organism: Acanthosepion esculentum; assembly: GCA_964036315.1. Taxonomy (NCBI): domain Eukaryota; kingdom Metazoa; phylum Mollusca; class Cephalopoda; order Sepiida; family Sepiidae; genus Acanthosepion; species Acanthosepion esculentum. The sequence continues at coordinate 83,088,450 of OZ038475.1, forward strand.
TCCATATATATGTGTTTAAATGAATATGCTTGTCTGCTTTATGTTGATTTCTGTATCTAATATTTGGTTAAACTTGCCAGTTTACTAATACATACCTTTCTCTTTGACTTTTTAGCTTGATAAAATCAAACATGGTCGTATATTTTCTGAACTGGAAAAAAAATTAATCACATGATTATAGTCGCATATCTTTAAGACAATTCTTTGTCAGAACTGTGACAGTGCAGAATAATTTTTAATGGTCATCATTTAGGATGAGTTTCATTGCAATTTCTTTCAAACTTTGAAATGTTTGAACAGGGAATACCTTTTTGTTTTTAAGAAGGATTTAACAATTGGTCGGCTAGATCCTTGAATTTTTTATATTAATGTGTCATAACAAAAATTACCCTTATTTTCGAGCTGGCCCATGTGTTATATGTGAAATGGCGGTGGGAGGGGGGGTTTGTACAATTGTTTAAAGTAAATTTAAATAAAAGTTACAAGTTTTTTTTTTTTTTTTTTTTTTTCATATATATATATATATATATATATATATATATATCTTTGAGCACATCTTTTATATGGAAGAAAGAATTGATAAATTTTACAGCATACTAACTCAATGCAAATTGCAGGGAATTGACATCATTGTGAGAGATCTAAATTGCAAAGTAGGAAAGGAATGAGATGGTGAAATAGTTATAGCCAAATAACCACAATCTGGTTTCAAGAGCATTCGAGATGCTTGTGGCCATGGAGAAGCCCAGAAACAAATTCTTGTAAGAAAAAAAAAAAAATGTTCCAAAGATGGAATGAATACATTGGAGAAGTCTTCCCTGACATGAGGGAAATCTACAATACATAAAATATTAAAGTCTGAGGTAAGATTAGCGCTGGATAAGGTGAACGGTAACACACCAACAGGATCAGTTGGGATTGTATTAGAGATGGTATCAGCCTTATATATTTTCAGGATTGACCAGATTAGTAAAATAATAAAGTATATAACAGTGGTGATATATTGGAAGACCTTGGTAGATCCATCTTCATAGCACTACCCAAGAAACTAGCTATAAATGAATGCAAAATATATTATGCAGTCAGCTTAATGGGTCACTTAATTAAGATACAACACAAAGATCTATTTGAGCTGCTAAGGAAGCTTGATTTATTTGACAAACATTAGAATAATCCAGAATGTTTACAGTCAGGCAAAAAAAATAAATTAAGCACATACACAAAAATAGAAAAGGGCATAACACAAATGTATCTTCTTGCTGGATCTAGTTAACCTATACAGTGTGATGATCCTCAGAGAACTAACAATATAAGATATGCAGATGAGACTTTGTCAATGGCAGATATAGAAAGGAAACTGCTGAAAATCCTACACAAAGTAGTAAAGATAGACAAGCAGAAAGGACTGACCATAAGTTTAAAAAAGCTACAGATTGGAGATGACAAAATCAAGAAAGTACTGAAAGCTGAAGGTGCATTGGAATAGCAAAAAATGCCTTCCTAAAGCTAAACAGTGTATTAGGAAAATTCTGTTAGAAACAAACAAAAGATTGCTGAACTACAATGCAATATTAATCCTACGTGTCAGTGGAGGCTGGACAATTTTCACACATATGGAGAGGAAACTTCGGTCAGCAGAAATATTCTACAGGAGGGTGCTGATAATACCATGGAAGGAAGTTTTAAGGAAAATGAAAGCAAAAAGGAGAGTTGTACTTAAAATTAGGAGATGGTTGAATTTCTGGGACAATAAAGAAAGTGCTTTGAAAATTTGATATTCACATGACAATGAAGGCTGAGGAAAATGGTGAGAAACCTACCTAATAATTTGTGTAAATGGATGTCAGCATTGCTTAGAACTACAAAGGATAGGAAATTGTGAAAAACATCCTGAAAGGATACAGCTCATAAAAGAATACTGGCTACTAATCTGACTTGTGGTTTAGATAGTTACACATTTTACACCTACACCAGAAATCTGTTGAGATTTTATTCATTTTTTTTATTTTCCAAGGCAGGTTTTTTTTTCTACACATGGAAGATTGTAATAATTTTTCTGCTCCTAATTGGCCATAGAATAGGCTAAGTTTATTAATATTAGCAGAACTGATAACTGATTGAATATATATTTAGAGATACAGATAGTAATTGTACAATTTATCCTTTATTACAATTGAATTGCTCCAAATCCAACTTGTACTTAATAAATCTCATCTCTAGTCTTTCTTTTAGGGAAATAAGAAACTATGTAGAGTTTTCCTTCTTGGATTAAATTGTATGTTCAGTTTTCATGTTAAAAGCAACACTAATTATTCAAATAAAAATGCATTCTTTTGTGAGGTTAAAATTAGCAATCTTTTGTGTTATAACATTTCCTTCTGAAATACTGTGTTAAACGGATCGATACTTGGTTAAACCTGAAAGTAATCAGTTGGTATTTTTGTGAGGAACTATATAATGAATGCTAAACATTTTAATAATTCTCATGTTGAGATAACTTTCTATTTTTTTTTCCTCAGCTCTAAATAGTGCAACAATGTTTCTATTTTGTAAAATTCTTTAAAATGATGTAACTTTAGAGAAAACAAACTTTTAATACATAATTAGTTGAAATAACTTTGTATATATCATGATTTTATATTATTTTATTTTTTACATTTTGTTACAAAAATGTCCATTATAGAACTTGAAGATTTTTGGGTTTTAAAAGTTGTTTATATTGTATAAAACATGAGTGTAATGTGAAGTTTGCACAATAAAATGTTTAGACAAAGAAACATTGATTTATTAAAAATTTACCAAAAATCTGCTAATTTTATTTCAATAAGATTTTTTTGATACACTCATTTATGAAACAAGTTCTTTATAAGAACAGTTGGGGAAAAATTATTGGTCTTTTATTTTAATTTTCAAATTTTTGGACACTAAAAATGTCATTTCTATAAGATAAATCAGAGAAATTAAATCAGATTCATGTTTCATTTGAAAATTTACATAGAAAATTATGTAATGAATCTGAAATTTTTGCTAATGCTTTATAATACTTTATCTTTTAGACATTTTTGAAAACATTTAATAATAACTGTAAATACAGAAATAATTACAGTTTAATACAATCCAAAGACTTAATTCTTTTAATAGAAAACTGAAGCTTTTTTAATTATGTATAGTGGTAATGTATGAAGGTATGGTTGAAGTGGTAATTATCATGTATATGAGATTCATCATCAGTTCTTTGACCAGGTGTAGTTGGGTTATTGAGCACCTGACCAGCCCCCTCTCTATGTTTTGGTTGTATGTCAATGTTTGAGTCTCTGTGAAGGGTATTATCTATTTTGCGTATACTTGGTGCTTTTGAGCCATTGCACACAGAAAAAATGGGTTTTCATCATTTTTGGTGACCCTTCAACTGTTACATTACAGTAGAAATTAACCCATTCATGCTCATTATAAAATCTGGTATTATAAAAATCAAAATCTAATAGATTGATAAAATATTAAATTACAGGTAGAAATTATAATTCCTTAATGTCAACCATCTCCAAAATGGGAGAATAGGCTTTAATAGAAGCAACTATGTGTATCTATATAGATAGATATTGATATATATATATATAGATATAGATATAGATACATAGGTTTTTGGTGTAAATATGTGAACAAAAACCAAATTACACCAAAAATATCCTGAAAAATAATGGAAACCGCATAAGCCTAAATAATAAAATCCAAAAAGTAAACTTTGTCTAGAGGAGAAAATAGCTATAATCGCCTTCCCAGATCAACACAAATTAAAAGTAAATGATCAGAACTTATCTCAAAATGCAGACACGAAAACAAATTTTTAATATGTTATTTAAAAATCAAAAACTAAATACGAATACCTGGTAAAATGCAAATATATGCACTATATGCAACGCAGATAATGTAACATACTTTAGACAAAGCCAATACTTTAAACAAATAAGCAACCCTTGAAAAAAAAAATGAAATGCAACCGTTACTGCCCACCCAATAACTGTCAGGATAATATAATAGACCTTACTACCCATAATGCACCACTGACCAGCATATATAAATAGTTGAATCAAAGCACAATACACAGATTGAGTTGAAGCAGCATGAAATGCTTATTGCTTGGTGTTGACTTCAGTGTCCACTTTTATATTTATACATGCTCTATCTCTGATATTGAGCATTTTTACCCATAAATATAGCATACCTTAAATCTATATATATAGTCAATCTAGTCTGCAAAAGTGTTTTTATTATGTCTGTGATATTTTCTTAAAATTGAGACTTCAAAGAAGATATTTAAATTATTGCAATATATTAAAGAGAAAAAACTGTGGTGGTATATAATTTTAAGTGAGGAAAAATCAATAGAATAAATTATTGTTTCTACATGAAATAGGAAATATATCACATATTTAGTTAAGCATTGGGACACTCATTAAAAAGCAAAACCAGTAACTTTATAAATTATCTGAGAGAAGTTTTTTTAATATTTTCTACTTGAAGTTTAGAAAAATATCTATAAGCTGAATATGAATTTATTTTTTTATTTTATTTTAGTTATTTTAAATTTTGTAAAATTAGTTTTTTATTATATTTTTATTAAATTTTCAACTTGGCATACTATTTAAGATAATTAAATTAACTGTTAGCATCTAAAAAGTTCTGAAACACCATAAATCTGAATTTAAATATTAATTTATTGTGAAGTGATATAAAAGTAGAAATATATAATCAGTAGCAACAAAGTATACTATTGGTATAAATTAAATGTTAAAATGATTACTCTAACTAAAAAAAAATCTTTGTATGAAGTTAAAAAAAACCCCACATTTTAGGATTTTAATATTAATTATAATAAGTCTATAAAAATAAACACTTATTTTAAAAAATTTTCCAGGTGTAAAAACAAAAAACAAAGTCAGATATGTTTGGTTTTTAAAAATAATGTGTGTATCTATCTTGAGTGTGTATTTGTATATATGTCTATGCATTAGTGTGTTTATGTATCTCTGTTTGAATTTTACTGTATCAGTACTCCTGGCTTATATCATATTTCCTCAACACTATCACAGTCACACTCCTCACCTCAACCTCCAGTCAGCAAGTTAAGGCTGCCACTATTTCATTTTTGCTGAATTTAAGGTCGGGATAAATTTAATTTGCCATTTCTCAAAAGATACTTTCTTCTAAAATATCTTATACAGAATAAATTATTTAAAATGGACATTTGAAATAAATTAGTTGAAATAAAAATGTATTCTTTGAAAAACAGGGCAAACATATCATTAGAGATTTTTAAAAGATTATTTATAAAATTAAAGCAAGAAATACATTATCTATTAAGTATGTCTCCAGCTTTGATCAGGCTCAGATCTACTCAGCCTGACTACCCATGTTAATTTTATTTTGTTCATTTTTTTGCTTACTTTCTTTTTTTTTTTTCTTTCTTCTTTATTATGAACAAAATTAACAAAATGTATTTCAGTCAATATTTTGAGGCATGGAGTTAAAAAAATTAATTTGGGATCCAGCTGAAGTCAAGAATGAAAATGACACTGAAACATTTTTGGTGCTTTGAAATAGATATACTTGAATGTTGACTCATTCAAGGTAAGCCTGACAAACCCAACCACCAGAGGCACCACTTATATATATATATATATATATATATATATATATATATATATATATATATATAAAAAAATTACAGTAACTGTAACCTTATTCATAAGGCATAGGTTACTCTGGTACATGACCATAATGGTGAAACATTCATGAGGTTCACGCTAACATTTGGCTGATAGTTAAACTTGCTAAATTGCATCGTAGGTACCTATATATATATATATATATCTATATCTATCTATCTATCTATATATGTGTGTGTGTGTGTGTGTGTGTGTGTGTGTGTAAACATGTTAATTGGATTTATGGAAATAAAAATAGATGCAATTTTCAAGCAAAACCAGAGCCTTTAATGTAGGTCCTTCCACAGATATGCTTAAAGAGCATACCATGATGAACAAATACCCCAAACTTGAAAACTAAGTTTTATCCTCAAAATCTTTATTATTGAGAGGAAAGACCAAATGATTTTTTTGATTATTAAATTATATTTTTTGATCCTTTTTAGAATGTTTTAAATTTTGTTTAAAAATTTTGTTTTTCTTACATGGCAGGACCAAAGATTAGTATAGGAAATTTTAGCACCTGTTTTGTGGTGTAAAAGACTTTGTTTTGGAAATTCTTGCAAAAATCCAATAATTGTCTGGTTTTAATGAAACATTCAGGATTTTTTCACAAATGAATGAAATTATTTTAGAAATGTCTCCTTTTTTTAGAAAATTTTAGTAAAAAAATTTTTTTCACATCTGTTACCACCCACTTAATTTTATGAAATTTTGAGAAATTAATTTTTGTACTGCTTAATGTTTATATTAGTTATATGTAGAACTTTGAGAATTTAAATAATCAATGTTTTTTGTAAAACAGGGCTCTCTCTGTTACTGAAAATCTGCTTAGAATCATAAAATAAAAATGCAATAAAACTAAGACAAATTAATTAGGAAAGCTTTTAATTGCTCTTATGAATAAGATATATTATGAACATTATTGTTTTAATAAAAATTTCTTTTAGATGAATAATGAATTTTTACAAGAATTGTTTTCATTTTTAAAAAAAATCTAATTAGAATAATTTTTAAATTTCTATATTAATTTGTACCAATTAGCTGATATTAAGTAAAAACTATATTTACTAATCATAAATGGAAAAGCATATTACAATTCAGTCAGCTCCAATATTTTAAAAAGAATTTTGAATTTGTAAATTCAAAGCCAAAGTATCAAAAATTCAATAAAACATTAGATTAAAGAGAATATTTTCCTAACTTTTTTAAATGACTAGGTAGTTAAAAATTATATAAAAAAAAGCACTCATGTTATATTCCTTAAGTACTTTTTACAGATATCTTCACCATAGAAAAAAATTAAATAAATTTCCATCTGTCAATCAACCTGTAAAAACCTTAAATAAACACCTACTGCTGTGTTAAAAATGCATTTCTACAATGTTTTAAACTTAAAGTAAGTAATATTTGTTTCAAATCAGATTAATTAAACTTTAAATCCGCTAATATTCCTGAAATAAAGTTTCAAAAAATTATATTTTGAAAGACTTTTAATAAAGAGAATTACATTGATGATAGATTGGCTAAAATCAGTGATTCTTAGCAATTTCAAAAAAGCTTCAAGAAAGATTTTTCATTTTAAAAACATTTTAAACATTAAGTTTTGCATTTTCTGTGGAGATATCTACTTTAATGCAAATTAAAAATTGGATTTTCTTTTTGCAGTTGTTTTTCTTATTTTGAACATTGAATTTATCAGATCTGACAGGATATCTGACCAGGCTTTATAAAAAAAAAAGCTGCAAACATTCTTTTGTAGATATTTATTGTTTAATGGCATTGACCTATTCCACATAGGATGTGTCAGGAGACTGACTTAGCTATGAGAATTGTTTAATAGCTATTTATGCTTGTACGTATTTGTGTTCATTTTATTTTTCTGTATGGAATAACACTTCTTCCTGAATGAAAAATGCACTGTTTATGTTTAAATACCTCCCTGACACTATAAACAAAATCTATGATGTTTGATAGTGAATAAATGGTTAAGATAAAATTCTTAATGAGACAAATGTCAACTTCATAACTGTCTGCTGTTCAAAAACTGAATGAATAACTCCATCAAAAAAATGACACTACCAAAACAGAAAGATTCCTCTTATTTTCTCTGTTGAATGTTGATTGACGATTAGTTCTACACCTATCACTTTGCTGAAAGCAAGATGATCACATTTCTAATCTAAATTTCTTCATTTTAAAATACTACACTTATTAGAAAATATATTTGTTTAAACAGGAGTCATTCAACTTGTACTCATTTCCTTTTACTCAAAGGTTAACTCTTGGGACACAGATGTTCATTTTAATTTCATTCAGTGTGTATATGTATGTATGTGTGTGTGTGTGTGTGTGTGTGTGTGTGTGTGTGTGTGTGTGTGTGTATTTTATTTCAGTAACAAACCTAGATATATTTTTACAAAATTAAAAAAAACAAATGACTGAAAAAATAATTCTATTTGTTATTCTATTACTGAATAATTTCAAAATTTTTCAATAAAAACTTAAAAAGTATCTGATGTTTTTAGGCCTTAAAAAACTAACTTTTTGTTATTCCAGCATTATGATTTCATTGCTCAGCTCAGGATAGGAGTTATCAAGACTAAGAGGGAATGTATTATTTCAATATCTTATGTCAAATTGTGTGTTTGTATATGTGCCCACATGCTTGTGTATAGATACATATAAATTATATATGCAAAGTCACATATTCAGACAGTGTGTGATGGACAGAGAATCAGCTCTGCTTTTTAATATAGAAGTAGCTTTTGTTCTGGTTGCTTTGCTATAAAAAATCTATTCTTTGGCTGATTTCTAAGATATTGCCTTATAAAGGGATTTTTCAATTTTTTTTTTCTTACTTTTTTTGTTGAAAGGTACCATTCAGATGACCCATGTCTGAACAACATTCAGTTCTTTTCATGCATTAGTATATTAATTGATCAAACATCAGTTGAAAAGCAGAATTTTCTAATTTGATGCTGTTTGATACTTTCTCATTCTACCTTTAAAAGAACTAAAAATGGGCATCTCCACTCTTCAGCCTGAAACTTTCTGTGCTGAGTACTTTTTAATGAGTATAGCCTTATTAGATTTCAAATGTATTTTATGTCTCAAATTCACATTTACATAGATATATTCAGAGGAACAAATATTTTTTTACAATATTTATCTACATATTAACATTTTTATTATTGTATTCATATAAAAATGTAAATACATGCACACATATAAACATACATCCATACACATCTATTCATAAAATATAAGTAAAAAAAGACATATATACACACACCCATATATATATATATATATGTACACACACATACTAAAACATATGTATATATATCCATGGATATATGCACACACTCGTATACATGTGTAAATACAACTTTCAATATATATTTCTTAAGTGTCATTTATACATACGTAACATAATTACATCATATATATATACATAAACACATACATATGATTCATGTAATTGTAAATACATACATAATTTAAAAGAAATAACAATAAAGAAATAACAATATATACATACATACAAAATTACATATTTGCTAAATAACATAAACATACAAGTAAATAGGAATACACTTATACATACTAGTAAATGTACATTCATACATCTAAATATGAATGTAAATAAAATGTAAATAAATTATACATATATATATATATATATATATATATATATATATATATATATGAATAAAATACAAAGGAAAACTATTCTTAGCTGACGTGTTTTGTCCTCGGGGATTTTATCAAGGCGAATGTAGGATCTGTTTTGTTGCACATGTTTATATAGAAAGGCAAGGATGTCATTTGTTTATCAAAGGGACCTTATATGTAACAATTTATCAAATACACTAGTCATACACAGAAATAAATTCAGCCACAATTTTAATCTAAAAAATGCAACCTTTCCAAGTTGTTGAAGATGACGATGAACAGTTGTATGGTTTGAACTGAGAACCACTGCCAATTCCTCAACTGATAAAGCAGGATTTTCTTCAAGGGCTGCTTCAAGAAGCTTTTCATCAAACTCAACTGGACGTCCGGTTCGATCTTCATCTTCAAGGATGAAATCTCCACCTCTGAATTTTGCAAACCATCTGCAAGTTCTTTCATTCACACATTCCTCTCCACAAACTGAGTGAATGTTTCTAGCCGCTTCGGCTGCTGAGTTTCCTTTCTTGAACTCATAAAGCATTATGTGTCTCAAATGGTTCTTGGGTACTTCTATGTTAGCAGGGTTTTAATCAAACAAAATTTAATTTTATTGTTCTCTGAAATAAAATTTGATCAGTTTAAATGCATCTCGACATAAAAATAATGTTCAGCTCCATTAGACATTATAAAATACTCTTTAAATTTCGTTCTTTTTAACAAAAAGTTAAAATTCGAACATAGATAATATTAGCCAAACGTTGATTTTTGAAAGGACCATTCATATTTTGGCACTTACATTCTTTTCTTTTTTCTTCTCTTCCTTAAAATTTTTATTTTTGTAAATTATGTAATTATTTAAGTTAAACGTTATTTGTTTGGTATAATGTCTTCATGGGTTTAATACTGGGGTTCCATTTAAAAAAAACCTGTACCTTCTCCACTAAAAAGGAGAAGGATATTCATCTCTAATATTTAAAGCATAAATTTTATGCTCATTAGAGGATTTGAAATTGACACTTCATTTGCTAATAGAATATCTACTATTTCCATATTACAGTAAATATATATTAGTGTCCTACTTCAATTAAAAAATATTTTATTTTTGATCTAACTAATTCCATTGGTTAAAAAAGATTCCAATACATTTCTTACGTAGCAGTACTGTGATTGACAAAAATCTGTGCAAAAAGTGGATCAAGAATTAAAATCCTACCATACTATTTCTCTGACTCCTGATTGGTCAGTTAATCCTAATATTGTGTTCTCACCTACGTCCGTGCGGTTGACTTGTTCAAGTTGGCAACAACACCTATTCAAAACCATTTTTCCGCTAAAATCAGAAATGCTCATTGGTAATAAATACAAGTGACATCTTCAACTCTTTCTCTTTTGCCTTCTCTCACACACACACGATGTAATGTTAGAGAAATTACGTCTGTCCCTGATGGGAAGATGCTATAACTCACTCAAACACATGCACACACCTACATACAAACATTGCACATCTCTGAACTAATCTTATTCACTCCTTGCACAAAAACTTATTCAACTTTGCAACTTTCGCCTGTCAATATTCACCAGCGAGAAATATTACTTCAAAATCCTCTGGAGCTATAGGTTACAATTCAACATATTCTCAGCTTACCAGAATTCTTTCATTCATATTCAACACTCTTCGGCAATTTAATTCAACTTTTCGATATTCAATTGAAGTTTACATTTTCCCCTCAATCAACAATTTTCTCATCTTACACCGAATTTCAGCCTACAACACCTTATCAAAGAACATTCTTTCCACTGAAACATACTATTATTTCATGAACTGAAATCTTTTCTGTGAGACCACATAAAAAATACTTCTTCCTTAAAGTCTTAGCTAATTCAAATAACAATTAAAGGGAAATAACTCCTGCTGTATTATTACAACTCTTACTATGTAAAAATCACACATTTGATTGCTTTTCTATTTCATACGGTTAAATGAAGATTGTTGTTATAGAAGCAGTTTTTGTGTTGTTTCTTTTGTTTGCTTTTCGTTTGCTTACACATTTTTAAAGTAAAAAATGTACGGGTTGAATCTTGGCCGTTCAAACCAGTACATGATTGATAACCCCAACGTTCAAACCACTACAATACTCCAAATATTTGATGAAGGTAATGGAAAGCAAAGTAGTCTTAAGCAGATAACCAATGACTATCTATAAAAACTGATATTAACATAAAATTTCAAGAACGGTTTCTTTTAAAGTTGCATAAAGATATTTCTTCATGAGAATGAAGAGGTACACCTAATTACTTTTAGATCCTGCAAAAAAGTGCCAGAGACATTTTTAAGCATGCAAAGTTTAAATTATTACATCTTGCAGTTGAAAAGTTGAGAAAGTGATGTTTGCGTAAATATTAGATCTACAACAAATAGTAATGAAAGTAAATAAAAATATTGCAGAAACATTTTGCCAAAAGGATTGATGCAGCTTTCAGAATCAGTGTTTGGTTTCCTACAGTAATAAGAAAATTGATTGTACCAGTAAATATAGCCATATTACTCGTAGAACGAAAGACCCATGGATTTCGTATATTCTTTGCTGGAAATAATTATTTCAAAAAAATTATTCTCTCCCGAAAATAATTAAATTTAAAATTATTTTTGCGAAATATCAAATTTTGAACAATTGGTTCAAAATTTGATATTTCGCAAAAATAATTTTGTTAATGATAAGTTTATTCAGTTACCTGACTTGTGACTGGCATAAAAGTAAGTTTACCTCTGTTAGATTAATTAATCAAGCTAAAGTTTAAGATCTATAATACTGATTTAAAAAAAAACAATATTTGGAATTAATTTTTGTCTCTAATCAATAAATTTTTAACAGGTTTAAAGGGAGACAAATATTTTAAAACATAGTTACCTCCCTTTTACCCTAAATTAATACCACCTGTTCTAAATGCACTTCAAGGGCGTCTGTATTGGGATAATTAGCAGTACAGTCTCGCAGTACAGTAGTAAATTAAATTCTCATGAAATTTTTATTACTTTATATTGTCATAATTGTTCTATTTTATTATTAGTTACTGGGAAAGATACACAGCGTTACATGAGCCAAGTTGCATTGCTCCGCTGTGCTAGGTAGTATTTGATAGTTTTCCTCAACTATATAAAAAGCAAACAAAACAACACGAGAGATAATGTAGCCAAGTGGTTTTGTCATAAAACCGCTATGTCTATTTCCCTTCGTGCGCACGGGGGACACACAATTTACATTAAATCAAAACATTAGATGAAAATTAGAAAATTAAATTTTTCATTTCAAGTCTTTTTTTGTATTGCATAAAAAAGGTTAATTCGATTGTAACGATAAAATGTGTGATTTTTTTTCACTAAATTCAAAAGAAAAAATTCACTATTAGCAAAACAAATCGCACAACTTTATTAAATTTTATTTCAAAACAGATATTTAAAAAAAAAAGAAAGAGCAAGGAGAAAACGAAAAGTATTTTTATAGTTATTGTAGACGTAATATAAATTGCTTGTGATTTGGTGTGGACGGAATAAATTCAAATAACCAAAAAATACTATTCTTAAAAGAGTGCTCAATACAGAATAGAGCAAATATAATTTATTCGAAAATTATAACATAAATATGTTATAAAATCACGACAAAAATAGACATTTTGTTTCAACACCCCTGATGTTTTATCAAGTGATGGTGTTGAATGTAGAATAAAGATTTTTAAAAGGTTCACATCTACCGAATACCCTTCAATAGGGAAACGCTGTTAAATAAACTGCAATCAATTTTTTCAGTAACACATAATATTGTTATATATATATATATATATATATATATATATATATATATATATATATATATATATATATATATATATATATATATGTATGTATGTATGTATCTCTCATTTGGCGCAGTTTAGCCAGAGGTAAGTTGATAAATGTTTTGCCAGTTCCACCTGGGTCATCGAGGAAGAATAGATCTCTTTTACCTTCAATGCTCAAAATAATCGTGTTATAAAAATCCAATTGGTCCTCCGCCAGTTTGTGTTCGTTATTAGTTATATACGCCGTCATTTCCTCGGTGTCATAGCTGATCTTACGCATGTACTTAATTGCCACATGGACATGATGGAAAATAGCTGGCGGAGTTGACTTGGTGCTCTGCTGACTGCTACTTCTTCCAGTGTATGGTCCTAGTGGGCATCGTCCTCCAGTAGTCCATGTCGGCGCAGGCTTCTCTGTAGGCCGTACAGACTTCTCCATTATATTTTTGCAGGTTTGTGAATGATGTAGGACATCTAACTGTGTGCAGCAGCAGATGCAGAAAGAAGCACTCGTTCTGATTGCGGTGCACCGTGTACACCCAGCCAGAATTTTCTTCTCGGCCCTCAACTTATGCTCCTTGCTTGCGCCTGCTCCATCTATTGCGTGCCCAGGTGTTAGGCATAATTTGAAGAAAGCCATCAGTGTAGTTTCTGGTGTATTCTCAACTACGTTTCAATCAGTATCTTCTGTGAAATATACACGCTGACCATTCTCAAGATAAACAGCTGGATTCATCACTGCTGATTGCCGCACGTGAATTTCGAGGCCCAGGATGCGTGACATTGCCTCGTTAGAGGAAATATATCTACACAACTGATAGATTATATATATATAGATTTCAATATTGAATGGAGTGAATGGTTTAAAAAACAAATTAAATGTTAGTTTAACATGTATGCAAAGTTTCATCAATATTGGTCCATGGGTTTAGGTGGCAACTTGAGTCAGACAGACAGAAATTGTCATTTATATATATATATATATATATATATATATATATATATATATATATATATATATATATATATATATATATATATATATATAACTCGAGTGGCACGCGGGCCTTGTAAAGAGTGAACCTTATTATAAAAAAATATCATTATAAATATATATATATATATATATATATATATATATATATATATATAACCAATAACTAACAATTACTATTCTTAAAAGAGTGCTCAATACAGAGTAGAGCAAATATAATTAATATATAATATAATATAATTAAGTAACGAAAATCTTGGTAATCTGTATGGATAATCCCAAGGAGGATGAAATCCTGAGAGCTCAATGTTAATTCAGAGCGAATAATTTAATTTAAAGAAAAACAGACCACTTTAAGGCTCCATTGTAATAATTTATTTCACCAGAGACTTTTATTTTCCCCTGTATCTTCAGACATCACTTTCAAAAGGTGAAACAAAAAATGAAATTAAAATTTACACTTTTGACGGGCAGTAGTAAGCTTATATAAGTTGACATAGAAGGTAGCGAGGGATGGTGTGAGAGACATGGTCGAGTTTAGAGAGGGAAGGGAGAATATTAAAATTTATTTTTCTATTTCTTTTTATTATAATACTTAATATTGAGGAAGGAGGGGGTAAGAATCAGACATTGACCTATTTAATCGGTCAACTCAACGGAAATGATATGGGGAAAGGAAAAGGAGAAAAAAAGGGAAAAAGAAAAAAAGAGGAAAGTAAAGAGAAAAGAGATGTACTTAGGGTTTTCGGAGGAAGAGGAGTGGTATAGCTTTAGCAATTTAGATAAAAAGAGATTTTAACGTTTGATAGTAATTTAAATGATTAAAAAACTCCACAAAGAATTTAATGCTTGTTAGCAATTTAAATATTCAACTTCTCTACAAATAAATTAGGGATTTAATATAAGTTGAATACTATATTAATAAACAACAATAATAAAAAATAAAAGTTTACTAATAGTAATATTTTAATATTGTGAAAGACTGTTCAGGTAACATCTTTATCGTTTGAGTCTAATTCATGAATTTAATTTGTAGCTATTTTTAGATGGGTAATATTTCTTAATTAAAGTTTAGGTTTCAAATCAAGGTGGAGTAAGATTTGAAGGTAAAAAAAATTTTGAAGGTAAAAAAATTTATGTTTTTTCATACATATACCACATACATATTTACGTAGAAATCACATATACATACGTTCATGTGCAATTACACATATAACACATACACATGTATCGATATACACCGGTATATATGCATATACACATACAAATACCTACACATACAATTACATATCTACACACACATTCATATTTATACCTATTTAAATTTTTTCCTTAAATGTTACCGTTAACGTTAGGTGGTGAATTCAGTGTTTAAATTTCAAAAAATATATTTAATTTTAATATTTTTAACCTCATGACTAATAGTTAAGGAGTAGTATATTTTAATTTAAATCTAAACGATCAATTTAAATTGAGATTATCTCCAGATAAGTAAAATTTCCAAACTTACAATTCTAATTAGAAATTATTAAAAAGAGAAAGTAAGATTAAACGGTAATAAAAAAAATGTTGTCCTTCCATTAGAACTCTCTCTCTATATAAAAAAACCATACACCCATTTATACCTATATATGCATCTATATGCATACCACTATATCCTACACATATATTCAGACATATCACATATATGAATTCATAAATACTTATATATATATATATATATATATATATATATATACATATACATATACAAACACATATGCAACCCGATATACATGAATCGATACATATACATATACCTACCTAAAATTACGAATGCACATATACATATACATAGTTAGACACGCGCCCACAATATATATATATATATGTACATATACACATATACACATATATATACATATACACATAAGTCCACATATCCATATCCAAGTCCATATACACATTTGTATACATACAATTATGTATCCGCACACATGTGTGCATACAATCATCTTCAAATCTAAAACTAAGCCAATATTTACCATCGTATATAGTTTTTTTTTTTTTTTAAAAGTAGTGAGTTAAATTGAGATGATTTCTATGTTTGCATTTAAAAATCATCTCATTATGTTGGTTCAGTAATTTATCAGGATCTTTATGCTTTATCATTAGGATCTTCTCTTTTATACATTGGTTACATCGGTCTTTGAAATTTATTGGAGTTCGTGTCCTAGAGACGATTCTCCATTTCATTTGTGGGGTGAAGCCGTTCTCCAATAAATCCCAATAGTGTTCCGATAGTGCTGTTTGGTGTCTTTTAGATTCATTTGTAAAGGACTGGAGATGGTTGTAAAAACGCTGTTTCCAATTTCCCGCAGATATATATATATATATATATATATATATATATATATATATATATATATATATATATATATATATCTTTTTTTGTTTTATATTTTCCTTGGGGGAAATTGTAGCTTCGTATATCACGTTTTCTGCCATGCATATTCCTCCTACTGGACAATCAGATCCTGCTCTGCAAATACAGGTAGATGTTTCTTTTTTCAATTGATTTGCATTAAGATCCCTTTGTAACTGGTTATTGTCAAATTCCCTAATAATTTTGTTATTGTGAGAGCTTATAATTTTTTCTTCATTGCTCATGCATGAATAACTAATTTTTCGATTCATTTTATTAAACATCTTTTTCAATAACTCATCTTTACTAAAATGCTTATCTATTAGTTTTAGGAAGTATTTCACTATATTGATATTAGATAGTTTACAGAAAAGTGGGTTGAACCATATAATCTTCCTTTTCCTATTTTTGGACTTAGTGGATGTGTTATTAATTGGTTTATCTATATAATTTAACGTTTGTTTAAATTTACTTTTTAATAGGGCTTGATTATATGTCGATTTGTTTCGGTTAAAATGGTTTTACTAGAAGACAGTTTGTTTATTCTTGTATTCACTGTATTTGGAATTTGGTTTATAATTGCTTTCGGGTGGTTTGAGTTGATGTTTATGTATATGGGCGATTGGTTTTCACTTTGGAAGGGTTTGTAGGTGTTATTGTAGAGATTAAATGTAACATCTAGAAAATTTACGATTTTTAGGATGGATGATATTTCGATTTTAAATCCCAGAAATTTGAAGGCCTTAATTATTTTCTTCTGTAGTTGGGGTGTTAGAGGACCATTGGTATAAGGTATAAAAATAAGTCCACCGTCTCTGTACAGCCCTACGTTTTGGGGGTTTAGGAATCTTCTTAGGATATCTAAAATGTAGATACCTATTAAATCTGCTATTTGGGCTGAATCATATGCTCCCATTGGGACATCGAAATTATCTCTGTTTGCTTTAATCCAAGTAGTGTCATTAAGCCTTAGTATAGACTGTCTAGAAGCCATTATGATTTTATTTCTTCGTTAGTAATATATATATATATATATATATATATATATATATATATATATATATAAACAATTTACATTACTACGAAAGATGCGCTAAAAATCGCCATACATGATAAAAAAATGCCCCAAACTTAATAAAAACAAAATTTTGTCATTAAAATCTTTATGTTATTATTAAGAGGAACTACCAAAGATTATTTTTATTATTAAATAATCATATTTTATCCTTTTTAGAACTTTTCCCTGGGTTAGCGGGTGACCATAAATTAGTATAGGAAATCTTAGCGTCTTTTTGCGGTGAAAAAACTATACAAAATTTAAAAAGTGTAAAATAATTAAAACTAAAAATTATTTAAAACGTGTAAACAAATAAATATTATAATCGTTTAGGTTTGTTTATTATACGTACTTAAGAGGAGCGTATTTTATAGAAAGCCGGACGGTTTATAAAAGAATCTTGTTAGATTTTCCTGTGATAATTTCTGTTGTTAGAATTAGTGGTTAAAGAACCGCCAGAATTATTTCTGTCCAGGTGGGTTGCTGCATATTCATTTGAATTCAAGAATATATGTGTTATTTTATTTATTGTTCAATCAAAAACCCTCATAAATTTTGAAGTTAAGTTCTATCTGGAGTTCCTTGATTTCCCATATAAAAACAAACAAACTGGCCGGCAGATAGGGGCAATGCAGCAAAATGTAATAAGATTTCAAGGCAGAAAGCGGTTTCAAAGCAGAAGAAAGTGATAAATTATACAAAGGGAACGGAGCCTGCTGGTTGCGAAAGAAGGTTTCAAACAAAGAACTAAATATTTCAACCAATAACAAGATACCTACACAGGATTAATATAATACAGAAGGCAGAATAAGGACACAGAAAGGAAATCAGTTTTTGGCTATCTCTTGAGGAACTATTTGTGCAAAAAGAATTTTTGTTTCTTCTTTAAAATTTCTCCTTGAAGTTGATTCTTATTTGTTTCAGCATTATTTAATATTCGGGATAAGAGAAGGTGACGCGCTGTCTTTTCCCATTTCATTCCAGCAAAAATAAATTTTTGAAAAACAAATTTTCTTATGTTTTACACATAAATAATTTTTTATAAAACACATTAATCATAAATGGAAATGCTTGCTACAATTTAGCGACCCCACTACTTTAAAAAGAATTTTGAATTTTCTGTGTATGTAAACGTGTGTAGGGGACCAGCGGGTTAATGCGAGGATAAAATCTCTGGACTAAGACTTCCTGCTGGCCAGTCCCGCTACATAGTAATGTTGGACTTTAATGGAGTCCAAAGAAAGCAAAATAAAACGAACAAGACAGATATATATGTACAAAACAAATATATATTAATGACAAACAGATTGATACAAGAATTACAAATACATCATTTAAAACATGAATAAAACGTTAGTGTCTGTATGGAAAGTTGTTTGTGTGTGTGTTGAATTGAAATGTCCGTACGGTTGTGAATTTTGTCTTTAGCGTGTTCGCTGAATATGGGAAACGCTGGTTGTATATTAGAGTTCACATATTGGAGATGTTAAGAGAAAGTTTGTGTACCTCGCCCCACGTGCGAGGTTTCGGCCCGCGGCCGAAATCGAGATAGTTCTCGCACGTGCGCGTAAGTGGAGAAAAAAGAGAAAGAGGCGAAAGGTCAACCAGTATTTATACTCCCGGGAGAGAGAGACCCCCGTTGAAAGGGTTACGAAACGAAGAGGAGATAACCCGATACGTGTACCGATTTTTGTAAATACTAACGTCGATGCTCGACATTATTAGAAAATAAGAGCGGTCGCTAGAGTAAATTTAAAATTTATTACTAATTTTTTAACATTTTCTCAACAAATGTCTTCGCAAGTAACATTTTAAAGCCAAAGTACATAAAATTCAATAAAATATTAGATTATATAAAATATTTTCTTAAATTTTTAAGATTACTGGGTAGTTAAAAAATTATATAAAAGGGGCTAACACGTTATATTCTTCAAGTAATTTTTACAAGTATGTCCCCTGGAAATAAATTCAGAAACCTAAGTCTATCGTGAGAGTAGTCAACACCTCCTAAAACACCCACCTCCTGCGATATTTTGAACTAAAAGTAAGTAATATTTGTTTCAAATCAGATTAATTAAACTTTAAATCAGTTAAAAGTTAATCAAATAAAGTTTCATAAAAGTATATTTTATTTTTGAGTATTTTTTTTTAATAAAGAGATTCATTTTGTGATGTCAGATTTGCTCAAATGGCTGATTTTTAGCAATTTTAATGATTAAAAAAAGAATTCATTCCAATCAATATAAATTCAGTTTGAAATAAAACAAAGTATTTTGCTTATTAGAAAAAATAAATTTAATCTATTAGCTTAAAATTAAAACTAAAAGAAAGCTTCAAGAAAGATTTTTCATTTTTAAAAATGCATTTTAATTTTTTAGACCTTAGATATCACTTTTTTGAGGCACCTATAATGTGTGTGTATAACCTATCCTTATTTTAGTCGCTGTGTTAACTTCATTTAGTCATCGAGCTCTGAAGTATTTCCTCTCTGTTTTTTCTTTTTACCGTCTACGGTAATTATGAAAAAGTTTTTTTCGTTTTTTCGCCGCCTTGCTTTTTTTGTTTTAAGTTTTATGTCTCATGGCAATAATAAAATTTTGCAATCCTGCAAAATAAGAATTTCAAAAATAAAAGTTCAGAATTGTTGCGTCGCAACGAGCTTAAGACATAAAACAGAAAATGTCATTATTATAAAAAATAATTATTTTAATAAAAAAGAATAAAGATAAATATTCAACTCGTGGGTTACTGGTGTAATTTAATTGAGTAACTTCCCTTAGATCGGCTTTCTGTTTAATAAAAATAGAAATGCACACATTTTTTAATACAGTTTCAGTATAAACTAATGTCATAAATGAATAAACAAGAACATAAAACATTGCTATCTTCAAATATCAGAATTTGTAGTGGGTAAAGTGCACACTCTCAATAGTAGCAAATAATATATTTACATATAGTGCTGGTGTTAATAAAACAGTGCTCGATGTAATACAACAGAGCTATTAAATAAATATACATTTTATCCTTCACCGATAGCACGACTCTGAGTTTCATGTACAACACAATATTCAAGTACTGAGTATAGACTGGCCGTTTCGTAATTTAAATTTAAAAAATATACCTGACTATCGTAATGTTGGCGAGATATATATTATACTAGGATTACAGTTTTTTAATTTAAAATATTATATTTGGCATTTAAAATAAACGGGATTTGTATATATATGTGTAAGAAAAAAATTAAACATTTTTTTAGAGTTGTGAATATTAATATTTTATTATTAAACAAGATTACTTGTTCCTTTTATTATATATATATATATATATATATATATATATATATATATATATATATATATATATATATATATATATATATTCACAACTCTAAAAAATTGTTTAAATGTGTTTAGAATAAAGAGTTTTAAAAATCTTCAAATGGTTGATTTAAACATTTTTAAAACTCAAGAACCATCAAGAAATAACAATACAAGTAGATACTTCAAACCTGGAGTTAAGGTATTCTTCAAGATGTATCAGCGCGGAAAGGAATTCTGGGAAGGCGGCGTTATAAAAAAAAAAACGGATCGGCAAAATGACATACATGGTACTGGGACAAAGGTGGGAACATAAGCGACACCATAATCAGTTAAAACGTAGATTCAATGATTTAAAAGTTCCTAAAAAGAGGTACCAATTGAAATTCTGTATGACACGTTTAACGTGTTGGGATTGCTATGAGTTTGAATTTGTTATCAGAAGGTTTTATTGGTTAGTTTACGGGCATATTCACCATATTAATCCACAACAATATAGAATATAGGCATTCAAAACGAACCAATCAAAAGTCAATTGAATAAGAAACAACGGTAATTAAGGTTTCAATAAAAAATAACAGACATTTATGTACAATTAATATACAATTAGAAAACTTGTGGTTTGATAATGCAAGAATTGACCATGTATAAATTGGGTGTCTTATGTGTTAAAGAACTGGTCAAATAGAGTCAAATGGAAAATATTACTTATATAGAAATTTGTGTAGTTTGTGTGCGTGATTAAAGTAGAGTATAAATGTCTTAATTTTCTAGAGTTGTTTACCTTGGATTGTTCTGCGTTTATCTTTTGTTAAATACAATTTCTATCTTAGTAGTGTGTAAGAACACTTTTCTTAGAAAGTTGTAAGTGAATTTTGAGAGAATAATGTTTGTGTTTGAGTCAGCAGTTGACGCGCGAAAAGTTTCTTATCAAAATAGTGACACGCGTGGATTCGTGTGGCATCTCTCTGAAGCTAAGTGACTGACTGGTGAACTGGGTCGAAATGGTCCTTTTTATTTGTTTTGGGAATCCAAAGTAGGCCCCAGAGACTTGACGAGAAAATAGGTTTTCGACAATTATTACACATTTTGGTGTCGTCTCGACCAATAAAACGTCGAGATTTGCAATGTGAGGTGTTGATTGGTTAAAACTGATTTTGATGGAAGAGTGTATTTTATCACGGGGGTGAGAAAATATGGACGATTCTATCAAACGCACCCATGGCATCAGAGATTGTTGAACCAAGTGTTTATGGCAAAAGAAAAAAGAATACCAACAGAATTTCTAACTATTGAACCAAAGCTGAAGAAGTATAGACTCCATGGAAAGTCATCTCAAAGGGGAGGTGTTATATAGGAATAAAGTGTCGCTGCCGACATTGGAGTTTGAACACAGATCATCAGAGAGCAAACACAGGTGATCCCATTTTGAATAAGTAGATCACGTGTTGGTAAAGGAAATGTATATATGGGAATTAGCGTGGTGTCTAAATGGTCACTATACGGATTATTATTCAGATCACTATTCGGTGGTTATTTTTCGAGCGAGTATTATCGAGCAAGTACTATTAGTACGAGTGTTATTCGAAGGCGTCTGACACCAGTATTGTTCAACAGCGTTACTATAGTTGTATCTGTGATTGCAAAGTCTCTTCTACAATGAGAATTACGAAAGTGACAACGAGTATTTGTTGACATTACAAAAGTGGCAATGAATGTTCGTTGACATCACAAAAATATATATATAAACAAAAACAAACCGTAATTTAACTAAAAACAAACCATAATTTATAATAAAAATAATCCGAATATTTATTTTTCGGCCTACATGTAACTATCACTTCATTTCTTCATTTCATTTAATTAGCTATGGTTATTTAAGTGTTTTAAGATGACCAATTTTTCAACAAGAGATAAGTTACATTTATTTCCTTTCCCTTTATAAGACTTAGCTCTGGTTATAAGATCCCAGTTGGTTGATGATGAGACGCCATTATTCTTTAAATGCAAGAAATAGTTGGCGAGAGTAGAGCTGTTTTTGTATTTTATATTGCCTCAGGTCATTCGATGATGGTAAAAACGAAATTTCCAATGATTTTCAGTGGAACCAAATAAAATATAACATCGTTACCGGAATGTATGCTCGCTCGGTATACAATACTATTAGTCATATATTGACCGTTTACGAGACAGCTTATATTTTTTCGGCAGTTGCATTTATTTTTAGAAATATCAAGTTGTCTTTTATAAAGGCTTTAGAACTAAACAATCATGAAGTAAATTTAGAGTATTTAGAAAAAACAAGTTAAAAAAATCAGAAACACTGTAAGCGTAAAATTATGTTTTAATCTCCCTCTTAATTGTAATATTTAAACTAAAGACATTTCCTAAATTTAATCCATGAGAATTTTAACCATTCACCAACATTAAAAAAGATTTTTTTAACAAAAATAATGTTAAAATCAGCTATAGCTGCCTTAATAACATAGATAAAACCATATACAAACATAACAACATTATAGTGAACAAACATATTTGCATCAAAGACAACGTAAATAAAGACATTTTTTAGGAAATGGATTAAATCCGACATATTTTAAAAAATTTTTAATTTATTTATTTAAACGTTATTTTTAATGGATACTCATATTTGAGTAGATGCTCCGTTTTTGTTATTAAACAGTATATTTATTTATTGACACTATTTACAAATGAAATAAGAAAATATAATCGAAAAGGTCTGCCTGTTTCAATTTTTATTGTATTTTCCAATTTTTGAATAAGATATTTTATATTGTGATCGAAATTTTGGATAAACTGTCCGAAGTTCATGTTCAAGTACTTTCGTCGATCCGAATCATTTTGAAGAACCATGTAGCGTCTTCCTAGATAAAGTGTATGAGCAAAATAATTAAAATGTTGAAATTGTGTAAAAAAATAATGTTAAAACTATTTTAATAAAAAAGATAATATTAAAATTGAATGAACAACTTAAGAAAATGTTGGAATGTGTAAAAATTAATATAAAAATTATTTTTATTAAAACAGATAATATTAAATTGTGTGCTAAATGAGTGACAAAGTGGAAAATATTATGTGTAACGCGTTTCGTGCTCTAGAATAATTCCATCGGAATAAATAAATTAATGTTTTTGTTAATGTTGTTAATGATTTTATATATGTGTAGGAAAAGGGAGAAATAAAAACGCAAGCGGCGGTTATAATTATGCACCGGTAGGAAACGCTTAAAATTTTGGAACGCTAAATTTTTAATTAGAGACGTGTAGTAACTTTGCTGTGAAAAAATACCTTCAGTAGAACTATGGACATATATACAGTATTAAAGTATTAAGCAAAACAAATGTCATTTGTCCCTTTTCACATGAGAAAAAACATAATTTCTGCATCTGAAGAATTGTACTTTATCATAAAAAAATGTAAACCATTCAAATAAATTTGTTCACTTCCATAATTTGGTTATTCCACTGAAACTGTTTTATTTATACACCTGACAACAGAAAATAAAAGACTCAAAAATTATTTTTCCGTATTTTTTTTTGTTGTTATGATGAGAATAAAATTTATGAGGTTATTTTTATTAGCCGACGAGTTTAACCATAATTTCGCAGAAAAGAAAGACTGCTGTTGTGGAAGAAGAAAGGATTTGACCACATTCGGACGAGAAAAAACCTATAAGAATTCTCTTCACGAAGAATGTAATTTTGTAAACGAAGGATATTTATCTCATTCAAATGTCTTTTCTAAACACATTCGAATGTCTTTTCTAAACGTGTGAGAATTTATCTAATATTTGATAATGCTTGTGCCAAAAATCTGAATATTTTGTCTAAAGTATCCAGAGAACCAGCATCATCTGAGGTAGGTAGCCCTCTTTTCGACCTTCAGCCTTTCCAATTTGTGAACTTTTCGAAGTAAGTAAATTTCTTTTCTTGCTAGGAAATTGATTTACATGAACTGTTATTCTAAAAGAAAGTAACTAAAATTAATTTGTTGTGGAGGAAAAAAAATTCATGAACTATTGTTTTTATGAGCAAACAGATTTGAATTTTGAATATGCAAATTAGTTATCTCCATGAAGGAAGAAACGCTATGTTAGCAATCTCGCATAGTCTAACCTAAAACACCCTGCCTGTTGCAGCTATGTCCAGTCTCCTCGATGGTTCTGGCCGAAAAAGAAATGCACCCGATCTTCCCCCGGTGAACTGAAGGAACCACCACAACTCTTTCGGTTCCTGTACAAAGAGGCTTTTAAGGCCACTGTCTTTATGTCACTACCGAAGAATTTACACGAGTACAAAATGTCGTAACGAGGTTCAGTCGCTTGGGGTCGGAAGTAACAGAGAGAGAGAGAGAGAGAGAGAGAGAGAGAGAGAGTAGGGAAAATTCTGCCTAAATAATTTCAGCTGATCTAAGGGAAGTAATTCGGGGATCTTCGTCGGAGCGTGTAATTATAGCAGTTTGCTTTCTCAGCTTTGCTGGCAAAATTAACTGGTTTCCTTCAGGGTCTATTTCTACTCCTGGGCTCGGATCGGACCTTTTTGGCACATGACCACTAACCAACCAGACCAGCAAATTCCAACAAGCCGTCTCTTCCGCGTTCTTCGATCCGATCTGATCTGTCTCTGATCCCCACTCTCTAACTCAAGTGTGCAGGCCGCTTATATATAGAGAGGCGGAGCTGAACAACTTCTACTAGGCCCCGCCCACGAATTTTAATATGGAAATCGCCTTGACCACCATGCAAGTTTTTCTGGTCTCCGAAACTCCGCGGGAAACCACTTCTCAAATGGTGCTAAAAATGAATTCGGGCTCCCTGCCGGGTTTTCCGTAGATATCATCCACTTGAGTTTTGCCAAAACCACTTATCCCGTCTGGTTGAAGTCCGTGTGTTAGACCACCCAAAAGTCCAATTCGCCATTTATCATACACTTTACTTTAACGAACCCGTCTCTTAATCACTCTGGAATTATTACATTTAATTAACTAATAACTCAACCCCAGAAACAATTATTAAGAAAAAAAAAAAAAACTTATTTCTGGAATTACTCCGGAATCCCTTCTACCCAAGTAATTAACACCTTCATCCTAATTCTTTAGCACTGTTGATTACTAAATCCACCTCCGGGGAAGGGGAGCTTTCTATGTCACAATTCCTCCCCTACCCACCTGTCATTTACTAGTAAATGACACATGAGATGTCATACAAGAAAAAGACGATAATAGACACAGGGTTGTTCAGCTGTACTTGCTGGAAGTTCATGGTCTTCTGGCAACCCGGTCTGATTTCCACTGCGAACAATTCTAGAAATAAAACATGAACAAAACAGACAAGAAAAAAAAAAACGAAGTCAAGATATAGTGTTCTGAGTCCTATACTGTTTTTTTTTTCAGAGCGTCTTTATCAAGCACATTGTCGTGCTTTCACTGAATAAGGTTCATTGTTCAGATTTTTGACATGCAAAAAAAAAGTTTGGTTACTATCAGAATATATGTTTTAATTGATTTCACAACTATTGGTATTTCCATCCAGTTCACAACTTGGGATACTCCCATATCTTCACCAACTCATTTGTCTCTTCATTCATCTACATATGTATTGTACCTACACATTTTTTTCAAAATTAAACACTCATTTTTTCCCTTTTAACATTAACACTCATCTTTTTCAACATTAAACACTCGTTGTTTTTGTTTTTTTAAAAGAAATTAAACACTCATTTTTTTTTCTTTCAAGATTAGCCACTCATTGTTTTCTTTTTTTCAACTACATATTTTACTTAGTTCCTTTTATATTTTTTTTACAACCTTGTCTTATGACTGGTCCGGGTCTTCACAACAGGCCTCGTTAGATTTTTACGGGTTCCAATTCCCTCACAGCAACTGTGGACTGTTCTTCCACATCGGCTGCAGGTTCTAATGCATCTTGGTCTTGGTAAGGCGCACCAATTGGGTTCCCAGTACGCTCCGCACTTCCACTTTCTGTCAGTTCAACTTCCACACTCGACATTCTCACTTGTCTCTTTTTCCACCACCACCAACCCAAAAGAAACCATACCTATAATTAATATAATCCCCACAACAGTTGGCCAGGCTACTATGGTAATAATTCTCTCTCTCCAGCCCAAGTCTTGCCCACTTAGCCTAGTTAATTCTAACTTCAGTCGCCCGAAATCAATCTTATCAACAGGTTGCAGTAACCCCGGCATTTTCCTTAATGAAAACTGGTGAAACTCTGTCGTAATTGGATCCCATAATTCAGCCCATCCAGTTTCATTTGATCCTACCAATTTCAACAACGCCTCATAATTCGCATTATTCTCGCATCTCTGTGCTTCTTCCCTTGTCAGCAACATAAATTTTGTCCTGGCTAAGTTTAGAGCAAGGAATTCTGTCTCTACTTTGTACCTAGCCACTGCCTCTAACCTTGGAGTTGGTTTTGGGTAAGGAAGAGGCAGATTTAATACCTGGTAAACTTCGAAAGTAATAGGGGAACTGACACTAGTATTAGCAATTTACTTCTTTCTAACAGGGTAACACATCCCAAGGTACTATAATACTTCCATAATTGTTGGGTGGGGTCCGCCGGCAAACCAAGATGATGGCGGAGTTTGAACTGTATCTCCAACAGTATCGCCCTTAGTCGTTCTGGGGTTATTATACTCGGGGACAACATATCCAACTGTGCTCTCACAAGTTCTAACAGCACCGTTAACGTATGACTGGTTTGGCGCACTCTATTCACTATAGCTAACAACTGGAGATGCTTTAGCAAGAAACCCTCCAGCTCCTGGTATTCAGCTGTTATATTTGTGGTTACATTCGCCAGCTCTTGCCTAAGATCATGTAGGTATGCAATTAACCAATTAATACTCTCTCTGTTCTTAGCCACTTCCAGCCTAACATTAAGTATCGATACGCTTTCCTTAACTACCTGGGCCATTGATTGCTGCCTCTGCTCTACCTCCGTCAGTTTCCTCTTGATCAACTATCTCATCTTCGGACACCGTGCCAAATAACACACCTAATGCCTTACCTATTATAGGTAACACTGCCCTCTTTTGTCTAGTTCGCAACAACTTAATTCCCTTTAAATAATCGCTCATCTCCTTCCATTGCCTCTCAAGTATTAGGGGCTCCTGAGTTAAGGAGTACAACACACTGTGGTAGTTTAGACCTTGTGAATATTCTCCGGCGATTTGTGTCCTGGCTGCCCCTAACTTATCTATCTCGACCCTTAACTGGGCTAGTAGCAATTCATACGGCTGTAAATCTATCACTAACGTGATTAACCACTTTGATCTAGTTATGATCACTTCGTTCGTCTTCTTAAACACTGTATTTTCATTGTGCTCCCAGGCATTAGCAGCCAAAATCAGCATCACCAGCGCCCAGGGCTTTCTCTCGTCCATGTCTGAAAGAGACGGAGAGAACAGTCTGTCTTACATAATTATCTATTTATTTATTTTTTTTCGTCAGACGGCTGCATTGCGGAGTGACACATCCAGGACCAACCCACACCAACGCCAGCGCCGAGTCTGCGCAGGGGCCCTTCCACGCGGCCTGCGTAACGCCGACGACAACTGCACAATCGACCCCAGACCGTCACTCGTCTAACACAACCCCTGCACAGATTTTCTATTTAATCAATCTGCTCTAAAGCGTTGCTCCTCGCAATCGCAGTTTCATTGGCAACTCCTCCTCATTATCAGGCGCTTGGTCAGTCTGCCATTGATTACGTAATTGAGCTAACGGAATCTCGTCGTCAGGATCCTAATTGCTCGATCCGTCTTCTTCTCCGCTATCACTAGGCTTAATATTCTCTTCCTCAGGGTGTCCAACCGGGGATAGAGTTATCTCTCTCAGCCTTTGAAGGGTAGTGGGACTAATTTCGACCTTCTCGCTAGCTTCACTATCACTTCCTAGTAGTTCTGGTTCCACTAGTGTGGTCCTCCTCAGTTTTTTCTGTTTTGTTTTTATGCCGCCCCACTTCCCAGTCTTCTATCTCAGCTAACTTTATGTCATTTGCGTGTACTCTTTTCACTTTCCCTGTCAGTTGATCCCATATCACAAAGGACACTGGGCCTGTCTGTTCTACTATTCTATAGTAGGGGCTCCACCTCTGGTCCAGGAAGGAAACCTCTTCTCTATTCTTATTTATCCTATCGTTTCGCTTTTTCTGGGCTCTTCGAATTCTTCTCACCTGTGTAAAGATTTTGTGCTGCTGCTCTAAAATTATCCTATGATGGTCCTCCCCTAAGTATTTCCTCCTAGGCCTTAATAGGTTGTCTATGGGTAAGACCACGTCCCGACCATATACCAGATAGTAGGGGGAAAATTTGGTCGTTTCGTTCACCGAGAATCTCACAGCTGCTAAGGCTTGGGTTAAAAACAGATCCCAATTCTCTCTATTATGCTCCGCTAATTTAGCCAGCACATTAGCAAGAGTCTTATGGAATCTCTTCACCTTAGCGTTACTCTGGGGATGGTATGGGGATGTGGTTATGTGTTGAATATTTAGTTCTCCCAACGTCTCCCTCATAACCTGATTCACATTTTCCGAAACGTTATCCGTAACCAACTGTTCGGGAGCCCCATACATGGGAAATATCTCGCCAAGTATTATCTTTGACACCGTTCGCGCCTTCTTATCAGGTATGGCGAATGCTTCAGGCCAACCTGTCAGCCAATCCACAAAACTTAATTCCCTCTATCAGTTGGCCCATAAGGGCCTGAAATGTCTAAACTCATTTTCTGAAATGGGTAATGGAATATCTGTCTCTAAAACCGGAGCAGCCCTACTTCCTCTACCCTGCACTTGGAACGTTACACATTTCTTTACATAATCCACAACATCATTAAACAACTTGGGCCAATAGTAATTTCTCATTATCAACCCATACGTCTTGTCAATCCCCATGTGTCCTAACTTTCTATGGCACTGATCTAAGATCTCAGACCTCAACTTTTCGGGTATCACCATCTTCAAGCTTACCTCCTCATCCTTTCCGGAAAGATAATACAACACATCACCCTGCAATACGTATTTGTAGGTATTTCCTGCCTTTATTCTGGACCTAATGGCTGCTATGTCACTATCCCCTTGACTTTGTCTAACCATGTCTATCCAGTGGGGGTCCGTAATGGTCTCTATTTCTCCCGCCTCCTGATCTTCCCAATTAGGTCTCCCTTCTAACTCATGTGAGTTAATTACATTAATCTGGAAGGCCATATCATACACACCTGGCTCTAACTTGATGGACTCCGTTTCCAACTGTTTCAGTATCCTCGATATCAAATCAACACAGGTGTTATCCCTCCCGGCTAGGTACTCCATTTTACAGTTGTACCCACTTAGCTTCAGTGCCCACTGTCGGATCTTTAGTCAGAAGCAGGGGGACGGTCCTTGATCCTTTCACTAATGAACTACATACTGTCACTTCTCTCTCATTATTATCATACCCGTCCGTAGGGGTCACCTGATACAAGCCGTCATTCAGGGCTCCCTCTACTATAATTTCGCCTTCCCCTGATACAGTGGTTCTAGGGGGCAACTTTATATCTGCCTGGGCTACTACAGGTATCTGCTCGTAATTGTCTTCCCCTAGCAGTATCTCTACCCCGTCCAAGGTCAGGGTGGCTGGGTCGAAACGGATCTGGGCCTTGTGCTAAACAGCATAAGGCCCAGATCACTCCCCAGAATCAACTCGCCCCACAAGTTAGGCACTACATATACTTTCATGATACCTCTAGTCGTTGCTAATTGAAACGGCAGCCATGTCATGCCCTCTATCCTCATCCTACTGCTATCGGCCTGGCTTATGGATAAATCTACTGGCCTAATTTTCCCCATGTCACTAACTGTCTGTAGGTTCTCGAACTAACCAGTGATACTGATACTCCAGTATCAACCAGGGTCCTAACTTTCCTGCCTCCCAGCAAGACATTGCAGGTGAGATCCGGCCCCTCCTTCAGTAAATGGTACACTCGAGCCTACCCTTCCATCTCCAAATTCTTTCCTATTCGCCTCCCTTCTGGGCCACCGAGAGGCGGGGGACAGCAACGGGGGTTTTTCCTTATTTCTTCGAGGTCCCATTTCTCGTCTGGGGGCCCCTCTGGCTGGGATGGGGTTTGGATGATAGCGCTCTTCCGCTCTACCCCTCTGTCCCTTCATTTCCTTCCTATCCCGACCGGTTCGTCTTGGGGGTTTCCTTCCTCTGTGGGGGCAGGTTCGCCTCATGTGGCCTGCGCCCCCACAATGCCAGCATCTTCTTCGCTGACAATCGACCGAAAAATGACCAACCACTCCACACGTCCAACATCTCAGAGGTCTTGCTCGGACTGGGGCCACCCTGCCTCCTACTCCTTCACGGGTGACCCAGCGGCGTTTCCCGAGCTCTTTGCTTTCCTGGTGGGTGGTAACAGCGCGTTAGTCCGCTCAATGCCTAATTTACGGTCCCCTGCTGCCGTACACCACTGAGCTTTGTACCCGTATTCGTACAATTGGATCCAAGAGACCTACGGTCTCCTTCCCAATTGGTTGGACAGTCCCGAGCCCTGTGCCCAGCGTATTTACACGTCCAGCACACTAGCCCATACCGGCCTGGCGTGGATTTATAGAATCCGTACCGCAAGTCCCATTCTCGTTTATTAGGATCTGCCTCCAATTCCCAATTTTACTCTACTTCTTCTTCTGGGTCCCGTGCCCGAACCTGCTCCTTCTTTTTCATTATCTTGGTCCCACTGGGGTCCCTGGATACACTCCCACTTATTCTGTCCCAAAGTCGTTCACTGTTGCGAGCCGCTTCAATGGCCGCGGCCAGGGTGCTCGGTCCTTCCTTCAGGACGTCACCCTGCAGCTCCCTATCGCTCAATGCATCCATATATACGTCGGCTAACAGGGTCTGTATCGGACCAGTCTTTCGGGTCGCCAGCTCCGGGAAAGCCAGTGCCGCTAAGCCCGCTATTCTTTCTCCCAAATCCTCCATGGCTTCCTTATCTCCCTGCCGGAGTCTGAACAACTTCCTAACTGCCTCAATGACCGTGCGCTCACTGGCGTACTGTCGTACCAGGGAAGACTTCAAGTTAGGGCATATCACTATATAGCCCTCCGACATATTTGGACAATGGACCGGCCGCTGCTTCGTATGCCAGTAGAACCATCTCCTGGTCCGACAAGCCATGGAAAATCCACGGGTCGGAATCCTGGCACAAGACACCAAATCTAACGTAAAACACCCTGCCTGTTGCAGCTCTGTCCTATCTCCCCGATGGTTCTGGCCGAAAAAGAAATCCACCCGATCTTCCCCCGGTGAACTGAAGGAACCACCACTATTCGCCACGTTGTGAATTCTTCACCCGAACAGCAGTGTATCGGTCTCCCCAGAACGGTCCGGCGGCAAGGGGAGGAAATGGCTGGGTATCACGCTGAAAGGAAATCACTATTCACGCAGAAAATGTTCTTGTCGTAGCTGCAAAGACATGAAAAAGAAAAAAATAAGCAACTCTTTCGGTTCCTGTAAAAATACCCTTTTAAGGCCACTGTTTTTATGTCACTACCGAAGAATTTACACGAGTACAAAATGTCGTAA
Organism: Acanthosepion esculentum; assembly: GCA_964036315.1. Taxonomy (NCBI): domain Eukaryota; kingdom Metazoa; phylum Mollusca; class Cephalopoda; order Sepiida; family Sepiidae; genus Acanthosepion; species Acanthosepion esculentum. The sequence continues at coordinate 83,121,051 of OZ038475.1, forward strand.
CGAGGTTCACTCGCTTGGGGTCGGAAGTGACAGAGAGAGAGAGAGTAGGAAAAATTCTGTCTAAATAATTTCAGCTGGTCTAAGGGAAGTAATTTGGGGATCTTCGTCGGAGCGTGTAATTATAGCAGTTTGCTTTCTCAGCTTTGCTGGCAAAATTAACTGGTTTCCTTCAGGGTCTATTTCTACTCCTGGGCTCGGATCGGACCTTTTTGGCACCTGACCACTAACCAACCAGACCAGCAAATTCCAACAAGCCGTCTCTTCCACGTTCTTCGATCCGATCTGATCTGTCTCTGATCCCCACTCTCTAACTCAAGTGTGCAGGCTGCTTATATATAGAGAGGCGGAGCTAAACAACTTCTACTAGGCCCCGCCCACGAATTTTAATATGCAAATCGCCTTGACCACCATGCAAGTTTTTCTGGTCTCCGAAACTCCGCGGGAAACCACTTCTCAAATGGTACTAAAAATGAATTCGGGCTCCCTGCCGGGTTTTCCGTAGATATCATTCACTTGAGTTTTGCCAAAACCACTTATCCCGTCTGGTTGAAGTCCGTGTGTTAGACTACCCAAAAGTCCAATTCGCCATTTATCATACACTTTACTTTAACGAACCCGTCTCTTAATCACTCTGGAATTATTACATTTAATTAACTAATAACTCACCCCCAGAAACAATTATTAAGAAGAAAAAAAAAAAACAAGAAAATAAAAACAAACTTATTTCTGGAATTACTCCGGAATCCCTTCTACCCAAGTAATTAGCACCTTCATCCTAATTCTTTAGCACTGTTGATTACTAAATTCACCTCGGGGGTGGTGGTGGGGGTTTTGGTGGGGGCTGATCTCTCTATGTCACAATAGGCAAGAGCCTGTGCGAAGGAATTAAAAAAAAAATATTAAGCCCAAGCCCTAGGGTACCTCCGGCCAGGCAGCATCTCTCCTTCGGGAGGGCGCTGGGTTTATTGCTTAGCGCCTGAGGCGTCCCCAGGCGTCTATACTACATTTATTAGAAAATCTGCTCAGTTTAAATACAGGAGTCATAAAAATGACTTCAGAGGACCGCACATTTTCCCCACTACCCAGAGATTAGCTATCGCGACAAAGATGTCCAGTTCAATTTCATTCAAATTGTGTGTATGTATGTTTGCGTGCGTATATTTTAATTCAATGATGGACCTAAAAATATTTCCATAAAACTAAAAAAAAAGTTTAAAAATTAATCTTATTTATTTCTAAATAATTTTCGAAAAGTACAATAAAATCTTATAATTATCTATTTTCTTTTAGGGTTAAAAATATTTTGGGTTTTTTCGCCGAGAAATTAGGCCATTTTTTTCTCATTCCACTTCTGCCATTTTTACCTAAATTTTCATTTTTGTGGTCGTTAATCTTTTCTTATTTAACCAAAATTCTCTGTATCGACATAAGTAATAAAATGGATAGTTATTTTGTGGTTATGTTTATGCTGTTAGGTACCAAAAATAGATATGAATAGATTGGTATCAATAGATAAATATGAATAGACTGATATCAATAAATGGAAACAATGAAATAATTATCAATAAGATACTAAATTTCTCTCACTGTAGATAAGAGAAAGAAAGAAAAATTGTTTATTTTTTATCAGCCGTACAAGCAAAAAGGCAGCCTGGAGAATATTATGTTGCCTTTTCTTTCTTTTTTTTTTCTTGTCTGCAAATTTATGATTTTATTGCTCATTCTAGGGTAGGGGTTGTACACACTGAGTAGAGAGGGATATATTATTCCAATGTCTTGTTTCAAAGTCAATCAAACTGTGTGTGTATGAGTGTGTGCGTATGTATATTAGATGTAAGTCACTCACGCACAACAAAGACCTTGCATACGCGTATGTAATGTAATGTATTTTCGATATACATTTCATTGGCGCAGGCTAAGTCACACGCAGACAGTGTGTAACGGACAGAGAATTCTTTTATAGATTTGCATGTACACTAACATACACTCACACGTGCACTCGCACGTGTGCGTACTCACTCGAACAGATAACCAACTTAATATATATTTAAATAGTTTTCACTGGAAAAAGAAAATATTTTCAAGTTTAATTTTCAGTGGAATGACAAAAGATATTTCAAAGATGGAACTAATACATTGGGCAGTAGTTTCCTTGTACTTCCTATAGGAAAGGAACCTATAGAAAATAGAAGAAACTGTAGTATTAAAATCTGAGGCAATATCGGTACTGGCGAAGATGAACAAAGCAGCAGGTAAAGATAAGATTGTAACATAGATAGATTAGACGATTTGGGGATTGATAAATGAATTATATGACAGCGGTGAACTACCAGAAGACCTCAGTAGGTCTATTTTCGTAATTCTGCCAAATAGACCAAGCGCAAATAAATGCAACTTCTATCGGACAATCAGTTACATGAATCCTTAGTATTGTAGAGTTCATAGCAAAATTAAACCATAAATAGGGAAAGAACAATGTAGCATTGTTCAAGATACTGGAACAAGAAACGGTATTTTAATTATCAGAATACTACCAGAGAGAGAAAAGCCTACACAAATATTTCATAGCTTACATGAAGACCTACTTGAAAGGATAAGGGGAACTACTGTACACATATTGAGTATACAACAAATTATTGTAATAAAAACTATCAGCATGAATTATATAAGAAATAAAAGTAAATTACTATTTAACACTTCTCATACAGATTTTAAATTTTAGTTGCAATTCTTTTAAATATAATTTAAATGAAAAATCTAGTTTATTATTATAGTTGGTAGAGAGGATTGTATAGTTTAACAACTGTATTGTGATATTCTTTATTCATTCCTCACAAAAACCCAAAGAGTGTCAGAAGTAGCATCAGTGTTCACTCTGATTTCTTCCAATCTCTCTACTATATGGTTGTTTGCCAGGGAAATTGTCTTTGTAGGATTTACATACAAAATTTCATTCTCCTCTTCTGATTACATAGCCCAGTCAGTTTAACCTCCTCTTTCTAATCAGTATAATTAGGTCAGTTTAACTTTTTACTAATGGCAGCCATCCTGATTCTGTCTTTGATTTTTTCCCCAAACTATGTCTGAGTCAGTTGTTTTCGAATACTGAAAGACTTTTTATATCTTCTTTTCCCAGTTCCCAGGTTTCACAAACATAAATCGCCCCGGGAATGATCAGAGAATAGTAGAACATGTTCTTGATGTAATATGGACTTCAACTTATGCTGATGACACTGATTTCTCAAAAAATGTCCAAACTGAAACTGCTTACAAAAGAATTTTAAACTACTTACGAGAAACTGGGACTGAAAGTAAACACCTTCCAAATGCAAAATAATAATAAAGAAATTGATAACATTATGATAGACAGTGAAACTATTGAACTTACGTCTTTTTAGAAATTAATCGTTCCAACAGCATTTAATTATATTAGGCGAAGGATCGCACTTGCTTCAACTGCTTTTGGAAGATCGACGAAAAAAATCTGGGACACAAAAGAAATTGTGATATTAATTTTAAGAAAACATTAAGTTAAAAATAATATTCAGAGACAGTCATGATAACAGCATGAGATCCTAGAGATCTTCTTTTTATCTATCTTCATAATCAAAAGTGCTCATAAAAATAAAACTAATAAAAAAATATAGAATCGTTTTTTGTCTTTTCATTCACAAACATGCTTACTCTTTCTCACTTTTGTACTTGAACCAATTCAATTTTTCTTTTTCATTAACATTAGGTAATTTTTGCTTGGACAATCTCAAATTTGAGCTTTATTTCATACTTATATAATACTTAAAATATAACCACAATAAGAGTTAGAAATTTCAGTAAGTTGAGAATGGTGTAACATTAAATTATAACTGGGCCGATCACAATTGTAAGGTCTTTCATTGGTAGGTTAATAGATATCGAGATGGTTTTAAAAAATGTCAGTTTTAACGAGGTGGGAGCATCTATTTTCAGAGTGAGGAGAGCCAATTTTCTTTGAAAATCGGTATTCAAAATTCAGGCTTTTTACCTAGGTTTGAACACCGTCTCTGGCACAGAGACTATTTCAGCCACAAAGCAAGCTTACGACATTCTAAATATTTGTTAGAATAACGAATTATAATTTTGCCCATAATCAAAGTAAGTCAGAAATAATCGATGAGAAAAGGATAACCCTTCTGTCTTTTTTTTTTTACTGGAAGCTGAACAATGTGGAAGCAATCAACTCGCCATGGACAATAAATTAGAAAGCCCTACTCACTTTCATTCATCATTTCACTCATTCAGTGCACAATAAAGGCTAGTGATGAACGATTTTTTGTTTTTAAGATTTGTACTTCTCTTCTAATTAATCTCCCTGCTTTCGAAATTAAGCGATGACATGCGGAGTTGGAACATCAATTTCGAAATACTATTAAAGCGAATTACGGTTGAATGAAAAGGAACAGTTGGGTAATATTTGAAAAGGTTCATGTAAGTCTTGAGATTCACTCATGAATTTTTATTCGATCGATCGATCGAACGATTGCACATATAAGTTTAAAAGCCAAAAGAACCTCAAGTTCAAAATGTTATTCCTGTATTTATTGCACACACACACACACACACACACACACACACACACACACACACACACACACACACAGAGTGCTTGGACTACTAAGGAGAAACTATTCCAATTCAAAAGTCCCAATTCATAAAGGGTGCACAAAAAGCACGGAAGAATTTTAGAAAAATGGAAAGAAATCAGATTCAAAACGGAAAAAGTAAGAAAAGATATAAAAGAGATTTTCATTTTTCATACAAATAAGATTTATTCACTTCTATTTTGATGAACAAGTCCTTTCAGTTTAAAACTATTTAAATGATTGAATATAACAAACAACAGTCAGACATAAAAAGCGAAGTATTTACAAATGTTTATTCATTGTATAATGTTTAATAGGTCTCAAATAAACTCAGATTTGACTTCAAACATAAACCTGTATAGATTCATATGCTTGACAGATGAATGTCTACATCCATCTATTTGCTTCTACCTTTCTTGATTTCAGCAGCAATTTTGTCTTTAATACCAACAGCCAGTATTTGATTCCAGGACTATGGATAAGGAAGGGCGTGCTATTCTAAGAGATACTTGGCCGAGTGCTTGATTTCCTTTGTTGTTGTGAAGCGATTATTTTAAACTCTTCTTCTTTTACTTTATGTGCCATGTCTTCTCAGGACGTAGGCGATCAAATCTTTCCACACATTCCCGTCCTTTGTAGCTGTTTATAATTTTTGTCTTTTTGTTATTTCTCCTAAATCCTGTTCCACCATCCATTTACTCAGTATTTTATGCGTTGTTTTCCTCCGCCCCGCTTGCCATCAATCTGTTCTGTGAGTTTCAGATTTTTCAATTTCTCTTTTCCTATTATGGGCTCTAGAAATTTAAAATATCTCTACCAGGTGTTAAGGGAAATGATTACCAAGCTTGTCTAGCAACCAATTCTCTGGTATAGTGAGTTTGATTATCGCACTTTTGGATTTATGCTGTAAGATCCTAGGCTTAGTAAATATCAATATTAGAATTTTTACATTTTGGAAACGTTAAAGAAATAAAACGTATGCAATTTATATAGTGTATTGGATGAACTTTATTTTTAAAACAATTAATGTCAGTCGTAAGAGAGTATGTATCTGACATCTACTCCTCATGTCAAGTCTCTGGACTATGGCGATCTCTAGACAAATAGATTTTAATAAAAGAGAGAGAGAGAGAGAGAGAGAGAGAGAGAGTATTTCCATCCTAATTAATAAAGATAAATGATTACATGAAACATAGCTTAAAATTTGATCGCAATTACTACAATTATAATTTACCGTAATTACTACTTTTTGTAGTAGCCATCATTAATTATCATAATTATCATTAATTCGCTAATATTAATCATTAACAATTAGAATTAACAATTATTATTATTATTGAATGAAACAGCAGTACGACAACAAAGAGACGCTGGGTTATAAACATACGGAACCGAATATATTCATCGTGACACCCAGTCTGATTAGGGTATAACAGACACATGCATCACAGCCAAATGTGCCCGATATAGTGACAGATTTTGATAAAAGCAGCGCATGCTTGCAGGCGAAGCCCAGTTATAAATACATTCAGGTCGGTTAAACCACTCCACTCAGACGGTCTCCGATTAAGTGTGTCCCCAAATATATAAATGTGACTCCCAAGTTGCCTTGGCCGCCTCACCCTACAAACTAAAAAAAAAACCTATCGAAACCCAGCCATGATGTTATCCCACTACTCCTGCTCATGAACAGAGATGCACAGTGTGTCATCCTCTGGGGAACATGCACAACTGGTTATAGTCAGGCAAATCTGTTACATTGAACGAAATATTTACTGTAACCCATTTTAATTCACCAAGACAAAACATGTACATGTTAACGCAGCCAACCATGATCAGAAGCCATGATAGCAATGCTTCATGTAACATTAGGGCATTTATTATTATTATTTGATTTGATTTGATATCATCTCCGACTCTTAGATATTTCAGCCGGGTGATGTAGGTCATATTTCAGCTCCTACCCGCAGCATAGAAGCACAACATTTTCCTTAGTACATAAGCTGTTCCAAGCATCACCGTTACCTACTCAATGACAATGATGTCAGATAACTCCAAGGTGTTTTTTGAGTCAGAATGATTCTTGGAAATAGTCAAGAGTGCGTCAAACATAAAGTGGACGACTGGAGTTGCTGCTCGGTGCATTTCTCTAATTTTCTCTTCTTTATTTTTGCCCGCTTTGCTATTACCATGTTATCATCGCAAGGTATCGCAACGTCCATCAGGATTCATTCATGTTGCTCTTGTGCATAAGTGTGCTACAAGGGTGATTGCTCTCCTAGCTCGTTAGCCAAGATGGCCGTATCCTACATAAGTTACCGACGGCGGTGAATGCCTGTACCACTTCTCTGAGCACTCTAGGACATATCTTCTGTTTAGATTTAAATGCATTCTGAGGGCGACTGTGTCATGTTATTATTAAAGAAAATCGACCCTCATTCTTTCGTATGCCAGGTCATGCGAAAGACGTGATTTGTTGTTGTATCCACTTAATTAGACAAAAGACAGCTATTAACGAAAAACATAAATGTACAAAGCTATTCGCAAGATATGGGCTGCGCTTGTTAGAACTGTTTTTTTTTTATTTCATTGAGAGATGGTGCACAAAGGATTTTGTTTATTTGTTTTTGAGTTCCTTTCTTTATCAGATTCAAAGCGCCAACCACAACAGGAACAATTTTAGTTTTAAGCGCCACATCTTTTCTATTTTCATCTCCAGGCTTTGTATTTTCTTAGTTTTTCAGAAAACTCCACAGAGATGTTTTATGCCCAGGTACACTCATGTCAATCTGTGTGCAAACCTTTTATTTTTTTGACTTGATAATAATGTCTGAGCAATTTAATTGTATTGTTCGATTTATGTTGATAGAAAAATCCCAGATAATGGTAACATCCGCTCCCTCAACTACAGATTCAGGATGATGTTCATACCAATTTGCAGCTGTTTTTATCGAGCAGTCATGACAAATCTTATAATGTAGATATTAACCTACCCTTTCATGACGGTTTTTGTACTCATTGGCTGTGAGTATTGCGCATCATGAGAAAAGGTGATCTTTAGTTTCAGTGTATTGGTTACAGAACATACATTTTGGGTCCGTACTAGTCTATGCTAGACAACGCCAAGGGTTAGTGCAAATCGCAAGAAATTATAATTGTCATGGGAGACCTGAATGTCAATGAGAGGGATGATGAAATAGTTGGCAAATTCGGACTAGGAACCATAATGAACGTGGAGGAAAATGGGCCCAATGGTGTGCAGCGAACGACCAGGTAGTAGTCAACACCTGGTTTCAAGAACACCCAAGAAAAATATATGGACATGGATTAAACTGCAAAATATATCCAGGTTATATCATTATCCAGGTTATATATATCAGAAATTGAAAAAATAAAATAACAGCGAAAATATCGTAATAGCCCCTAAATGCAAAAACCAAAGTTGAAAAAATAATGTTCCCACTATTACACATGGTAAAGCAAATTCATACTCTACGTCAAGGTTTAATGCAAATCGCAAGAAATCGCAAATCGTCATGGGAGACCAGAATGCCAAAGTAGGCAATCAGATGGCTGGTGAAATAGTTGGCAAATTCGGACTAGGAACCCGCAATGAACGCGGAGAAAAATGGGTCCAATGGTGTACGGCAAATGACCAGGTAGTAGCTAACACCTGGTTAACGACGACGAATATAGACATGGAGACGAATATGGACATGGAAAAGACCAGGTGGAGAAACGAAAAACCAAATCGACAACATAACTATCAACAAGAGATTCAGGAATGCAGTTGTACACTGCAAAACCTATCCAAGTACCAACTGCGAAAGCGATCACCTCTCTGTTGTATGTATATTTAGAACCAAACTACGGAAACTGATGAGACTTAACGCAGCACCCAACATTCTTGAACGAGCCGAACCTGAAGGATAAATATATGCACAGTATGAAAAGAAGATACGAGGGACAAAATGGAAATGGAAGCTCGAAGTAGGATACACTAAGAGAAACTTTAGTTACATCAGCAAACAAGTTCACCCCAAAGGAAAATAGACAAAAAAAAACAACCCAAAACCAATGAATGACAGATGAGATTCTCAATATGATGAAGAGGAGACAAAAACAATGCGAAACACAACAGAATATAGAACACTACACATAGAAATAAGAAAAAACGCAGACAGGTTAAAGATGAATGACTCTACTACGAAAAAAATGTGTAGAAATAGAAAGAACGAATATCACAGATAAAGCAGATATCCATAAAAAAATAAGAGAACTAACAGGACAAAAGACAAGCTCATTAGCAGAGTGCATACAATCCAAGGACGGAACGATGATATAGAAAAATACTTCAGAGATGGAACGAATATATTGGAGAACTCTGCCACGACGAAAGAGAACAACTGGCAATACACAGAAATATTGACGGGCCGGAAATATTAAAAACCGAAGTGGAAGCTGCACTGAACAAATTGAAGCGACAGGACCAGATGGAATTGTAATAGAGATGCTGGCAGCATTAGGTTGATTTTGGAAGAGACAAGATCACAGAAATAATAAATGAAATCAAAAACACTGGTGATATACGGGAAGACCTAACTAGATACATTTTCATAACACTGCCTAAGCCAGATGCAAACGAATGTGAACTGCATCGAACAATCAGCCTAATAAGCCATATAACAAAACTCATCATCTGAGTTCGGATGAATATAGCGCGGAGTAGAATCAGATCCAAAATAGGAACAGTGCGTATTCGTCAAAGACACTGGAACAAGGAACGCGATATTTATGCTCAGAATGTTATCAGAAAAAGTAATAAAAATGCATAAGGACGTGTATCTGTGCTTTAAAGATTACAAAAAGGTGTCCGATAAAGTACGCCTCAAATATCTGTTAGAACTGCTCAGCAACATTGACATATTTGGAAGGATATCAGAATAATCAAGAAACTATACTGGCAGCAAATCACCTGCATACGGATAGAAAAGGAGTTCAGCATGTTCAACAACATAAGATATGCAGATGATATAGTGTTGATACGAAAAGAAAACTATAAAATACTCCTACAGAATGTAGCGAAGGAAAGCGAGAAGAAAGAACTAAACATAAATTACAAGGAGACACAATGCATGATTATCAACAAAAAGATGGCTTCAATGTGCAAATTACAAATCGGGATATCAAAAATCAAACAAGTTCAAAATTTAAATATCTAGGAAGTGTTCTAACAGTGGACGGAAGCTGCAGTGGGAAAGCCAAAGATGCATTTCAAAAGTTAAGCAGAGTATTAAGAGAGAGAAACAAAGAAAAAGTACTAAACTGTTACATTACACCTGTCCTTCTATATGGCAGTGAGTGCTGGACAATCTCCTCAGAGATGAAGAAGAGACTTAAAGCAACATAAATGTGGTTCTACAGAAGGATGCTGAGGATACTGTGAACCGAATATGTGAGCAACGACAAGGTTTTAGAGAAAATGAAAACATTAAGGAAATTTATGCTTAACATCAGGAAGAGACAATTGAAATTTATGGTGCACGTAATGAGGAAGGAGGGCTTGGAAATTTTGATACTCACAGGGCAGATTGAGGGAAAGAGGAACAGAGGAAAACGGCACACAACATATTTGATGGGCTTGGGTAAATGGATGGCGGAACAGGGTTTAGGAAAAATAGCAAAAAAGTCAAAATTTACTAAGAGCTACGAGGGCCAAGATTTTATGGAGGGACATGAGAGCCTACGTCCTGAGTGGACACATAAGTTAAAGAAAACGTTTATGAAAGATATTAGCTTGATTATTGCATGTAAGCAGGACTGGGTCTTGTGCAACAAAAATAAATCCTTCAGTCTCACTCTTGTTCTAAAATCCATATCCACAGGTGGGTTGCGAATTAATCTACATCAGTATTTTTGCTTCAGAGAAGGAATTGGCCATGTAGAAGCTCTTTGATTCCAGCTTACTTCTATTTGCTTTTGGCCTCATGTTTCAGGTTTATGACTGATTTTGTGACTGTTATATCTACTTCACCGCTATTTTCAAGATTTAACCCGAATTCTCTTTGGGCTTGTTTTGATACAGAATAAAGTTATTTACTTTTTTCATGCTCCATTATGAGTTGTAACATATTATTATTATTATTATTATTATTATTATTATTATTATTATTATTATTATTATTCACAGCTGTTAAAATATTTATTTTCAAGTCGCCACTCATGAATTAAGAAAATAAACCGATCCAATTCTTTAGGCTGTATCCAATTCTTTCCAATATATCCTCGCTGTTCTGAGCAGGCAAAACTTTTGTAATGACTATTTTCAAATTAGAATTAAATATTTGCAAGAATACTTTTCATATTTTTGTATAGCATCCCATTGATCACTGTTACTGTAATTATTTTCTTTGCTAGTCACAAACGTTCAGAATTTCATAATTTAAATCATTGTAGTTATCGATCTTCTTTTCATGTCAAATAGGAGATTCATATCATAGTAATAAATCTTTTTCTGTTTGCCTATTTTGTTGCGAATTATTATTATTATTTCATGCATTTTCATGCTCATACTAAATGTCTTGTGGGTTTTAGATAGAATGATATTAAATCTCCACAGATCTTTAGCTCTTTTCTCAGTATCTTCGGACACGCGAGCGCATTGCTTGGGTGGTCTATAAAGTAACAAACCTACTTTGGATGTCCAATTCTTCTAATCTTATTCCAATGATCTTACAAGTGACCTACTATTATGGGCACGATTTCAAATTTCATATTCCATATCTTTCTCAGTTCCCGGATAAGGTCTGGTATTTCTCTAATTTCTTACACTCCTTTATGTTCACTCTGTCCATTGCTGGCACAGTTACGTCCGCGATAGGTTCTGTTTTCGTTATTCATGAATATCAGATTTGGTTTTCTTGTTTAGATTGGGTGGTCGGGTTGAGTATCGAAATTTCAAAATATTTTGTGATTATTGCTTTTCAAGAAAACTTCTGGTTTGTGCTGATACCATTTGTATACATGATCATATTGCAAGACGTTTGCACAGTATTCGGTGTATGATTGTCACCACCTCGTCGTATCTTCTGTTCTGTTTTTCATGGGCCAGCTCACTGATTTTTCACTTTCTTTTCTCTTTCGGATTCTGTTTCTCGCTTCAGTTATCCTCTGCATAGGATATCTCCATGAGTTTTTGTTGAGTCTTGACTCATTGTTGAAACTCATCTAATGCATGGAATAATAATGCAACACAAAATGTACTTAGAACAAGAATGTATTATAACAAGAAAGTGTACACAATAAGTACATATAGTATTTCTGTATATTTCTGGGAAGACGTTCCTGGAGAATGTGTTTACTAGTCGCAGTCGATCAGAGTCTCTAGTTGGATCTCGTGATTCCTTCCCCCTCGTCTTCCGGTACCAACCACTATTTATATAGTTGGTAGTCACCTATGCAGATTAGGTGGATCCCACCACAACAGTTTTTTTATTATCTGCCTCTGAAAAGTCTCTGTAGAGCTTTTTCTTTTCTCATTCTTCTTTTATGGAACTGTAACATTTTATTCATGTCTTCAATGTATGCAAACAAATATATATTAATAACAAATAGCTCTTTCTCTTTTCTCTGCTTACGCGGACGATTATCGGGTTATCTCCTCCTCATTTCCTAACCCTTCAACAGGGGTCTCTCTCTCCCGGATCGAGTTATCTCTTCCTCATTTCCTAACCCTTCAACAGGGGTCTTTTTCTCCCGGGAGTATAAATACTGGCTGACCTTTCGCCTCTTCCTCTTTCCACGGCTTCGCACACGTGCGACCAACTGCTTCTCCGGGGGCCGCAACCTCGCGCGTGAGGCGAGGTAAAAAAAAACTTTCTCTATTTCATTTACACCACTATGTGATCCTCTCACACAAGCAGCGTTTCCCATATTCTGGGAACACGCTTACGCGTTCGTACGGACACTCAACACTCACACAACTTTCCATACAACACTGTAACATTTTATTCATGTCTTCAGAACCTTCTTCACTTCTTCTTTGTGATTTTTTTCATTTCGTATCTCAATCTTTCGAACATTTTTTAATAATATTTTCTTTGTATTGTTGTATGGATTTATCCAGTTCCATTTTGGCTATTTGGACACAGTTTTCGATATTGATTAGTCCTCTGTTGCTTTCCTTCCGTTTTACATATGACATATCTGGGTAGTCGTTAGAATGTAAGTCCTCGTGTAGAGTCATAAATTTCCTAGTCCGTAGCTTTGTTAAGAAAATATTTATATTTCCACTTTTGATAATTAATTTCAAGTCATTCTTAAAACTCTTTGTCATTTAATGTGTAATTATTAATTAATTAATCATTATTGTAATGTCTGTTACACCACTACTACCAATATCCATCATAATCGCCAAAATCAGTTGCATTTACACTTGTAGTAAGTTTAGGCTCCGAGTCTAGTAGCATCACCCAGTAATCTAACAGCAAAAGCTTACCAACGCCCATGCTCTTAAAAAGAATCTCTCTTCCGTTTACCTTGCCTAAATCTCTCCCTTACAGCATGCCGTGTAAGTAGTACTTTTCTTGTTTCAAAATACAGACATCCAGACTCTCCGGTTAACGAAATGTGTACTTTTCTACAGTCAAATTTTTATAATTTTATTCATATGGAATAAATGATTCGGATAAATTTTGACCAATCTTTTATTTTGCTTTCGTTCTGTAACATTTTGTTTAATACATTGGGTAGTATAGATCTCTCCTCGGTAGATATGCATACCACTTCAACATTTTGTTAACCACTGACAATCTCGGTTTTCTATAAACTTGGTTCTCAGTTAATTGAATGCTGAAATTCCAAACTTCTTTTTACGACTCAAAGAAGTTAAGCTAGTTAAATAACGGTAAATACTGTTCTCAAATCATTGTCCTTTGTTCATCAAATAATGATTTGATCCTAGGTATTAGCTTGGTAGTTGCATGTAAGCAGGCTCGGGTCCTGTCCTTTATTTACATTATTTTTTTATATTTTAACGTCTCTTGGATTCAAGATATCTTTGTTATTTGTTTTAAACAGATTATATTTACATCATCTTCTGTGTGCTATATCCTTTTCATAGCCCTCCAGATCTTCCTATCCTTTGTAACTATTAGCATTTTAGCAATGTTTGTCTTTTTATTATTCCTCCTAGCTTCTGTTCTGCCATCTATTTATGAAAGCTTGTTAGGTTACTTGCTGTGCACTTCTAGCCTTCTTGTCTTCACTATGCCTTGTGAATGTCAAATTCTCCAGGCCCCTTTCCTCATCATGTTTTGCAGAAATTTCAACCGTCTCTTTCTGATTCTAAGTATATGTATCCTTTTTGTTTCCATTTTCTTCTCTAAAACTTCCTCGTTGCTCACATGCTCCGACTATGGTATTCAAGCCAATAAATAGTCACCCAATGATAAAAAATATTACAGAGGAATTAAAAAAATCCTTCTGTGTCAATACACGTAACCCAGTGCTCTTAATTAGATCTCACAGATCGAACTTTATGCAGTGAAATTTTCGCATCAAAATTGTGTCAGGCTACGGGCTTATTGATCCACTTACGTATACTTCGTTTTTTTGCTCAATAAACTTATCTTTTAATTCTTAATTTCCTTTTTTTATAAGATACATTCATTTTCTTATTTCATTATGTGTATTGATTATTAATTTCCTTATATTTGTTTATTATTACTTTCTTTATACAAGAGCAATAAGATGAACTTCTGGTCACAAAAATTAAAATATTTAATTCAGAATAATGATGGTTATGGAATTGACAGTAATGGTTATTTAAATAATAACCATTATAATATTGAGGTTAATAAATGTCTCTCAGCTGATGCATTTTCTTTACACCGTATCTTCTTGTTCGTGATTTTGTCCTGTTCACTTATTTTTTCATCATCATAATCAATGTCAACACAAGAATAGTAATTAGAACGATTATCTTCTGCAGCGTACCAAACTCTAACTTGATCATAACTATGACGTCATTCATCCTTTTTTCACTCGCTTTTTAGCTCTTTTCAAAATGAATCTCTGTCTCTTCATCTCGTTTCCATTATTACTCTTCTATAATTATCACTCTGTTTGAATTCTGTCACGTCGGCACGAGTTAAAAACGTTTAAAACCACAAACTAAGCAACAGGACGAAAAAGAAAAAAAAAAAAGAAAAGAAAACTAAAATTCTTTGTCAGTTTCACTTTTTCTCTTGTTCCACTACAGCCATCTGGTCGTTTCATCTTCCAAAATTTATAAATTACCCCTTTGTATAAAAGGCTCCTGATTATTATTTCGGGACGAATTTTTCGTGTTTTTTTAAGTGATAAAGAGTAACTAAAAGCAGATTCGACATTTGCCCTTCATTAAAACGAGTTCGGTTCAACTTAAACCAGCCTTGAAACAATAGAACAGTGGGTACAGTACAAAGCATACACAAAAATTTGAGTATTAATTCAATCTTCAACTTCTAGCAAATTATTGAACAATATAAATATGGAATAAGTGAGAAAGTAAGGGGTTGGGGGAGCTGGGCGATGTTGAGAGATTACTGGGCGCAGATCGTGATATGTTGCTGCTGCTAACTTATAATAGTTAGTAGCAGTGTTTACCAATTATTTCGTTTTCTTTTCCTGAATAAAACACTCTTAACCCAACGCATATAGAAACAGACGTAACAACGCAATGGTAAAGCAATGCATTTAAACAAGTGAATTTAAAATGAAACTGAAGATAAAGATTGATTCATCAACAAATAATTTATTTGGATGTTATATATATCGTGTGGTGGATATAATAAAACCATTGAAGAGAAGGATAAGTTCACATATGCACAATTGTGGTGTTTTTAACCCTAACCCTTGAAAAGGAAAAGTTAACGTACACACACAGTTGCGTTTAATAAAAAACCCTTTGAAATAGAAAAATTCATAGACACACATTGCGGTGTGTTTAACGATAAAACCCATTGAAAGGGGAAAAGTTTGTACCTTCGTTTCATTGTAGAATGTACAGCAGAAAAATGGGAAATATTATTTCAGTTGATTAGTAATCCGTTTGAGTTGACAACGTGGAATTCATACTCTAACTGGTTTTTGCTGGTTTATAGATTCCTTTAAGCAGGTGCTGGCTCACAAAAAAGTTCCTACAAATGCGAGGGAAGCACTGTCAGTGGTCGATTAATAATTTCTGGAATTGCCACTAGGAGTATATCTGCAAATAACTGATTTTGGTTATTTGACTCCTAACTTTTAGACGGCAACTTCTGGCTTTATTGATTTTTGTAACCTTAATATTATTAGTATTAAATTTTTACATAAAACATTAAAAAAAGTAAACATGGATTTTTCTTTATCTCGTCATAGAAACATGAACGCTAGCAGCCGTAAATACTTGAACGCCTATCAATATTCTGTTATCCCCACACTTGTCTGTCAAAGAACTTCTATCAATGATCACTAAATGGCGATGACAAAAGCAGTATACAAGAAAAGAATTCAAAAGTATCATCCTATTTTTCTCTTTTAGCCACAGGATGGCTTAGAGATAGAATGTATCTCGTTTCCCATCTGGGGGACTTTTTAGTATCCGTCGAATCTAATGTCTCATTGAGCACAACATAATAAATACACACCATAAAATGTTCTAAATTTACTTGACAACACGCAGACATGTCTAATAAGTCTATGAAATCACCAAATTCTCTGCTCAAATGTAAGTTGCTCACAACCTTTCATATGCACTATACATAAATGTATGTACGAATAATACCTTAATTCAACCCTTTCTATTTAGTTTGTCATTAATGATCGCAGCAATTATATATAACATATAAATATATGTTATATTTATTCAGTTATTTGAGGTATTTATATCAGTATTAAAACTGTTACTGGGTACTCTGATTCCTTAGAAAAAACTGCGAGATTGCGGTTTTGGCTGTACCAAGATGTGTTGTACAATTCTTGAATAAAATCCGTAGATTCCTTCTGATTTTGGTAATTTCCAGTCAAGAATTTCCTTACTTTTTAGATATGTTTGATGCGTGATTGTTGACACGTATTCTTTCTTAGCTTTTCATTTAATAAAGGTTTGGTTACGTGTGTTTCTAACGTCTGGTCATAGTGGTGTTTCCAATTTATGTAGTCAGATCATGGTCACCAGATTCGGGATTTATGCCAGGTCACCAGGTCAACAATGCTAGTACGATGCTCATATGGTCGGCCACTCCGACATTAGGATGAAATAAAAACCAATCATACATATAAAAGCGACGCGGGAAAGGAATATTAATACAATTCATGATGAGAGGAAAGCAAAACGATCAAAAACAATAAAAACAAAAACAAACAAACCAATAAACAAAATCCCCCCTAAAGAGAAAATCACAACAAAAAACAATAATATCAATAAACAAAACCCCCCTAAAGAGAAAATCACAACAAAAAACAATAATATCAATAAACAAAATCCCCCCTAAAGAGAAAATCACAACAAAAAACAATAATATCAATAAACAAAATCCCCCCTAAAGAGAAAATCACAACAAAAAACAATAATATCAATAAACAAAATCCCCCCTAAAGAGAAAATCACAACAAAAAACAATAATATCAATAAACTTTTAAAATACATTGAAACGATCACTAGAACACAATTAAATGACCTGGTGCAAGAGTGATGACAGAAATATAAGCTACGAGATAACAACAGTCAACCGGAATGACAAACCAGGCTGAGAAATCAGATTAGAAAGACAGATTTAGAAGCGACAAAATCATGCAGCACTGTTGAAAGACAAATTGAATGACGTGAATGTATTACACTCCAGATTAAAGGTAAAAAGGAAAGTAGAAAATGAAACAAAGCAAACTGTACAAAGAAAGAATACTTTTCAAGATACAGAAAGTAGATTTCGCAAACAGAACATAAACAAAAACTTACATTTAAGATAAGTTAACAAGCAGACGCCGCAGAGACAGAAAATTCTGGAACGAAAAAGCGGTGCCAAAAGGAGGTAAATTAAGCCGACGTTGGGAAAATTTACAATATCTTATAAGCATAGAAGAGACAGAATACATCGAGATAAATGCATATATTCTTATAAATGGTAAAACAGAACAAACACTCCGGAAATTACTGACTGGGAATCACCAAGATCAGATGAAACCTACGGATTTGGTTAAAATATTTTACATCAAAGTAAACTGCTTGTAAAAATGAGAATCTTGGAATAAACAATTGCAAGAACAAGCCTGATTACTAAAGACATCGAGAAAGGAACTCTTAACTATAGACTTAGTTACATTTGATGCGGAAAACCTCACTGGGCAAGCAGTAAATGAAATGTATTACTTCACTGAAAGCCAAATACTGCCAACAGAAGGTCAGAAAACTTGTAGAAGAGAAACCAAGGATCAAATGATTTAATATACACCGATAGAATAATTTTGAAGAAAATTAAATTGAGATGGAAACTTATTTAATAGATTGCATTGGCTATAAAAAGGTACATCGTGTGATATCCCACATCTGGATCCTCATCTAGAAAGAACACTTACCTTCTGACTGAGTTAAATATTTCAGTCTTTGTTCATTTTTTATACAAGCTGAAACAAGCAACTCGGGTTACTGTCAGATGCACACACTAATCAGTTCTGAATACAGAGTTGTCCTTCTTGACTATTTCACTCAGGGTGAAGGCAGGGAAGAAATAGATTAATACTTTTGTGGTTATCTATGCAAAAGTGAACCTAATAAACTAAGAGAGAATTTGAACTCGGCTCAATGATTTCTATTTTTGAGCCACTATACTACTCGCAAAATACTTTAAGTTATCCAAGAATGACATAACAATAGTAGAATTCATAGCTAACCATGAAAAACTTGGAAATGAATTTGACTGTCGAAATATAACTTTTAACAGAGGTCCGTATGAAAAGAGAGATATCATAGAAATTCACCGTCTTTACTGTTATTTATCGTTGAATTTTATTATACAGAAATTGTAAAAGTGGATATCAATTCAAGATTTGAATAAAAACTCAACCACCTTATGTACGTGGATGATCTCAAATTGCTCGCAAAAAAAAAAGAAAAAAAAAGAAATGAAATGGAAGTATTAATTGAAACAGTTTGGAAATCCACCGAACACATAGGAATGAAGTTAAGCATAGAAAATGCGTAGTATCAATGATGCTCAAATGAATACTCGTGACAACAAATGGAACTGAATTGCCAAATAACAAATGCATTAGGCCATTGACTGTAATTGACAGCTTAGAGTAACTGAATGCGAATCCATAAAATCACCTTCGTGGGGGAAAACATGTGATGGTATACTACATGATAAGTGAAAGCAGCAAACTGTCTCAAAAGAAAGATGGAGTCAACTACGATTGAATATAGACAGTGATATACCGAGAGATATGCAAACGGATTTGGCTTCTATCCTCTAAACAAATTGCATAAACAAAAATAGACGTTTTTCTAGAAACATAACAAATACTTTTGGGCTTAAATATGCACATCAAGAGGACTGATGTAACAGCGCAGAGTATAACCCCCGTCCAGAGTTTACCTGGATTATTCTATGCTAGGCTGGGGTATAAATTAGTCTAGGTCAGTTGGCTTAAAATGAACTAGGCCAGAATATAATCCTTCCATTTCTCATGTAATAAAATGTATATTATTGTATTCACAGATGATATCGGGAATATGATGAATCATTCAGTGTCAAACACCCGCAAAGTTTTCTTGTGTGTATTCTTCAGTCCTCAGCTTTATTCCGATTTTTTTGTTTGAACATTAGTAGACCTAAATTCTGTATACCTATCAAAATGATTGAAGATTGATCGTTTTTGCAATTGATCACTGCTTTTTATGTGTGCAGTCTACAGGTAACAATTTAGTACTGATTCTCTGAAAATTTGATATACTTATTGGTGTGATTCTGTGCACCTACTGATATTAGTTAAACTAATTCTAGTTACCCCCCCCCGAAAAAAACAGTTACAGTATCAACAGTATAACTGTATTACCAACCGGTATAAACAGGTATATGTATAGGTGATTTTGTACTCCGAGTGAACTAGAAGCTTAGCCTAAATCGCATTCCCAGGGTTATTCTGGACTAAACTAATTTATATTTGAATCTATTCTGGGAGTGGGTTAATCTGGACAGCTACACCGAATCTTTTTTTTTTATAAAAAACTGAAGAAAATCTGTTAGTTTATAGACACATCTGTTACAATATTTCACATAGTTGTGGTAAAAAAAATCAAAAATAGAAAACTACCAGGTCATTGCTTGGGAACTGAATACATTTTGTTTGTACCGTTAAGAATTAGTACACTGGGAACAAAATATTAGAAGCGATATTAGATGAAGTGAAAACCCGAAGAAGGATTTAAACTGTTTCGACCACAGTATTGTCGGAGTCTGTCTTATTGATGAGGATACTGGCGCTTTGAGAAGATTTGCTGTCACTCAATCCTAGATGGTGTGGACGTGCAAATGTGCAAAAGCAAACAAAAACAATATACAAAATATTGTCCTTAGGTCAAAGTGATAGTTTTCATACATTAAAAAAAATCGCTTCTCCCCAAAATGCGCATATTTTCGACTGAATAAAAATATCGTTATTGATTTTCTTCTCCTTTAAAATGTCGTCGCCAGTGATCCTGGGATTGAATTTTAAATTGTCATAATAAAATTTAACATTCATAGAATATAAATGTTTTTGCATATGTGCAATGTTAAATAATTTAAATTTGTCAAAACATTAATGTTTAATCTATTTTTTTAATGAAGGAAAACTATAGAAAATATTAATTTCTAATTGTATAACGAATGCATTTATTTTGTTGGTAGGACAATTTTTTGGCGACTTTTTCAAATTTGTTAGGATATTTATAAATTAAGAATTGTCGAAAAATATTGTTAAAGCATAACGCACTTTTAGCCAAATTTCTATGCATGTTACGAAACAAATACAAGGTTTACAAAAAGTATTTGAATTGCTAGAGAGGAATATAGTAAAAAAATGTTTGTTGAACACCTTTCCGGTAAAAGTTTAAATATGAATTGTCCACAGTCCGAGAACTTTTGGGTTTCATAAGGCATTGTCAAAGCGTTTTTATTTTGTGAGGTATATCATTTACAACATTTTTAAATATAGCGTCAGCGTCAACACACGTCATGTCAGATTTTAAAGTATCACGTCTTCACCTGTCAATTTATGTTTTTTCTTACAGTTTTTGTTCTTTCTTTTATGTGAAATTAGAGAGTGCAGTTTCTACACTTTGTCACTATAAAAGAAAAACTGTAAGAATATTAGAAAAACTGAATAAAAATTATAAAATTTTCCTTGTTCGTCACTTCCAATAAAACATGTATAACGGAAATATTGTTGCATATATATATATATATATATATATATATATATATATATATATATATATATATATATATAGACAGATGTGTGTATGTACGCACGCGCGTATGCGATAAATATCATAGTACAAAACTTATAGTCAAAGAGAAATATTTTTCCTGATACATAACAAAACACCAACTTTAAAGAGAATAGTGGAGTTATTGCAATTTTTTAATAGTCACAACAGAAGATATGAAATAAAAATATAAATTCGCAGCTTACAACTTTACCTGATTAGGAAAAGTCATCATTCACGCACCTTAGACTAAAATATTTTGGTCAAGACTGAACAAAGATAAGATATAGATAAGAATATCATTCTCGAGAATACTTTGAGTTTACATTCTTTTAACTATTAACCCGTTTCATGAACAACATATATTGCTTTAATTTCTGTTCATCTATCAAGTTACACTACCTTTTCCATGTCTCGCCGGAGATTTCACATTATTACCTCATATTTTTGGTAGCATCTTATATATCCCATTAAAAGCTGAAATCATATAATCCTAAGAATGATCATCTATACTTTATGATTTACTAAAACATTTTAATAAAAATGCTCACCCAATAAAAGGCTCGAGAGCCAATTAAGGTAGAGCGTTACTCTTAAAACGGCTATGATGAATGAGATGTGTGATATGAAGGAAAGTGGAGGTAGTAAGAAATTAAGATTATGAGATTAAAGAGGAAAGATAACGAGTGATATTGACTTGAAGAAGTTAAGTTTGTAGTGCTCAGGGAAGCATCCACACAGTACTCTTGAAATACAGAGAAATTGACTCTATGAAAGTGACATGACGGGTCCTAGCTCTAAAGCTCTGAACTGGTGGAACTAAAGAATGGAGCTCCGCTGAACATTTTCCATGGAAATAGTAATCAAGTAGCGACAGAATTGCGATGTTGCGTTTGTGAGAAAGAAGCTTCAGAATGGAGAATAGTTTTGCTCACAAGACCGCGTAATCGAATTTATCAAAGCTAGAAAGTGAGGACTGAACAGTTCCAGCCCAGTTCTAGCAGCAATACTCAAATTTGGTCTAACTGATTCTTGTGAGGATAAAGTATGTCAGGAGTCAGTTACTTCCTGGGTCGATAGAACGAGCCGGTCATTTTTCCTGCATCATGAATCGTATATATATAAGTTCCACGAGGTCTGCGGTGAATAGACGTTCAAGGCATTGTAAGAAAGAGAAATTAAAACTTCATAAAAGAGGAACTGTTTTGCCTTCTGATTAGTCCACCCCGGCGAGTGCTACAAAGGCGAACACCCTTTGATACTCTTCGTTTCCCCAATTACCACAATTTAGTATCAGCTGTACTGTATCGCTATTTACGAGGTATATAAATAAATCAGAATGATTAATTCAAGTGTCTTTCCGTGATTTTTGGACAACGGGCGTACTTTTCAATGCTTCGACTTTTTCTGCATAAAGAAACAGCAACCACTCAAGTAGCTGCCACTAAAACCTAACAAGATGCACTACGCCGTCTGATCAATCTACTCAATTTCTTCTTACTTTTAGGCAGGATGTCGTATTTAACGACATATTGTGCGACATTTTGTCAGATATAGCTGTGCTAAATAAATATCGAATTAAATTTCAGTGCTCTTCAATCGATTTTACTGTTGACCAAGCTAGATGCAACCGTCACTTCTATTCTGATAGTTTCCTTTTTCGCTCTTTTCGCCTGTAGAACTCTTTTTCTTGCTTCCCTGACACAATTTTCAAAAGTTTTAGTGCAAAGTTAGTTGCTATCTTCTGTCTTCTTGTTTCCTGTTCCTTTATTGTTCTTTTCGTCACTTCTCTTCACTAAAATCTTTCACCCTCCCTGTAACGCCTAGTGGCATTATTGCCTTTTATGGGGGGAAATGATTTAACAAAAAATGTATCCCATTGCAAAGTGAACAAAGAACTATTAGTCAAAATACTAGGATTCTATAGTTCAATAAAAGATGTTCGGTAACACTTAATAACGGTCATTTTATTATCACCAACTTATTGCTGTGCTTGATTTTTGGCAGATTTTTTTACAATGTTCAAAGTTACAATACGCCTGTCTATGTTACCATGAGTAAAAGAGGAAGAAACATAGCAGGCTGGATAGTCAGTGAAGAAAAAACAAAGACTACTGTTTTCAACTTATGAGTTAGTTTATTAACGACTTCAAGCGTAAAATTATTCGATAAGATATGTAATCACTTATCAGTTCCTCTAGTCTAGTGAGACCATATGAAAACGTAAAGACGATCTTTATCGAAAGGAACTTGCAACAAACTTCCTTGACGAATTTACGTGGGTGGCAATCATTGAACTCTCGTTCCCTGATAGATCGGCCGCTGAAAAAATCCGGCAGAATATATAATGCATTTCTAAGGGGGCACTTAAACAAGGATTCTCATTGGTTTGAAAACACTTATCTGAATAATAATAAGAGATCCCATCATCAACCACCCAGTGTCTTTAAAGCTCGGTGAAAGCGTCTAGACAAAGGAACATATCTTTTTCTGCCCTGACCAAATGTTTCTGGGTTGTGTTTTACTGGACGTTTTTCACATAAAAAATGATCTAATTTATCCTAAAATAAAATTTATCTGATCTAGTTCCCCTAATAAAGCGAGCATAAAATTTAATCTATTTTTTCGCTGTGGAGTAATTTTCAAAATCCTAAAAATAATTTCCTTTGAACGTTTAAATATTTTCGATAAAAATTTTAAGTTATTAACACCGAAACTTTTGGTTAGTACGCTTTTCGCTGATCCCTAAATTTTCACATTCGTGGGATTCAGCGTTCGTGCACAAGTAAGACGCTATTTTAAATTATATGCCTTAATTCATTTTCTTAATTCTTTTCGCTAAACATTTGTAAAAATGCACAATCCTAGTGTGTCACAGCACAAAGGTAGATTCCATAGATTATTGCATATTTTTGAGAAAATTAAACCGTTAAATTTGGTCTTCGCTAAAGGACCCAGAGTTTGATTGAAACCAATCTTTTTTGCTTTCTGCTGCTACTGACTTGACAGGTAATGTAGTTATGGGAGAGTGGTTTGCCCAAGTGTTCACGAAAACTATCGTCAAGTG
Source organism: Acanthosepion esculentum (assembly GCA_964036315.1). NCBI lineage: Eukaryota > Metazoa > Mollusca > Cephalopoda > Sepiida > Sepiidae > Acanthosepion > Acanthosepion esculentum. The sequence goes on from OZ038475.1 coordinate 83,145,226, forward strand.
ACAAGACATTTAGTCAGGAAGTGTGACGATGAGTGGAGGAAAAAGTGAATCATAAATACCTCAATCAGAATTCAAAAGTTTGTTGATAGATTTCATTTTCTGTTTTACCTCGGACTAGCATGTTCAATTTGTTTGTTATGCTTACAAAGCTTCCACAGTTGTACCCTTTTTACCTTCTTAATGTGTCTGTTTTCAAACTAAGTAACCTACTTAGAATTTCAGATGTGTGATTGTTTCTCAACATGCCTTTCTGCATGCTAATCTTGATTGTTTTATTCACAATATTTCGGTCGATGAATCATCCAGCCGTCCTCGAATACCTGTCTTCCTAATAATAATAATAATCAATAATCAACTTTTTGGCCATTGTAGTCTCCAGCCTTCTTAAGGTGCCTGACTTCGTACTCAGTCACCTCATAATTTTGAAACAAAATCTTTATTTAAATCCCGAGGATAGACTGTTCTCATTCTCTTCTAGTGGGTATTAACTGATGTGAAATATACACGGGCATATTTCACATTAGTTGATACTCATCAGTCTTATTTTAGTTTGTGCCGCTGGTCCGTTTCTTTCACTGAACCAGAATGTGTAACAGGGTTTGAACTCATAACTGCTAAGGAATCACATATATTTTAATTTAGTTCACTTGGTCATGTGTATTAGTGGTGTCATTTTGGATCCTTAAACCTAATGTACGAATTCAATTTTTGAAATTGTATGAGTGTCCTAACTTAGCCGGTGAAACATTCGAATGTCCTTTCTTTCTTATATTAACTATTTATTACTCAAACCTTCGAATGTGAACGATTTAGGTAGTCGACTCTCTATTCAGTTTTGCTGTTGAATGTTCATTTACACATTAATCGTATACATTCCGTCTGCGACAGTTAACATTTCTGATGATGCGGTCATAATAGATTATTCTAAAACCAGCTCGCTTTTTTAAAAAGCTGAATATCATTGACTCTGATTCATTACGTCATCATTACAAAATGTTCGATAGCGTGCTACTGTATAAGCTGAAAAAATCACTTTAGAGCCTGAATGTCGCATGCTCACAATTAAGGTTAATTTAATGTTATTTTTCTGCGAAAAGCGTGATTGACATGCACTAGTTTCTTGGTTTGGCAGCTGGGTTGTACATCGATACTGAAATACAGCATTTGACTTATGACATTTACCTGGATTCAAATAGTTACAATTAGTAGATTTGTTACTGATTTCTTCGTGGAAGTATGCCCTTTCTAAGACGTGTAGATATTTCTTCTTCTTTTATGTGTCATGTCCTTTCAGAACGTGGGCGATCATTGCTTTCCACAACTTTTGTTGTTCTAAGTAACCTTTGACCCTCTATCATTACTCTCTTTTTTCTTGTTCTGCATGCATTCACTCAAACCCTTGTAGATAGATTACTAACTGTTTCCCCTGCATTTCTTGTCTTCAGTATGTCGTGTGAAGATAACATTCTCCAGGCTCTTTCTTTATTATGCGTCTCAGAACTTTTAGCTGACTGTTTCTGATGTTAAGTATCAGTATTCTTGTAGTTAATGATTCCTTAAAACTTCATTTTTGATCCAGTGTTCTGTGAATAGTATTAGTATTTGTAGATAGAACATCTTTGTTATTCTTGCCCTTCTTCCTCTGTGAAGAGACTGTCAACCCTTCATTGCCATATAGGAGATTAGATATTACATAGCAGTTCGACACACTTTTCTTGGTTTCCAAGGGTATTTCATACCTCTTGATACTTTGCTTAGTTTCCGCAAGGTATCTTTTGCAATTCCCATGTCACAATTTCTGTCGTCTGTTATTACAATACTCATGGAGTTCATTGCATTTGTTCGATTTTGACGTTTCCAATTAATAAATCATACCTTGATCTGTATCTATTGTAGATAGATTGTGCTTTCTTACAATTAACCTTCCATTCTTCATGCCTTCTTTTACTGCTTACAGAAGGCATCTTTCAACCTTCACTGGGTGCTCTATTAATGAGGCTTTGTGGTAGATTAAACTAAATAAATGACATATTATATACCCCTTGGCAAGACCTAGAATACGTTCAGTGCAACGACATCTTCCCAAAAGGTTCAACCTACCGGGTGGATGCTTGCGGACTCGAGTATGGACGACCAAAGTTTACGTGTATATTCAAGTATAAACATGACCAATGTTTAACTATGGACTGAATAATAATAATAATAATAATAATAATAATAATAATAATAATAATAATAATAATAATAATAATAATAATAATAATAATAATAATAATAATAATAATAATAATAATAATAATAATAATAATAATAATAATAATAATAATAATAATAATAATAATAATAATAATAATAATAATAATAATAATAATAATAATAATAATAATAATAATAATAATAATAATAATAATAATAATAATAATAATAATAATAATAATAATAATAATAATAATAATAATAATAATAATAATAATAATAATAATAATAATAATAATAATAATAATAATAATAATAATAATAATAATAATAATAATAATAATAATAATAATAATAATAATAATAATAATAATAATAATAATAATAATAATAATAATAATAATAATAATAATAATAATAATAATAATAATAATAATAATAATAATAATAATAATAATAATAATAATAATAATAATAATAATAATAATAATAATAATAATAATAATAATAATAATAATAATAATAATAATAATAATAATAATAATAATAATAATAATAATAATAATAATAATAATAATAATAATAATAATAATAATAATAATAATAATAATAATAATAATAATAATAATAATAATAATAATAATAATAATAATAATAATAATAATAATAATAATAATAATAATAATAATAATAATAATAATAATAATAATAATAATAATAATAATAATAATAATAATAATAATAATAATAATAATAATAATAATAATAATAATAATAATAATAATAATAATAATAATAATAATAATAATAATAATAATAATAATAATAATAATAATAATAATAATAATAATAATAATAATAATAATAATAATAATAATAATAATAATAATAATAATAATAATAATAATAATAATAATAATAATAATAATAATAATAATAATAATAATAATAATAATAATAATAATAATAATAATAATAATAATAATAATAATAATAATAATAATAATAATAATAATAATAATAATAATAATAATAATAATAATAATAATAATAATAATAATAATAATAATAATAATAATAATAATAATAATAATAATAATAATAATAATAATAATAATAATAATAATAATAATAATAATAATAATAATAATAATAATAATAATAATAATAATAATAATAATAATAATAATAATAATAATAATAATAATAATAATAATAATAATAATAATAATAATAATAATAATAATAATAATAATAATAATAATAATAATAATAATAATAATAATAATAATAATAATAATAATAATAATAATAATAATAATAATAATAATAATAATAATAATAATAATAATAATAATAATAATAATAATAATAATAATAATAATAATAATAATAATAATAATAATAATAATAATAATAATAATAATAATAATAATAATAATAATAATAATAATAATAATAATAATAATAATAATAATAATAATAATAATAATAATAATAATAATAATAATAATAATAATAATAATAATAATAATAATAATAATAATAATAATAATAATAATAATAATAATAATAATAATAATAATAATAATAATAATAATAATAATAATAATAATAATAATAATAATAATAATAATAATAATAATAATAATAATAATAATAATAATAATAATAATAATAATAATAATAATAATAATAATAATAATAATAATAATAATAATAATAATAATAATAATAATAATAATAATAATAATAATAATAATAATAATAATAATAATAATAATAATAATAATAATAATAATAATAATAATAATAATAATAATAATAATAATAATAATAATAATAATAATAATAATAATAATAATAATAATAATAATAATAATAATAATAATAATAATAATAATAATAATAATAATAATAATAATAATAATAATAATAATAATAATAATAATAATAATAATAATAATAATAATAATAATAATAATAATAATAATAATAATAATAATAATAATAATAATAATAATAATAATAATAATAATAATAATAATAATAATAATAATAATAATAATAATAATAATAATAATAATAATAATAATAATAATAATAATAATAATAATAATAATAATAATAATAATAATAATAATAATAATAATAATAATAATAATAATAATAATAATAATAATAATAATAATAATAATAATAATAATAATAATAATAATAATAATAATAATAATAATAATAATAATAATAATAATAATAATAATAATAATAATAATAATAATAATAATAATAATAATAATAATAATAATAATAATAATAATAATAATAATAATAATAATAATAATAATAATAATAATAATAATAATAATAATAATAATAATAATAATAATAATAATAATAATAATAATAATAATAATAATAATAATAATAATAATAATAATAATAATAATAATAATAATAATAATAATAATAATAATAATAATAATAATAATAATAATAATAATAATAATAATAATAATAATAATAATAATAATAATAATAATAATAATAATAATAATAATAATAATAATAATAATAATAATAATAATAATAATAATAATAATAATAATAATAATAATAATAATAATAATAATAATAATAATAATAATAATAATAATAATAATAATAATAATAATAATAATAATAATAATAATAATAATAATAATAATAATAATAATAATAATAATAATAATAATAATAATAATAATAATAATAATAATAATAATAATAATAATAATAATAATAATAATAATAATAATAATAATAATAATAATAATAATAATAATAATAATAATAATAATAATAATAATAATAATAATAATAATAATAATAATAATAATAATAATAATAATAATAATAATAATAATAATAATAATAATAATAATAATAATAATAATAATAATAATAATAATAATAATAATAATAATAATAATAATAATAATAATAATAATAATAATAATAATAATAATAATAATAATAATAATAATAATAATAATAATAATAATAATAATAATAATAATAATAATAATAATAATAATAATAATAATAATAATAATAATAATAATAATAATAATAATAATAATAATAATAATAATAATAATAATAATAATAATAATAATAATAATAATAATAATAATAATAATAATAATAATAATAATAATAATAATAATAATAATAATAATAATAATAATAATAATAATAATAATAATAATAATAATAATAATAATAATAATAATAATAATAATAATAATAATAATAATAATAATAATAATAATAATAATAATAATAATAATAATAATAATAATAATAATAATAATAATAATAATAATAATAATAATAATAATAATAATAATAATAATAATAATAATAATAATAATAATAATAATAATAATAATAATAATAATAATAATAATAATAATAATAATAATAATAATAATAATAATAATAATAATAATAATAATAATAATAATAATAATAATAATAATAATAATAATAATAATAATAATAATAATAATAATAATAATAATAATAATAATAATAATAATAATAATAATAATAATAATAATAATAATAATAATAATAATAATAATAATAATAATAATAATAATAATAATAATAATAATAATAATAATAATAATAATAATAATAATAATAATAATAATAATAATAATAATAATAATAATAATAATAATAATAATAATAATAATAATAATAATAATAATAATAATAATAATAATAATAATAATAATAATAATAATAATAATAATAATAATAATAATAATAATAATAATAATAATAATAATAATAATAATAATAATAATAATAATAATAATAATAATAATAATAATAATAATAAGAAGAAGAAGAAGAAGAAGAAGAAGAAGAAGAAGAAGAAGAAGAAGAAGAAGAAGAAGAAGAAGACGAAGACGAAGAAGAAGAAGAAGAAGAAGAAGAAGAAGAAATTTCGACATTAAACAAGTGTTGATATTTTGCAAAATCTGCCAACCCAAAACATTATATGGACATATGTAACCAAACAGACTTATGCATTTTTACGTATTTATGAATATTTGCAAAACTTGAGCTTCAGGTATCCAATGAGTAACGAACCCAATCATAGTAGTTTGCCAGATTAACCTGCGTGCCTGTACATATGTGCATGCAATTATTTTTTATATAGAAAAGATTAGAAAAGGGTGACTGCCTTAAAGTGATTTTTAATTAACTCGTCTTGTAGATCATTGCCAATGTATTGGCCTTGATATTCATTGGTTCCTGCCCATACCCTCCTTGTGACTCTGTATTACATTTAGTAAATATCTACAAAAAAAAAAGAATTAGAAAAGGTACAATCATCGTTGATGAAAAATTGGGAGTATCAGTCCGAATAGTATATAATTTGGTGGTGGTTGCCGTAAAGGTCATGCACTGCGCTGGACGGTAACAGGCGTTCGATGAATGATGGCAAACATAGAAGTGTCAGAGGTAAAAAAAAGTGGACATAAAGAGAAAAATAGTATTCAGTAACCTTGTTTGTTGATTGGTACAGTAATCGAACTTCGCTTCGTTGTTTGTCATGGGTCCTTCCATCATTAGGTTATATGTAGGTTAAGGAAAAGGTCAGGCTATTTTCAAGAACAAATAGCAACGAACAATTTTAATAAGGTATTCTTGTTTATAAAACAGAAAGAAAGTTGAATAGGACCGAATTCTACATTAAAGTACGGAACTAAACTTTTTACAGTTTGTGTAGTTTATGTCGTTTTTTAGATCAGGAATTATTATTATTATTATTATTATTATTATTATTATTATTTCTGTTCGAACAGAATGTTCATCTTGTTTGTTATAATCACAACGTTTCGGCTATTGTATCTTCTGTCCTTCTTCAGTTGTCTGTCGTACTCTGTATCCATGTAGGAAATTCGAATCGAACCCTATATTCAATTAATGGTGTTAGATTATTCTCACTCCGCTCTCCATGCATAGGAAATATCTTGTACAATTTAATCCACTCTATTCTCTTTGTCTTTGTGTCGTTTGTTGGTTTATTACAATGAACCAAAATCTATGTATGGAGGAAAAAGTTGGCCATAAAACCACGTGGAAAGAAGCCAGAGAACAACACTAGAGGATTATATGAGTGCAATAATAAACGCGCACGCGAGGCTGTGACAACATCCTCAGTAGACCTAGCAGAGAGATGAATACGAAGTTTGATTAAGAAAGAAAGATTCCATCACTTGAGTACACACATTAGATGTAAAGTTCCAAAATGACAACATTGTATTATTCAAAAGACACATTGACTACTGGATTAAAGCATTGGGTAACGAAAAGTGACTCAAAGGTGAATAAGACGAGTAAGTATTAATTGATAAAAAATATCACTTATGTATAGAAAGCAGAATTAGGACAATATTTCCTTGTGTATTGAAGTGTTCGGTTAAAAGATACAAGTGCGACAGACACTTGAAGAAGGTCGGAGTGTGCAACGGCCGAAATATTGTGAGTGTAACAACCAAGATGCGTATACTGGTTTGAATAGAAAGTTTGTATATAATATTTTATTGTAGCATTGAGAAAGAATCACACGACTGCTGTCATCGTGATGTATTTCTGGGAACAAACTGTAATTAATTCTATTGCTCCCTTATGGCTTGTTTCGTGGTTCTGATATTTACATATATCTGTTGTGCTAGTAGTCGGTGTTCGAGCTTTTCAAGATTTCGGAGACTGATTTTCAAAGCAAATATACCCTCCCTAGTTGAAAGTTTGGCACAACATTTTCCCCCAAAATAACTATTGTATAATTTGTAATATAGACTACTTCTAGTACAGACTAGTGGAATGAGTTTGAACATGATTGTGTGACTGATACTTGTAAAATTTTGCTTAATGTTTAGCAAATGCAACCCAAATAATCTATGATTAATTTAATATATGGTTCTTTTATTTATTTAATAGTAAACATTTAAAGGCAAATTCTTGTAGTACATGATAGCATGGCGACATGATATATCTATTGCTATAGAGAAAGTCCAGCAATCGTGAGGCAACTGGTATAGTCGGCATTGATAAATTAGATTATTGACAAATGAAGATAGTATTACAGATTTAAATGCAACAACCAACAATTTATTTTGCATTAATTCTATTTGAAAATCCCTGGTGCTCAAGCGGAAACCTCATTACAATAGGAATCCATGAAGGAAACCGTATGTGTAATATTTGCCGAATGATAAAGTAGACTTAAATAACTAAGCTCACAGGAAGACACTATAATTCAGCCTAAGTATCGAGTAAACACAACACAAAAGACAGATTTTTCACTACAAGAGCAGTTTAGTACAACAAATACATGTATTAAAGAGCTTTTTAAACACCTAATCTTCAGAATAAATATTGTAATTTATCTTATGATATGGAGGCATTGGCTCAATTACGGTGTGGCTTGCGCTATGGTTTCTCATCTAATCGAAAGTCAGTTAATCAGTAAATCAGCTCCCTCCCCCTTTTTTATATAACTTTTTTAATCGGTATCACTGGTTGCAAGGCAGTAAAGCCACTGAAACACAAGAGGTTACAGGCTGTGGAGGAATTAGGAACATAAACATTAATTACTGGAAATAGAAAAGAGTAATCAGGAGGACAGTAAATAGCGATTGATATTGCATTTACAATTTCGCAGATTAAAGTTGTCTGGAAAGCATGGAGCCGAAACTGACTTTCACAAGCGAGAAGTGCGAGAAAAGAAACTGTTAGCACAGAACTTACGACTACTACCAGCTCAGCTGTCAAAGTACTGCTCTTAAATGTATGACGTCTTGGTACCATAGCGAAGAACTTCCCCGAACAAGGATTATGAAAATATTTAAAGAAAAGACACAGAAAGGCAACCTTACGGTGGTGGAATCCGAGCCACCAGATCAGGATCAATAATATTACTGATTCTTCTTTGGATCTTAATTAAGAGCTCAAGGTAAATAGCAGGGACAACGGGCCAAATGTGGTAGCAATATTCTAAGCATGGACGAATGGTAGACTTATAGATATGTAAGATTCTGGAAAGAAAAGATTGTCTTTCCACTTCATGTCAACTGAAAAAGTTGGTCAGAGAAGGTGCAACGAGTCACAAAAAAGGAGTCTCTCAGATGATTAATGGAGAGAAGTTTAGTTTTGGAGGCGTTAAAATTAACAAGCCATCTTTTGCCCCAGTTCACGACTGACTGGAGGTCGTTTTGGGCATCGGCTGCCATTTTGACCTTGTCAGACTGACCGGCCTTACTATCGAGGCAGAAGCAAATGGTAGTATCGTCAGCGTATATGCCAAGTTGAGAGCTGATGTCATCAGGAAGGTCATTAATGAAAATTAGAAACAGAGAAGGATCCAGGATGGAGCTCTAGGGGGACACCTGCGTCAGTGCGAACGGATCTAGACGAGTGGCCGTTGAGGATAACTTTCGTTTCGCATTTTGATAGGAAAGACTGGATCAATTCAAAAAATGTCCGGAGACACCGTAACTTTTCTGTTTGTGAAGAAGACCAGTGTACCAAACCCTCTAAAAGGCTTTCGAGATGTGCAAAGCTACAGCCCGAGCTTCACCGTTTTTACCTAGTGCATGATAGACTCTTTCCACAATTATTGTCAGTACATCAGCAGTTGACGTAGAAAAACGAAAGCCATATTGCTTGCCTGAGAAAAGACCCTGCGATGAGAGATGATGAGACAATTCAGCATTGATTAGGGCCACTAGGGGTTTCCCCAAAAGAGGTACAAGGGTATTTGGAAGAGTCGGACGGTTCACCAGCGCTCTTATAAACAGGAACAAGCAGAAAAGCAGGAGGCATTTATAATACAGTTTAGAGAGAACGGGGATCAGTTCGGGAGCACACTTCTTAAAGACTATTACAGGGATACCAACAGGTCTACATGTTTTGCGGTTTCTCGGTTAGAGATAATATCAGAAACCATGGGAAGGGTTATATGCATATCACTCAACAGACACGAGTGGGGAGTTAGACAGGGATACTCCAGATGAGTCAAGGGTAGAGTATGAGGAGAATTTACGGACAAAGCATTCAGTTTTATCAGCAGAGGATGATAAAACCTCAAATCAATTGAAGTGGGGAGGAATAGAGGCCTTGCACTTATTTAATACCCTATTACAGAGCTGACAGTAATTCCGAGAGCCAAAGTTGTTGGAGGCAATGTGATGCCTCATTGTCTCGGTAAACAGGGGCTTTACTCTTCGAGAACTTGCTTACATTGATTACGAACAGTAAAGAATAGGTATCTGTTGTGACGAAAGCTGTCACGCTTGTATAACCGAAAATAGTGACTCCTGTGTGCTATAGCGGCTGAACATGCTGGTGTGAACCATGGAGAGGATTGAGGTTTCACTTGGTATTTCGGAGAAGGGATGAAAGCGTTCATGCCGGCTTTGAGCCAACAAGAACCTTCAGTGGTGTAATTTTCAATTGGGAGTTTAAAGATGTCAGTCCAAGGGGGTCACGAAGTAAATCCCACTCAGCATGCTGGTAAGGGAAATAAATTTTATGGGTAGTGCGTTCCTGTTTAATGGCTAATTGGAACGAAATATCAATGGATCACTGTGGTATCCATTGATATTTCAAGAGGGCTGTGTTGCAAATGGCGGCAAGAGCGAGGAAAGGAGGCGAGAAATAAATCTAGTAGAAATGCCTGTTGCTCGGTTTTGCTAGGGAAACGAGTAAGAAGGTCGACGATTTTAGTAAGGGATTGGGCAATGGAAAAATTTAATTTCTGAATACCGGCATCTTTAGAATATAATTTCTGAATACCGGTATCTTTGGAATATTTTAACGACACGTCATGGTGATCATTAAAGTCACGAAGACAAAGATGTTCGCAGACGGATGGAGAGAAAGTGATTTTCTATACTGTCAGCTAAGGCACACATCAGATTGGAGTATAAACATTGTGTTGCGACAGAATTCCAAATAGATATTGATTTGCTTATCTTAAAATTCGTGCTGAAAAGTTCTCGGCTTAATCTATTCTCCAAAATCTAACTAAATGACCAAACATCGGACAGAGAACTTTTCAACACATTTTGAAATATAAATTTATTCACATCAGTAGTTGTGAGTACAATCTCTGGGTCAAGCATTAACATTCACATAAGATGGTTCAGTGAAACAATCAGAAGCAGCATCAAGGACGAATTAACAAGGAAGGATTAATACGAATTGTCGTCATCGTTGCAGACAATCTTTTCAGTCTAATTTAACCTGTTTCCCTCATAGTATGGCTAATGACTAAAATGGGAAAGGTGCACTTTTCTGAATGTAGAGCAACTGAAAAGACCTTGGATAGCAGTAGCGAAAGGATTCTGGGTGTGACGACTCTGGCGCTTTTCTTCTACCTGCTTTAACAGCTTTCATGCAAACACACCGCTAACTAGCTAGGTTTATGATTAGGATTATGAATAGGATTATTTTCAGACATTCAGGATGGCTCTGAAATTGTACCTGTATTGCCTGTACTAATCACCGAGAGCTCATTCGCCTGACTCCAATTCACCGAAGAAAGAACGTCGTGGGAGTCGGATCTCAAGCATGCAGATGACGTGACCAACCCAACGTTGCTATCGATGGTCGTTGACTATGAACGGTTCCGAATTTCAAAATGCGATACCTTATCCCAACAATATAACCATAGGATTCTTTGTAGGCAGGATAGGTGGAATCATTCAAGAGTTCGCAAATGGTGACAGTATGGGACTGCGTTGAAATCCCTACTACCTTTTAGACGGCGACCTTAATCTTACTGGAAGATAAATTTAGGAAGCCATTCAGGACAGTCAATCACTAGCAAAACGCCAGAAAATGTGGAAAATTCATAAACTCATCTCTGAAGAGCGTCACTCATTAATCCATCGGTTCATTCATATGACAGGAATCTACCAGGAGATCCTAGTCTAAAAACGTTATGATATCACCCTGTGCACAACTATTACAACCACGAAACCGGAAATCTTTTGTTACTATTCGAATGCTATTCTTCTATCTTTAAACATTTCTTTCTTTTCACTTTTCTTTTCATTTTACCGAAATTCATCTTCTCTCGCTTTTTCTTTTCTTCTTCTCTCTAATTGCAGTTTCTATTCATTTTTCATTTAACTCCTCTTTGCTTTCTGCTTTACTCTTTTTCACATTTTTTCTCTCTTTACTTTATTCCTTTTTTTATAATTTTTCATTCACCTTTTATCCGACTTTTACTGGATATGGAAAACTATTGGCCTCCGGTTATGCATCAAGTATTCTCTCTGTTGGGTTTCGCCATTTATTTTACCAATGTATTAATCTTAAAATCAGAGGTTTATAAGATAGATCCACAAACCAGTGCATTCTGAGCGTGTGATCTGCCTGAGGTAAGAGTTTTGCCGAGCCACTTAATCGTTTTTATGGGACCACCAATGGTTTATCAATAGATGCTGATTTTCTTCATATTCTGTATCGATACACAGGAACAATACACAGCTTCTGTAGCATTTAAGTATTTGGCAGCATAATCTTGTCTGTTTACTAAAGAATTAAATGTTATTAAAAATATAGACACTCTACTATTTGGTACATACTAGAAAAGAACAGAGAAATCTAAACAGAAAAACAAATTTATCGACGTTAATTTACACACGCACACTCGCACACACTATATATATATATATATATATATATATATATATATATATATATATATATATATATATATATATATATGTATGTATATATATATATATATATATATATATATATATATATATATATATACACACACATATATATATATATGTGTGTGTGTGTCTGTATGTATGTATATATGGCACAGGATCAGGATCGTTTTGATAGAAGACTTAAATGGAACTTGTTATTAATGTCATTTCCGTATGCTAAGAAGATAGTTTCCAGTCAGATTATTTTTTAAAACGGCGCATGTATATAACAAATTTATGTTATACTTAGAAAGACATGATTTTGTGCAGAGTAAGTTCTCTCATTTTTTTGTAACCCGTCCTGGCTATGACGATAAACTACATCCACATCCTGAGTAAGACGATAAGCTACATCCAACAGCAAGGCCTCTAATCGGGAGGTTTGGGAAGAGTGAAACCACCTTTTAATTGCTGGTGTTCCCAGGTCCACCCTGACCCGGGATGGTAGCACCTGTTAGGGTCCCAGATATAGACAACCACCAAACTGGAGCCAAAACACTATGAACGTGAAAAAATAGGTTTAAATACCAGAAATACTTTGTAAAAAATTATTACCAGCAATACATTTTTGAAAAAAAAGAAGATATTACTAGAAATAGATTTATTGAAGAAAAAATATTACCAGAAATACATTTTTGAAAAAAAAACAAAATACCAGCAATAAAAATTTTGTCGGCATTAAATAAACTATTGAGGTTGATAAGCCGTAAAACAACCCAAACCAAACCAAACTTTTTGTAAGAGAGACAATTTCCAGTTTTTTAAAACTCAATTGTATCTACTATTAAAATTTATTATCCGAAATAACTCATTACAAAATTAGCATTGTTTGAATATTACAATAGTTAAAACATCTCGATTGGCAGATGGCCACCAATATTTCATTTCAGTTGAGGCAAAGAAATTCGTCAAAGTGAATGCGGTATAAATTTTCGTTTTGATCAAGCACAAACGTTAATGAATTTTTCCATTTTCGTTTTGATCACACGAAAACCTTAATGAATTTTCCATATGATACCTCAGAAAACAAGGCTATTGATAAGCTTAAGTTATTACACGGTCAAATAAAATAGAAACAATAAAACTGTTATATTGTGGGAAGAGCCTTCCTACATTAAAGATCGGAATTCGTATTCAACTATCGATCTAAAGAACCAGTCGAAAATATGAACCCATCATAGACACTAGGCTATTGACACAATCTTCTTTTTTTGAATCTCCAGAGTTTGCTCACGGTGGATTCTTATATATAGATTAACAATTTTATTTTTCAGGGATTTGTGTCAATCTGCGAGAAAACCGTAAGCGAAATATTGACTGTTAATGTTGACAGCAAACTTTCTACGGACACAGCCAGTGTTCACCTCGTTCGAAACAGTCAACATTGCTCCATGGATTGAATATTTCCATGATATATTTAGGGCGATTTTCACCGAATATAACGATTGGGAAACATTTAATGAGGTAAGCTAAAACCGTTATGTACAACCACATTTTCTTTACTTGTTTCTTATCCAGTAATTTTTCGGTTCAAAGAAATGTTTTGTTAAATTTAACGATTTATCAAAAGTAAAACTAGTAAAAGTAATAAAGTTATAGAAATAAAAATATACACAGAAAAATGAATGAATAAAGGGAAATTGAAGTGACTAGATTAACATTGTAAAACAGTTATATAACTTTTGCATTCTTTCTCATGCTACAAGCAACATAGATTGCTCTTTTCTCTGTGTAAATATCTAACTGTTTTATAAAATATAATGAAACATAAATAACTGAAACGAATATTTTTCGTCGCTAACATCTAATAATGATTTTAAATTCATTGAATAAAAACATTTTCCCCTCTATAGAAACATCAAGAGGATTATGTTACTTTGACATGAGATCTAAATGTAAAAAAATGATGTGAGGCGTGTTTAAGAAATCGACATTGAATAATGTCTATTTTTGTTTAAATGTCCTTTGCTGAAATTATGTTGAAATGATGGATACTTTGAATAAAAATATAACATCATCAATTTAACTCATTGAATTTCTCAGTTATATTCTTCTAAATATAGAGTATAAAATAACATAGAATTGGTAAAACCTGTGAAATTCTATGATTCACCTTTGCAGTTTAGGAATAAATCACTAATTCATATTTTAATCTCAGGAAAATATTAAAAATGTTATATTGTAGCCTATCTGAATTTATATATTTTATGTGACGTATCTCTTCAGGACATGAGCAATCATGGTTCTTCACAACTTCCTGTCCTTTGTAGTTGTCAGCAACATTTGTCCCCTTACTATCTTTCCCAGCTCCCGATCTGATAATCATTTACCAAACTCGTTAGATAGGTTACTCGCTGTTTCACTCTGCCCTCGATATATCTTGTGAATATTAAGTCCTCATTTATTGTGTCCCAGAAATTTTTACTGTCTCTTTTCGTTCCTATTTTCATAAAAAACTTTTTCGTTGCTCATGTTTCACCAATAAAAAGGAGTAGTATTATTAATTATATTAATTAATTATATTATTAATCACTTAATGAGGAAAACATGCCATGCTATTATTTGTTTTATTTTTAAAATAAATTTTAGTTCCTAATGCTGTGAAAGAAAGTTATCTTATATATTTGGCTTGTTTCGATTGTTTCCAGATTGAACTTTATCCGGTTAAGGGTCCTCCTGCTGCTCCTCATGTAACTCCTCCTGCTACAGCGGCCCCTGCTGGTACTCCTGCTCTAGTTGGGGCTTCTCTACCAGTCATTTTGACTTTTGACAGGACAACAGAGATGGGGGACAGGGAGTCTAGGACAATCCGTCGGAGTCCTTTCATTCGCAGATTTCCGTCCAGTCTGTGACTCGGGGAATCAACTTGAAACATGATTAAGTTAGTGACTTTGAATGCGAGGGGCTTCAGTGATCGGAGTAAGGATGCGAGCTGCTTCGTGATCTTCTGTCCTTCGGTGTAGATGTGGCTGCGATCCAGGAAACACATTTTGTTTGAGAGGTTGATATTTGTTTACTGCCTGACGACTATGTCGCCTATTCAGCATACGGGGACCCGTTGGCCAGAGGTGTTTCCTTGCTGGTTAAACATACCCTGGATGTGGGGGTGGACCATGGCTATGTCGATGCCGGTGGGGGGGTAATTGATCGTGGCCCATATTGCTGTGAATAAGAGTTTGTTTCGCGTCGTTGCGGTTTATGCCTCCAACGATCAAGGGGAGCGTGTCTCGTTTTTTCGTCAGTTGGGGCTTTTCCTGGTTGATTCTTCGGGCTTAGTCTTAGCGAGTGAATGGAATTCCATTCTGGACCTCAAGATAGACAGGGGGCGGGGACCTAGCGGGAGAGTATCGGTGACCGTAGTCTGGTCGACCTAATCGGCCACTTTGGTATCGTCAATAGATACCAGGTCAATCACTCTGAGTGGAAGATGTGGACATGGGCACATGTGGCCGTCTAATCGGGTAGCCACCTATCTGAATAGAATGTTAGTGGGAAGGGCCGATATAGACTTACTAGATTGACCCACTTTCCATTGGTTAGGCTATTCGAAACATAGACTTGTCTGTGCCCGGATTGCGTTACATGCTAGGGCTAGAATGGAAGGACACTGGAAGTTCAATCTGTCTTTAGTGAACCGGCGGGACTTCCAGCAACAGCTAATTAGACTAGTGCAGCGGGAACTAATGGGGCGGTTATTAGGTGGTGGAAGAGGCTTAAGAATAGGATTAGGCCCTTGACCACTGAATATAGCCAGCGGCTCGCACTAGATAAGGCTAAAAATGTGAAGACACTTAATAATAGTCAGTCCCGGGCGGAGGTTGGGGGTACTCACAAGAGATAGGTTTAGCTAGGTAGGCTCTGGGGCGCGTGGCTAAGTTAAACAAGATGTCTAACAAAGCCGTGAACATGGGCGCAAAATTGCTTATGGGAGATATTCGTCGAGGTACCGATCGGTACATTCGTGAGGTCAATACCCCGGAGAGGCGTTCTCTGAGGTCGATTGATGATGTGTGCGAGGCGTTTCGGCGACATTTCAAGAGCCGGTTTACCAAGGAGCCTGGAGTCTGTGATGAAGAGTTTCACAGCTATTTGGCTGAATTTTCTCGGCTATTGCCGACTGAATCGGCTAGCTGTGAGTGAGATCACGTAGGGCGAAGTCCACTTGGCATTGAAAAGGGTCGGCAGTGGCAAGTCTCCGGGACTTGATGGATTAACCTATGAATTTTACTTGAGGCTGTCGCACATCTTTGTATCGATTTTGACTTTCGTGTTCAACAACTGGTTCCGGCAGGGGTTCATCCCCAATCGGATCACTAGGGTTGTGATCACGCTGTTGAAAAAGGGTAAGGATGGTGGGTGGGAATGAGATGATTACAGGCCTATAACTCTGCTAAACACAAAGTTAAAGATTTTGGCCAAGATCCTGACAGAGCGTTTGCCGAGATTCTGTTGGGACTTGAGTAGACTTGTGCTGTGGAGGGCCGAACAATTCAGAACAACCTGTATCTGATCCGCACAACCGTAGAGGGTGTAAAAACGACGAGCTAGCCGCGCTGATCAATTTGGATCAGTCCAAGGTATTTGACAGAGTTGACTATCGCTACCTGGCTGCTATCCTGCAGGCCGCCGGATTCTGCAAGTAGCTCCCCTACTACTGAGGTACAGGTGAACGGAAAGTGGTCGCGCGCTTTTGCGCTATCTCGGTCGGTTCGTCAGGGCTGCCCACTGTCGTCCCTACTTTACGCTTTGGCGTTGGAGTCTCTCCTTCACCGGCTGAGATATGGGGCGAGCAGACCGGCCCTACGTGGAATCGCTGTCCCTGGTGGGGTTCGGACCAGGGACCGCAGCGACATTGAGTTGGTACAGGAAGCGCTTGAACCGTACGAAAAGGCCGCAGTGGCCAAGATTAAACGTAAGAAGTATTCAGGCTTGCGGTTAGGTGCCTGGGAAGGGTGGGGGTCGATCTTCCGGGGCACTCTGGTTGGACGGACCATTTCCGAGAATACGGAGTGTGGCTTAGATCTGACCTCCAGTTGAAGAAAAATTGGTTAGAAGTACAAGCAAAGGTCGGAGCGTCGGATCCGGACTTGGCTCCGAAGGAGGTTGTCCTTGAAGTGTAGGGTTGAGGCGCGTGCCACTTACGTCTTTCCTCTCATCCTTTACTGCTTGGCTGTACTTCCTCTTTGCAAGGACCATAGGAAGTTGATCGAGCACTTGATGTCCACCCTCTTGTGGGGTGGGCACAAGCAGAAGTTCCGTAAAGAAGCCTGTGTCTCGTGTCCGTGTCGTAGTGGTGGTGCAAGGATTGCTACACTAGGTGAGTCATCGACACGCCTCCAGGTTGGCTTTCCTATGCCGCGTTTTAGCAGAGGAATAGTTTTTGGCGGGAGGGTTAGAGACGCCTTCCTTACTATCACTCTTCGCATTTCATGGTCGAAGCGTCGTCGTAGGTCCGAGAAACTGTCGACTTTCCTCAACGGGTGTCGAGCGGCCTGGTGTGACCTTGGTTTAAAGGAAATGGCTTGCACGTCTTCTACCATTGTCCTCAGGTGCGCCCTTTCTGGGACTATGTCGACGAGTTGGCGGCTCGTATCGCTAAACCTGTGCCCATCGATCTCGCATATGCATTCGATAATGTGTCGCTACGTATTCTGGGCCGAAACGAATGGTGTTTCTAACGCTGCTAGCCGTGGCAAGAACGGTGATCTGGACGACACGAATGGAGGAAAGCTTGCGATACGAGCTCTATTCTCATCAAGCTCTGATCAAATTCTTTCAGCATCAGCTGAAGGTGAAGAACAGAACTGATAAAAAGTGTCTAGTGTCGACAGATTTCAGAGAAAGGTGGGTGAAAGTAGCGAGCTTGGTTTATGTGAAAGGGGATATCCTTGAGTTTCTTTTTTATGTCACAACGGGGCTGTTTCATTTGAAACCCTCCTCTAGTTAAGTTAGACTTTATTTGTGTACCTAGTTAATCTGAGTGTGTGTCGTTACCGGCTCTTCTTGGCTTTTCCTTTTTGTTTTGATCCATGTCGGTATTCCAACCTTCCCAGTTTGTCGACTGGTCCAATCTTTGATTTCCTCAATCTCATATTTATTTAATCCTTCCCACTCCGTTAGCGAGTTAGCTTCTTGATCTGTTAGAAAACAAAATACAGTGACCACTCTTAATTTTGTGGGGTGGATGGGTCCTACTATCATCTTTCTTTTCAGTTCGATATTTTGTTATATTTTAATTTGTAATTGGAGATTAATGCCCCCCTCATTTCATACCATCTTTAATTTTGTCTGTATATATATATATATATATATATATATATATATATATATATATATGAACATGAGAAATTTTTAAGCCACGTGGCATTTCTGTAGGTTCCTTTTGTGTATGGGGTATTGTGGTATATGTAGGAGTAAATGGTGAAGGGGATTTCTTGTGGTGTATGTGTTACTTGTAATGAGTGAATGGGCCGTGAATTGTATTAGCTAGGTATAGTTAATGATGACCAGCCTCACCCCACTTACCTTTTGGCCTTGTGCCACAATTATTGTAATTTTTGCAATAATAAATATTGTGCTACCATCTGTAGATATGACAATATCTACTTCATAACAGATTCTTCCTTGGCTAAGCTAATTGTGTGCCCAAAATAAATATTATCTCTATAGTAAACGCCTACTTATATTTATGTTTTTTTAAAATAAGAAACACACTTGACTGGATAAAAAATAAAAATTAGGCATCTTAAAATATTTGGATTGAAACTCCTTATCTTGACAGCAACTGTAGGATCTTTTCTATTAATTCACCAAAATTTAAATCAAAGTTTGTTTTTTTATTAAATTTTTAACACTTTTAACATTTTTATAAATTTTAAATCAAATTTTGTTTGTCTTATATTAAATATTTGGTAATCTTTTAAAATTATTGAAATTATTTTAAATCAAAATTTGTTTCACTTGCCTCTCAACAACTCCATCGCTCAGAATGAAAAAAAATACCAAAAAAGTGGGAGTTCTTCACATTTCATAAATGCGGATGATATTCGAGGTACTTACAAGGAATTTTTTACAATTAGAAAAAAAAGAAGAAATAATCTGTTTTTGGCTTGTTTATCGGGGTGAGCGTGAACGTAGGCCCAACACTTAATAGCGCACTCGAGTCGCTCATATTTAGTGCGATCGCAACCGGATGGCAATAGAAGGGTCTCGCCCCGGAAGAATTTGGTATGAATTTTAGTGAATATAAATTTTTTATTTTGGGGTGAATTAATAGAAAAGATTCCAATTGTATATTATGTCGCTGTTATGTAGGATTGGTGGTGATGGATAAATTATTGTGGTAAATGCGTAAATTATAATGAATGAAAGGGTCGCGAGTCGGATTAACTAGGACTAGGACAGCTAAGGAAGACTAGCACCTCCCTTCGGCCATGTGCCACAATTCCTGTATATTTGGGAATAAATAGATATATGGTATGTCGTTGTGTTATATTAGAAAATATCTTGTAGCTTAATCATAAAAATAAACGTTATTAGAAGAAAGAAAGAACGAACTGATAGCTACAGAAATTCTAAATGAATCGAGAAAGCAAGTAGACAGTGGCTATCAGAAAATACGCAATTACTTGAATGCACTGATTATTTGGCGTAAAGGTAGTGGAAATCTTCAGAGAAAAGGTCAGCAAATGTTGAAATTGTCATTCAAATCCTGTTTAAATCCAGATTAAGTGGATCACAGTTGGAATTTCGTTATATTATGCACCTTGTTTCCATGTGCCAAAGCTACAAAATAGCTAAGCGAGCAGATAGAATGAATGGATAATAGCTCAAGTTGATTCTTTCTTGGTGTTCGTTGACTTCCTATAGATATTTACTAAGCATAGACACGATCTTCATAGTGCGGTGCCTGGTGAAGATCCACCTGATTTCATTAGTAATTTTCAGCAAGCATAGCTTCTTAAACATTGCTTTCGCAACAGTAAAGCGTACCGGGTTTGTTCAAATTTAAAATCAGCATTGAAAATTATCTGAGTTTAATTGAAAATTATCATTGGGTTTTATTTGGAATGGAGTAGGGACCACCGTCAATCATATGATGGTAAATGGAATAAATAGAGTATGGCCGATATATAATTGAAGAAGTACGCCAACCACCAACTAAATGGATTTAAAGAGTGGTATTCAAATCCCGGTAGATTCTGACTCTAACTTCTGCTCTAACGCCCTTGGAAAAGGGCAAGAATGTATCTTACATCAGCTTTGGGTTAAATAGCAGAAAAATGATCTTTCAATTTAAGTGGAATCCAGTTTATGAAAAAGAAGACCCTGCATACGAACCATGTCTTGCTGAGGCGGGTCACATATAAGTACTTGTACAGTCCTTTAGCTTTGATATTATTCCGGAGAAGTGATAATAAAAGATCTGTACTGTACGTCTTATACTAAAACCATAGATAATAGACTCACCTTTATACATTTGATTTTCGGTTGAAAGTAATGTCCATTAACAGTTAACAGAACCACTTGACAAATGACTATTGGCTTTCGATTAAACTCAGATTGTATGTCTTATTTTAACATAACCATTTAGCTTATGAATTAAGCATGAATAGAAAAAATGTTATTCTATCACTGAGTCTCGACTAAAATAAACATAGACATTGGCACCCTACTAGTTCTATGTTATAAACACTCGGTGTTGTCTTAAAAAACGTGTTACCTATTAAGAGTTATATTATTTTAAGCAGCACGATTTACAAAAAGTTGAGCATTTTTATTTTAAGATGTTTTTTCTTTATTCTTCAGTGAAAAGACAATTTTCATGACGCCACGTTAGTTTGTGATACGTTCTCTTTTTTTAACTTGAGACATGACGATCTTTAAGTCCAAGTCATAGTACAAGCCAGGGCCAGACTGGAGACAAATCTCAACTCTCGTTGTTCCACTTGTGTTAGAAATTCGACGAAAAAGTAGAGATTAATTTAGCGCAAAAAGATAATCCTCTTTATCTTGATATTTTTTTCTTTACTAAGGTCTTATTACAATTAATATATAATTTGGCGGAACTTTGGATTCATTATTTCCTGCCCTGTTAAAAAAGGTGCACGAAATGCATTTTAATCATTGAAATAATTATCCACGTTAAAAACAGTTTTAATGAAACAAAAAATATATCGGAACTATGAACTCTGGAACAGATATATGACATGGAACAATCATGAAAGTAACTTTTTATTTTATTTGCTTTATTGTTTAGAATTAAAGTAACTATTATTATGTTGATTTATTTTGTCATAAATATACTTTGTATGATTATAGATTGATTAACGTTGACAATATTTAACAATATCGGAAGAAAGTTATTGAATTTAATTATAATATTAATTTTAAATAGCATTCTTAGTAAATGATTTTTCATTGATTTTGTAATCAAAATTGCACGTTTGCTATTATTTTAGTTTTTTTTAACGGTAATCTATAATTTAACATACTTTTTAAAGAAAAAACTTTTAGAAAGAAAAACACAAATCACTCATAAAAGAGTAAATTTTAACATCAATACATTCGTTATAAATAACAATATCATAGAAGAAAAACTTTATGTACGAAATCATAGCAATTTTAAGTAAATTTTGCAATGTAATAAAAGAATCGAAGAAAAAAGTCTTCGGTTAAAATTAAACATAAAGCATTATTAAAATTAATTTTCTTGAGGGAGACTTTGTAACTTTTGTAATAAGATGAAAAATAGTCGGATTAATAAATTATTTTTTTAAATTGAGTAAAATTAAAATGTTATATTTCGGATAAGAAGCGTGGTAAAAATTTAACATACGCTTTTTCATTTGTTAGAAAGAAAAATATAAATTACGCAAAAATAAATAAAGTTGATCATCAGTGTATTTGCTTTTTTATACATAAAAATTTCATAGAGAAGAATATTAGCTTTATGTAAAAAAGGTTAATTTAACTTCCAAGTAAGAAGACCAGGTTTCATGAATTAAATTTATTTAGTGAATTTCGCACAAAAAACGTTTGATTTTGCAACGAAGACATAAAATAATATATCAAGTCCGAAAGAAATAAAATGAGTAAATCCTATGCTTACTTTAATTAAATAGGCTAAAGTTATTTCAAATGGAAAAAGCAATTTTTTTAAAAACCGACTACAGTAGTGAACTATCACAAATCTAACACGAAACTAAAGATTTCCGCTCCCAGTGGAACGACGAGATTTGCTTCCACTTCTGGCCGTGATTTGCACTATGACTTGGACTTAAATAAAGATCACCATGACTTGAGACTGCTTCACCCAAGAAGAAAAATAAACTAATTGTTGGATTTTTATAATGTTTTTTACACATTCGTCCCTAAAGTTAATTTGAAGAAAATTATTTTCTGATACAAAATTTGCAGTATTAAAAATACATATATCATATGATTAATTTTACATTATCACAAAATAATGGTAAGTTTTTCGACCTGAGCGAAAATTTTATTTTGTATTTATAGAATATAATCGCAGGAATTATGCTTTTTTTTGTCTTTTATTCTGTTTCTGAAGGGATGAAAAAATGTAGAATGTCTGGTCAAAACGAATAGCTACAAATAAGACACTCACCTCGACATTTTTTGTTTTATACAATCAATTACAATGTACTCTAACAAGCTAAGAAAGATATTTATGATATCTGATTTAAAAAATAGCATTATCTTTTATTACAAAACTGTAGCTTTTAATGAGATAAAAAAAGGAATGGAGTTTTCATAAAAATGATCAAGAAAATATTTTATGAAATATATTTTTTATTGCTGTCAGATGACGTATCAGAGAGAATGTTTTTTGAATTTTTATAGAATCTACAAAGGAATTTTATTGCCGTAGTTACTGATAATCAGTATTTAAAGGGAAATGAATCTGTCCTTTAAGTGTCCGTAAAAATTCTCATTGCTGGGGTGACCATCTAAAAACAGCGCAGGTGTTCGTAGAAGAATTTGCATTTGTTTCTCTTTCTAATTGCTTCGTTAATTTGCAGAATATATTTCAGCAACGAAGGAAATGTACCAAGAATTTTCGTCTAAAATAACTGATGAAAAGTTTAAATAAATTTTATTAAAATTCGCAGCATATTCACTGAAATTTAAAAACATTTGTATAGATTCATTACATGCATTTTTCTCCGTTGTTTAATGTTGAAACCGGTTAAAACAGAAATCGAATCTGAAATGTAAGCAATTTTAGATTTGTCCAACTTATCGTCTTAATACAGCTGTGTAAGCAACTGTACAATTTGCTGAGATTAACATTTTTTCAAGTCAGTGATCTTTTTTTTTCAAACTAGGCGAAAATTTGTTCGTTTTCTATAATGCCACTGACTTTTCCTTTGAACACACCATTCACAACTCTACCAAATCGTGTTGTTGATTATACGAGTCTCGAACACTGAATTGTAGAACCAGTGACAAATATGTGACTATTTCAACCACGGGGCAGGCTTCTAAGAATACCAATATTATAAGAAGGGTTTATTTCTTTAAAATCCATTTAGCATCCTGATATGAAATTGATATTTTTTATAAATGCATTTTGCCTAGACATCATAGCTTCTGTTGTGTCTGGTTATTAATAGTGTTCTTAAGACAAACTCGTTTTTCAATCTTCGTTATAAAAGATTACTCATCAAATTATTGAAATCCCGTAGTTGGAAGTTATTTCCGTGCGCTGATGTGACAGTTACGTGTGTAATAACGGATGCTGATTTTTGATCGTTTACTTCGAGCGTTTATATTGACCGTTGATCGCTCGATGACTTGTTTGATCTTTGCTTGAGACAGTTTCTTGTTTGCCGCTAAACATTCTATGTGGATTCTATTTTCTTTATTCTATGAGTACTTCGCCACGTTGTCGTATACATTACTTGCAATGATTATAAATTTTTTCATTATAATACGAGATCATTTTTGGTTGTTCATGGATTTGCTGATGGCATCTTTGCATTGTGTAAATCGGAACAAGAATAGGAAACAAATGTGATTTTGGGAAGCTCGAAGGTTGGAATAACCAAAAACGCTTTCTTTTCATTTACAATAGCCCAAGGTTTTCTTTCTTTCTTTCTTTCTTTCTTTCTTTCTTTCTTTCTTTCTTTCTTTCTTTCTTTCTAAAGGAAACGCGATAGGTCGTCGCCCAGAAAACGATACAAACTTTAATGGTTCTCAGGGGCTCCAAGCAATATGCCTTGAGATAGTCTTACTATCAGTGTAATGTCGCAATACAACATGCATCATACAGCGTTCTTGGGTCGAATTTCTCCCGATTAAACGAAAATGTAGCCTTTATTGAAAAGAAAAGCAATAATTTTGAATACTTGTTATACTCTTTTGAATACTCTTTAATTTCATTGTTCAATTTTTTGCTCTTCATCTTACAAACTGAGTGGTATTATCTTTTATTAAGAAATATTGAATATCTAATTCTATTATTCAGTATATACTATAAATCATAGACCGATCCATAGTGCACAGTTGGTTTTTATCTGTTCTTCCCGACAGATAAAAGCCTTTTTTCCTAATGTTTTCTTTTTTTTATCAGTACTTCATTTTTTTTTATATACAACTCAGCTATGTTGAGATAACGAAATGACATCCGGATTATGAATCAAACTAACCTAAGATTATAGTATACTGCACAATTTCTTTAGTGATCTCAGATAACAGCTGTGCAAATACAGTTATCCTGCTATTCAGAGATTCATATATTGCACGATCTAACTGGAGCACCCTGAAAAATCCTGAGTTAATCTTAGGTTCGAATCGCCAATTATTTTTGGCATAGATGCCTATAAAGTAAAGGTGTTATTTTTTTTTAACATGCTATTTAAACTAGTTCGCCGGGTTCAGCCATAAGTGCAGCATATCATTTTGGCAAGGTACTAGAGGCTTTAATCAACTCTTGATTGGTTAAGCATATCACCTCGTAGGGTCTTCTTTCAGATAAGCAATATGACTTACGTTTCTCTAGGTCAACTGCTGATGGATTAACAGTTATTGCTGAAAGAGTCTATCAAGCTTTAGATAAGAGTTGTGAATCTCTAGTTTTCAATTGCGACCTTCCTGTTGTCCTCTGTTTTCAACTCCGTATCTATGCTGATGACACAACTATTTACTCCTGTGTTAAATGTTCGATAAGGTTACATTGTCAGCTGATCGAAAAATGACCTACAATATTTGGGTAACTGAAGCTTCTTAATTCTGAGTAAAACTTATTTTGCTTCCATCAGTATGGCTGCTGCTAACCTCCAAGTGAGTGACTCCTTACGCTTTCTCGGCCTAACGTTTTCCGCTGATATGAAATGGAAAGATTGTATTGAATCGGTTACTAGGTCTGCTACTAGTAAATTTGGTTCACTGTGTTGTGCTAGATAATTTTTCCCACCAGAATCTATCTCACACATTTATGTCTGCTATTCATCCATCTGATCTGATGCTTCTGATATGTATTTAAAGATTCTTGATAAAATACGAAGAAGAATCTGCAGTAATATTGGTCCTGACCTGGCATCTCGGCTTCAGTCACTTTCCCACCGCTGTAACGTAATTTCCCTGTGCCTTTTCTATAAATATTTTATGGTAATTGTTCTGATGAGTTTTCCTCCTTGGTATCTAGTCTTTATAAATTTAAGCGCTGAAATAGATTGACTGTTAGGTTTCATCGTTTTAAAGTTGAAACGGCTAGATTCTATGATAACAGTTTCTTCTCTCGCACTTCTCGCTTGTGGAACTCTTTTGCAGCTTCTTGCTTTCCAAACAAATTTGATCTTCAAAAATTTAAATCCGATGTCAATCTTTATCCTCTGTTTTCTTAATTCCCGTTCGCTTATTGTTCTATCTTCTTAATAACATTTTCTTTTTCTCATATCCCTCACACCCAGTAACCTCTTGCGTCTTAGTGATTTTATTGATTTGGTTGGGGTTAAATGATTAAAAAACCATAGTCTTGTACGGCTCAAATCTACTGTGATCTGTCCATCTCAGGTAATTGTACATTATCAAAACTTTACAGGTATCGATTTCATGTGTTTGACCTGCTTCGTTACTTATTTCTTATAGGCAACAGTATCTGTGTTCAGATAAAAAGTCAGATTTTGGAATGCTGATTTTCAACGCAATTATGCCCTTCCCACTTACAATACAATCTTCCTGTTCACATATATCTTTTCAGTGGGCACTTTGCAGCATTAAGCCAAGCTTATTAAACATTAAGTATCAATGCTGCATTCTGAAGTGAACGATCTTTTTCATTCATGTCCCATGTGCTGATTTTACGATTTTCTCTAAAACATTAACGAAAGTATAATGTAAATCTTAATAAAAATGGAATTCACGAAAACCAGGAACTGTTTAGAGCGAAAAACAATAATATATAATTCAGCGAAAGTGTTCTAGACTCACAGTCTTCAAAAGAATGAATATCTCAACTTTTAATGAATAAGTCCTTTAAATTTTAACGATGACAATATTTTGTCAGGCCCTATAGACTAGCGCTATAAAACCACAAGCAATAACAAAACCACATCACTTGAACACTTCCAAACAGCAACAATAAAAATGGTAAACTTACATGTGAAAATAATGATATAATCAAGATGTTAATTAAGTGTTTGGAAGGAACGAGAAAGTTTCATAGATAGAAGTAGTTAATTTCGAGAAAAGTAAAGAGAGAAAATAACTTTGGGTGTCACTGATGGCCAATAAATATAATTGTGTCAGACTTAGTTAAGTTTACGTAATTGAAAATTAACTTGTTTTTGAAACAGTTAAGAATGTTCAGTATTTTTCAAAATGAATGTAGGATTATATATATATATATATATATATATATATATATATATATATATATATATATATATATATATATATATATATGTTGATTCAACACCATCACTTGATAAGACACCAGAAGTGTTGAAACAAAATGGCTATTTTTGTAGTGGTTTTATAACATATTTATGTTATAATTTTTGAATAAATTATATTTGCTCTACTCTGTATTGAGCACTCTTTTAAGAATAATATTTTTGGTTATTTGAATTTATTCTGTATACACCAATCCTAAACTTATATATATATATATATATATATATATATATATATATATATATATATCAATGTATAGTCTTAAGATGTGCTATATTTGTGCTCAATATCAGAGATAGAGCGTGTGTAAATATAAAGGTGAACATAGAAGTCAACACTTAGAGGCGACAGTCTGTTTCATGCTAGATGCAATCGTCAGGCCACCATATATATATATATATATATATAGTCCCCCTCTCTCTTTCTCTCTCTCTCTCTCTCTCTCTCTCTCTCTATATATATATATATATATATATATATATATGTATGTATATATATAGTTCCCTCCAAAAGTATTGGAACAGCAATGCTAATTCCTTTACTTTTGTTGTTCGCTGAAGATATTTTGGTTTAAGATAAAAAGATAAATATGAGACAAGAGTTCAGAATTTCAGCTTTTATCTTCTGGTATTTAAATTTAGATGGGTTAAACAGCCCAGGACATATCACCTTTTGTATCAGATCACCCTATTTTTAGGTGAACAAATGTAAAGGAACAGATAGTCTGAAAGTAAATAACATTTAATATTTGGTTGTATAACCCTTGCATACAATAATTGACATCACCCAGCTGTTGCATTCTTCATTTGTGAAGCTTTTTCAGACATTTAACGCTGCCTCTTTCAGGTTTTGTTTGTTTCGTGGAGATGAAATGTATGCTCTATTGTATTATGATCCGGCGATTGACTTGTCCAGTCTAAAAATGTCCACTTTTTCCTCTGATGAAGTCATTTGGTGTGTTGGCATTATGTTTTGGGTCATTATCCTGCTGCATGATAAAGTTTCTCCTGATAAGTTTGGATGCATTTCTTTGTAAATTGGCAGACAAACTGTTTCTCTAGGCTTCTGAATTAATTCTGCTGCTACCATCATGGGTTACACATGAATAAATATGAATCAAGCTCTTCTAGAAACAGACATGCAGATCCAAGACTAGATATTGCCTCTACCATGCTTCATGTATGCTTTGGATTATAAAAAGATCCTTTCTTTCTCCTCACTTTAACCATTCCATCAATTTGGTAGAGATTAATCTAGATCGCATTAGTGCATAAAACTTTCTTCTAGAACTTTTGCCGTTCATCTCTACATTCTTGCAAATTCCAATCTGACCATTATTACTGTCGATGAGTAGTTTGCATCTTGTGGTACGGCCTCTATGTTTCTGCTCTTGAAGTTTTTTTTTGAACGGTGGTTTGTGAAACTTTCACTCCAGCACTGTGAAGGTTGTTGTTGTTATCGCTGACTTTTGTTTTGGGGTTTTTCCTCACAGCTCTAACAATGTTTCTGTCATCAACTTTTGTTTTTCCTTGACCGACTTGTTCTATGTCTGTTGCTCAGTATACCAGTAGTTTCTTTCCTTTTCAGAACATTACAAATTGTTGTGTTGCATATGCCCAATGTTTGTTCAATGGCTCTGAATGATTTCCCTTCCTTTCAAATTGCTTTACTCACATAGCTATCTCGTCTTCATGTTGGTTTATAATTTTTAACAAGACATACAGGCTAAAACTAATAGTAGTCATTCAGAGCTATTTAATGTTTAAACAATCAATATAAAAGACAGCCCCTAGGCAACAAAAAACATCGAGGCAACAAGAAACACCGGTCTGTCACATGTTCCAATAGATTTGCTCACTTGAAAAATGGGTGGGTTCAAACTAAAGGTGGTATGTTCTAAGTTGTTTAACACATCTAAAGATAAATACCAGGAAATAAAATCTGACATTCTGTTTTATATTCATCTTTTGATTTGAAACCCAAAAACAAAGGAATTGGCCTTGATAATGGCTAATAATTTTGGAAGGGACTGCTCATGCAAAATTTTAGTCTTATTCAACGTGAGCAACATTTTAAAGATTCTGGAATAAAGCTAAGCAATGCAAGCCAAAACAAGATATCTGGCTTAACCATGCTGGAGTGTATTTCAATAGAATCTTTTTCCAGCCAAGGAAAACCTACAAGACAACAGAGGATTGAATTTAAAGAATTCATTTTCTTAGATGGATTGCCTTCACCGCGACTTTTATGTTGTAACCCACTGGAATATCAGAGGGGGCTAACGTGCTACATCCTGGAATTGTACAAGACGGGCGTTCATTTCACTTCTCTGAGGTGTATTATTGCATACCCGAATACTATATATATATATATATATATATATATATATATACACACACACAGTGGGGGTAAACAAATATTCGTACACATACAAATTTCTTGTATTCCCAACTAATGAATACTTTTCATATAATTAACTGTACACCGATGCATAATAAGTAAACATGCACAGGAAACAGAAAAAATTTGATTTAAAAGAAATAAATCCCATTTATCCATTTTAATGAGTGAAAAAGTATTTGTACAATGCACATTTCAGATTTTACATCTTTTCAATTGCTTTAATACTCTAGATTCATCAATTATTTTACTGTAATAATAAAAATTGTATCCCCTGAAATATATATATATATATATATATATATATATATATATATATATATATATATATATATATAACTTGGACCGATTTTAAACTTAATATATATATTTTAAACTTAATATATATATATATATATATATATATATATATATATATATATATATATATATATATATATATATATATGAATGTGTGTGTGGTAGCAATTTTAACTGAAATTACACAAAAGATGTTAGTAGCAGAATGGATTTATTTACACTATTTACGTTGTTCGGATTGTTGTCCTTAGCATTATTGTCATATTCACAATGTTTTGGTCATTGTACGCTCCGGCTGGAACGTCGTGAATATGACAATAAAGATGAGGACAACAATCCGAAAAATGTAAATAGTATAAATAATTACAATGCCTCATCTCAGAAATATAGACAGATATATTGTAGAATGGATTTATTCGGGTGAAGTAAGAAAGATAAATGAAACAATGGACAAAGTGTCCTGATTTCAAATCATCTGAACATATCCAACAATGTAATTTGCAGCGCTGGCCAAATCCACACCAAAACCTACACCAACACCCGATGGTGTTACTTAATTTGTTGCGTGTTTTGTACGTGTCGTGGAGAGACACTACTTTGATCACGTCTTTGGTCAAACTATATTGCTAGAATATATTGCAATATTATGCCTTTATGATTAGTACATCATTATCTCAAATGTTGCAAGTATACGAACATGGTTTCAACAATAGGTATCAGAAATAATAAAATGACCACATATAAGTTCTAATCTAAATCGTATTTATTCTGACACTTTCGAATGACGTTATACAAAAACCAGTGAAGAGCGTAAAGCTGTTAATTGGTTTGAACACACCACGAAGCAACTTTGGAACGTGAGCCTTACATTTGTTAGACTTGCGAAACACAATGCTAAGTGAAACGATTGAGAAAGAAAATGAATGGGTGGACAGTTCATTATACAACTCTCCTTATCGAGACGCATCAGAAGGTAGAAAGACAACTGATAAGACATAGGAAAGAAAAGAAAATAGAGAAATAAAAAGAAAGAAAGAGTGGAATGAGCAGTATTATCCGCTAAAATCAAACTTAATAGTGCAATAGTGTGTCAATTTGGAGCAATACGATAAAACTTTAATGACACTGAGTCATCCTAACAGAAATCAATATATTTTATTGTAATTCATAGTTTAGGTAAGGTCTGAATTAAAGTTAATACTCAATGAGTAAAAGTGAGAAATTGTCGGACAAAATATAGTTGATTTACCCGACAGACAAATACAAATAGGAACTGGAATCTGGTAAATAATTTGATTTCTCTGAAAAAAAAAATGAATGTTTGTAGTAATAACCACTAAAAACAGTTTTGTTGGTTTGTCACGGGACAGAATATGCTTATACTGGTCACTAAATTGTATTCTTTAAAATAGTACTTACTGCATATAAGTGCATTTTGCGAGCTTTCAAATAGACTGGCTGAAAGAGGGTGGGGAGTAAAAAAAATCTGCCTCATATGTAAAGTAAAAAGTAAAAATGTTTCTTGTTAATTCATTGACTTTTCTATTGGATGATAAACTACATTCACATAATGTATGCGTTCGTATCAAATATATTCTTACAATTTTTCAATATGGATTTCGTTTGTAGCGCGAAGAATTGCGGGCTAAGAGAATACATTAAAATGAGGGTAATTTTGAATAATTGCTCTTTCTCTCTCTTTCTCTGTAACTATCAAAATTTAATGTACATCCCTCTTCCAAAAAAGAAATAAAAAGGTGACTATAGTTTAATACATTTGCTAAGGTTCATATTAGTCAAGTTTATTAAAGCTCCAAGATATATTATGTTGTAATAAAGATTATAATTACAGAATGTGTGCAAAGTTTACAAATGAAAATGGTTTGAATAAACAAATTGAAAACAGTGTCGTAATGGCGAAAAAGTTATAAAGACAACGTTAATGTGAAATATATGTCATATACTCTAAAATTAGTTTTAGAAGTTGTTCGTCCATTGATTTTATGAGCTATCCTATTTCTTCATATGAAACAGACTGCACAACATTCACAATTCCATTTCTGTTGGGAAAATTCCGTCATCTAATGTAAAGCTTCGTCTTCAGCATAATTCACAAGTTTTCAATCAGTTTAAAGCCAGGCAGCGTTGGCCACTTAAACGAGTTTTTGAAAGTAATTTTATTAATATATCCATTAATTTTCTTTACCGAATATGATAAAGCATTGTCGGACAAAAAATAATTTTTCTGAAAACATTTAACTTCTTGAATCATGGCCCTATCTAGGCTTTCAAAAAATATGTGTATGATTGAGCTGTCACACTACCTGAAATTCGCTATGGACCCATCACTTTACCACCTATAATCTCACTCCAAAACACTGTCTCCGCTTTGTTCAAGTTTCAACCTGTGAGCGAAATTTACGCACACAGTCTTTACTCCATGCGTTTAACTCGTCGAAAATAGCTCAGCATTCATAAGAACGGTTGAAATATCGATTTTCATGTAAGAAATTGCCTATTTCATTCAATCTTCCTTGTGATATTCTTTCAAAGGATGTTTTGCGATTAGTCTCACCTAGTTCGTCATTTAATTTATGACTCACCATACGATTTTAAACTCTTTCTCAAATCTAAAATGTATAAAAATGTCATGTCAAAATTGACAAAGATGGATTTTTTTGTAACTTCTCCCTTGAGCAAAATAAAATCCTGAAGGTGCCCTTATCAGACTTGCATTGAAATCATCCAGGATCATTCACAAACTTCTTCCCAGTTCAATGATGCCTACTGGCCATTTTTGCGATTTTCAGTTTTTTAACTTTTTGCATTAAGCTATTAGACATCTCACTTTCTCCGTAAAATCAGCTTTAAACGCCATTTTAAAAGCTCAAACTCATAACTTTTGATTTAGAAATTATGGAAATACAAAAATCTGTTATTTCTTGATACCTGTGCAAACAAATCGGTTTTCATCCTAATTGCACAGATAGATGTTGCGATCATTCATCAAATAAATCTTTAAAGCCATGGGGCCGGGATGGACTTCCACAAGCGAGAAATCCGAGGTAAGCAACTGTTAGCATAGAAGTTAGCTCAACTGTAAACTGATGAGATTTCGCCGCCAGTCTAGTATTGCGCTTAAATTCATACAGTCTAGGTACCATAGCGAAGAGCTTATCCGAACAATTCCCATGAAAATATTTATAAAAAAGCCACAGAAATGTAACCTTATGGCGGTGGACAAGTGACTGAAGCCAAAACGCCAGATCAGGACCAATAATATTGTTGATTCTTCTTTGGAAGCTCCAGATAAATAGCAGGGGCAAACGAACCATATATAGCAGCAATATTCCAAGCATGGACGAATGATAAACATAGATGTGCAAGATAGATTCCGGAAAGAAAAATTGTCTCGCCCGACACTGTGAATCGACTTTCTTGGATGCTGATTAAGCAATGGATTCAATATAGACTTTCCACTTCATGTCAGCTGAAAACATTAGCCCGAGAAGGCGCAACGTCACTTTCCTGGACGATAGCATCAGCCATACTGATGGAAGGCAGAGGGCAGTCTTTCAGATGATTAATGGAGAGAAGTTTAGGCTTTAAAATTGAAAATTCACCTGTTGCCCCAGTTAACGATGGCCTTGAAGTCGTTTTGGACGCCAGCTGCCATGTTGACCTTGTCTGACTGATCAGCCTTACTATCGAGGCAGGAGTAAATGACAGTGTCCTCAGTGTAGATGTCAAGTTGCGAGCTGATGTCATCGAGAAGGTCGTTAATGAAGATTAAAAACAGCGTTGGATCAAGGATGAAGCTCTTGGGGACACCAGCGTCAGTACAAAAGGATAAGTGGCCATTCAGGATAACTTTCATTTCACAATTTGATAGGAACAACTAGATCATCTCAAAAATGTTCCAGCAGATACCGTAACTTTTCAGCTTGTGGAAAAGACCTGAATTTCAGACCCTGTCAAAGGTTATCAAGATGTCCAATGCTACAACCCGGGCTTCATTTTTATCTAGAGCATAATAGACTCTTTCCGCAATTATTGTCAGTACATCAGCAGTTGACCTGGAGAAACGAAAGCCGTATTACTTGTCTGAGAAAAGGATCTGTGATGAATGATGATGAACCAATTCATCATTGATTATGGCCTCTAGGAGATTCCCAAAAAGAGACAGAAGGCTGATAGGCCGATAGTTAGAGGGGTCGGACGGTTCATCAGAGTTCTTAAAAACTAGAACAACAGACGATGATTTCCATCAGGCAGGAAAGCAGGAGGCAGCGAGGCATTTATTATACAGTTTAGAGAGAACAGGAGCCAGTTCGTGTACACACCTCTTAATGACTATTACAGGGATACCATCGGGGATCGAGGTAAGAGATGATAGCAGAAATCATGGGAAGTGTTATATGCATATCACTCAACAGAGACTCATTTCTAAGTGGGTAGTTAGGTAGGGATACTCCAAATGAGTCAAGAGTAGAGCATGAGAAGAAATTACGGGCAAAGCATTCAGCTTTATCAGCAGATGATGATAACACCTCAACTCGAGGTGGGGGTAGAGACTTGCACTTATTTAGTATCCTATTACAGAGTCGGCAGTCATCACGAGAGCCAAAATTTTTAAAAGCTATGCGGCGCCTTATTCTATCAGCAAACAGGGATTTAACTCAAACGAGGACTCTTACATTTGTTACGGGCACTAGCAATAGGCTCCTGTTATGACGAGAGCTATCCCACTGGTATAGCCGGGAATAGTGTTTCCTGTGTGCTATGGGCGCTGAGCATGCTGGTGTGAACCATGGAGTGGATTGCGGTTTCACCTGGTATTTCCGAGAAGGAATGAAAGCGGCCTTGACCCAAGAAGAAACCTCAGTGGCGCAATTTTCATTTGCGAGGTTGAAGATTACAATATGTATTTTATTGTAGATATCGATAAAGCATGATGTGGCTCGTAATAGTTGCAATGGTGTATATCTTATTATGTATCTACATGAAAGCGAATTATATAGATTAAAATACAGAATGATATTATATATTTGCATCAAAATGTATTATTATTATTATTACAGTATAACTTATCGTAATCAAGAGTGACGAATATTGGCAAAGTGAAGGTGTTGAAATAAATTCAATATATTACATATGTACAAAGATTATATACAAAGCTGACATAATTAAAAATGCGTGAAGACATTAACGAAGATTGAATTATGTATAGCGAGAAGAGTTGGCCAACTATGAGCACACTATGAAAAAGTAAAAATTCCAATTTACTTTATGCAGAACAATCAGTTTATGCAGTCAAGCTTTCATGAATTTTCATGTCCACGTTTATTTTTTAAGTAAAATAATAATAAAGAGAAAAAAATGTGAGCTGTCCATACCACAGCATATAATTTGTCATTAAAAAGACAATGATATGCATCTCAGATGTTTATAACATTGATGTATCAACTGCTGAGTTTTGAGTACATCGAATTTATATTTTTAGTAGTAATAAAAATGCCACGCTATCTTTTTAAAATTCAAAACACATTGTAATCAGAGTGAGAATTTTAACTGAAATAAACAAGAAAATACAAAATATTTTTTAAAACAAATTTAAAATCAGTGCACTTTCCAAAGTTAAAATAGAATGAAAAACTTTATTGTACGAATTTCAATTCGAAAACTGCGATTTCTGTTCCCGAGAAAACCATGAAAAATACCAAACATCCCATTTTAAAAACAAAACGTATTTATTTCCTTGTAAGAAAAAAAGATTACAACCTTTTTTTTATCCAAATACTTCATACAGGAATACGCAAAAAATTTTTTGTGAAAAGTTATGCAGATGTAATATTTTTTATTGCAGAAGAAGTGTTGTTAGCTTGTCAGTCCAAATTTGTTGAATTCTGGGAGACTTAAAATGATGTTTTACCCAATGGACGAGTAGTTAAAATCATGACAGCAATTGTATCAAGTTTGTTTACACGATTATTAGTAAGGATGACAGATTTATTTCAATATTTAAATTTCTTCAAAGATGGATAGAAGTTTGATAGTAAGCTGTCAGTATTAGAGATAACATGATCTGAAGGATTAATCCATTCGGATGCGTTTGGGAAAAAGCATGA
Source organism: Acanthosepion esculentum (assembly GCA_964036315.1). NCBI lineage: Eukaryota > Metazoa > Mollusca > Cephalopoda > Sepiida > Sepiidae > Acanthosepion > Acanthosepion esculentum. The sequence continues at coordinate 83,181,962 of OZ038475.1, forward strand.
TCTTGAAACAAAAAGGAATCGCATGAGGAATATTCCGGAAATATTTAGTTTTGATCCTGGCTTTCATGAAAAGGCCTCAGTGGAAACAACCATAAAGCTCATAAATAAAGAAATCAAAATAAATATTTTTTTTTATTATTCGATAACTTTTTAGATAAATATATTAAGAAGATAAACAAAATAAAATTGATAATAAATGTTGAAGTAATTAAAGAAACGCGACAATGAAAGTTTTCATCTTGACTAATGAATGGGGATAATACAGAGAAAAAATACTAAGCGGATGTGCAGGTGGTGTAAACGGATATCAGCATGAAAGGTGGAATCAATAAGCCGAGTCGCGGCCGAGTCTGTTGCGCTCCCTTTTAGACAAATGCTCTTGGGAAAGGCATGAATCCGACTCTTCACTCTCACCCCATAATATACACGTTAAATAGCAGGGTAGACAGGGCTATCTAGCCTTGTATAGCAACCAGCCTAAGAGAAGGAAGTCTCTGAATTCTAAACCCTGGAAAAGACAATGAAAAGACAATCACTACCTTTTCCAAGAATGCATTGTAATTCATAGATAATGAAGAAAAATCAGTGGCGTGTCATGATCACTTACTTCTTGAAGGGACATGGCCTTAAAATAAGTGACAGAGGTATTAAAAAGAAATAAAACCAGAAAAAGAGAAATTGACACATATATATATATTATCACGTTAAAAAGTCATTGTGCTGTTTTTACGTTGTAATCATGACGCTATATTTATTTTTAATATAACTGCTGTTCCCGGCAAAATGGCGCAACGCAGTTTCACAGGAGCCAGTGGTCGCGAAAAATTTGCATACACTTTATTTGTTCAGTCTATACAGCCATTGCTTGTGTTTAAAAAAGGTTTAGGTAAATAATGATACTATCAACGAAACTCGATTTAAACCTGTTGAACAGAATAGATCACCGCCCACGAGATTCAGTTGATCGAAATAATGATGATAAATTGTTTTAGCAGATATGTGTCCACGAGCTCCATTAAAAAGGCTTTCGAGGTGCAGGCATTTTGAGAAATGTTCATCTATACATAGTTGGCTGCATGCTGACCATAAATTAACATGAATTTTGAAAGGTGTCATTTAAAGAATTTTGGACTTAAGGAAATTCTAGGAGAGCTGATAAAACATCGTTTACAAACCTCAAATAAAATCTACGGACATTTTCAACATTGGTTCACAAATGTTATCATGATCATAAAATGATTAATTATCATAATACTTTTAAAAATGCATGAATTTATAGTATTCGATCTAAATACCATTATACGTTGAATCTCATAAAATATGCCATCCATAAATGGTGGTTCATTCTCTACCAAGACTTGATTCTTAATTCATAATGGCAGGATGGTTGTAGAGGGTTGATTATCGACTAGAAGCGGCGCCAGCCGAAATAGCAGCAAAAAAAATAGGAGAGGAATAAAAATGCAAAACACGTAGGTCCAACCAAAAAGAACAGAGGCTATAGCAATGGGGTAACTGGTAGCACAGAAATTTGGGAACATTGGCAGAAGACTGTTTTGATGTTGAATCTGTTGGCAGCAAGAATGGTAAATTGGCAGAAAGGTGGACCCTAAAAAAGAAATGAAAGTAAAAAGTTTAATAACTCCTAATTATCTGTAAAAATTGATAATTAATAACCTTACCTTTATTTGGCGCAAGTCTACAAATAAAGGACACTCCTTGGCGCGCTAAACACTACACTACAATATAACACGATATTAATTCAAATTGAACAGATATATGGAGCCGCGTCATTGTGGTATAATAGTAAGCAAGCTGGACTTGCAAATTATTAGTAGTGAGTTTGATCCTCACTGGTTTCCCCATACTAGAGGCCTTTTACCAAAATTAGGTCAAATTTAGTAAATAATACGAGCACGGAGGCATGCATTGGTATGCCATTTAACGATTTAAAAGATCGGCCTTTAAGGATGATGTCCTAGTTATTATTAAATGTAGGATTGAACTAACTACTGATGATCTAAAAGACCTTCTTGCTGACCATTTCGATTTTAGATTTTTTCAAACATCTTAGAGTTTATTAATTTTAGAGTATTCACAGTCACAAGAGATTGCTGGAAAATTGGTTTGAAAATGTATTGTGACGGGAAATCGTTACACGGAAAACTTTCGTTTAGTAAAATAACACATGTATTCATTTAAACTGTAACATAGTTCAAAGTAAGCACTTATTTATAGTGAAGTCTTGCTTACGTTACAACATAAATAAATACTCGTTTTAAATGATGTTATAGTTTAAATATTCAAATATTTTCGATTTTGTTAAAGTATTATATTTAATGACATTAGTGGAAATTTTAGTTTATTTCTTTATGTTATAGTTTGGTTATGTTATAGTTTGAAAGACTAGTTTTAATCATTTTAATTCAAACCACTCCATTTATTTAAACCCTCTTTTTATTATATTATCTCATTTTTCATCTCTCCGTCTATGACGATTTACCCTTTTATTTGGAAAGCGAGTGTAAATATTCGTAAACTCGTTAAAAGCAAGAATTGAAAAAAATTCAGAAACAAATTGTGTATAAAACTAAAAATACTAAAAATATTTATATTCTATGTGTGTTAAGAGTGTCAAACATGGTAAATTCATAAAACTTATTAAGCTCACTCAGTAATAGAATCAGAGCTAATTCTTTTGATTTTTGTCATTAAATATTATGGAAGTTATTCTGTGATAGTATTGCACATTTCATAGCTATTCGTATTATTATATGTCATAAGGCGGCCGGTGGGATAATAGGATTGTGGCGAAAATAAGGACTGAAAATCGGATAGGGACGAAAATAAGGACTGAAAATGGGCGACATTCCATTGGACATCCTGTGTTCCTTTTCGTAGTAATACTATCAGTTTCTGCTTATAGCATTTGACTGAGATAAGTTTTTTGTAACTTTTATACACGTTGACTGTCGATATAATCGGTCGAATTATCGTTTTTCAATAAAGTGTTCGCTTCATTTATAAATAAACTCAATTGTAAAAATATTATTGTGCTAGAAAGATTTGCTGAGATACATTTTTATAGTTAGTCATCCTTTTTTATTTAATTAAATGAAATCTCAATAAATTTTGATTTTAATGCTAAGTATATAAATTTATCTGTAAAGGAAGATAAGTCTCCAGAGAAATTAAATCGATTGAAATTGTTTCCAAAACTTCATTCGGAGATATGCCCCGAATCGTAAAAATAAATACTGCGTTCCTTATTTATACCTTGCACCATTACTTTCAAATGGGCGGAAGTAATTTCTCCTTCCTTCTCCTCCCTTAGTATTTCATCTAAGCCCGCTGCTTTGGTGGTGTCTCTGACAAATCTAATTTTTAAACTGTGTGGACGAAAGGGAGGTTCTTACTTTTAATCATTAATTGTAATTATATTATTATTTATCAACGAATTTACTCAGTCCCTGATCCTGTTTATTTAAGCAGACATTTACTAGCTGTTCCGCAAAATTTGCCTTCATATCTTTTCGCTTAATCGTACTCATGGACTTTATAGGTCAATTTCGTATTTCACTTTCTTCGAGAGAAGGATAAAATCCTATTTCTCGATTTGTTTACATTTCCAAAATCGGTGAAGCTATTTCCGCTCTTTGACAGGTAGGCATAAATAAGTTTCTCGATTCTGCCTTCGTTTCTAAAATTACTAAATATTATTACTCAATTGACCACCTTCTTCAGTCTGGCAATCATGAAACGTTTTCTTAACTTCCACTGTAATTAAGCAGGCATAAATCAGTTTCTTAGTTTCCAAAATTCCCAACTAACCTCAAATGTACTTTCACTATTCTTTCTTGGACTTCGTGGGTTGAAGTCTTACATGACCTCTGATAATATCTTCCCCCCACCAAACTAATAAAGTCATTCTTTTCAGGTCTGTCTTTTCTTCAAGGTAGATTTTCGATAGGAAACCATTTCGTTCCTTCTTTCAGTTTATCTGTTATTCTCTCTATCTGTTCCAGTTCATATTTTAAATTAAACCTTTTCCTTTACCAATGTCACATAGTATCACAGATGCACCAGTTCTGCTAATGTCTTTTTTTCATTTGTTGTCTTACAATATAGCATATTATTAGTCGCTTTCCTTTAACTTATTGTCAAATTATATTATACCTTGAAATAGTAGTTCGTCGTGGTAATATTGGTATGGAAGGGAATATTATAGTAACTTGAAATATAAATTAAAATCTAATAAACTATTAATTTAGAGCCAATAAGAAAAGCTTCTAATTAGGATTTCGAAGGATTCAGCCAACACAATCTGGATAATTGGCTTTAGCTGGAAAAGAAACGCTTTTCTTAGATTTATGGACCAATCAAATCGACTCCTAAAACATAGATTATCTGATCTAACTAACCTTTATATAAGGAACACTGTCTACCGGTAGAGTCAGAGTTGAGTCTGTTCGTCTCTCCCAGTCGCGCGCGTACACACATACGCACAAACCTTCTCACCAAATACACAGGTCATCTAGTCAAAGAGAGTCAATTGTCCACTTTGTAACGTACACACCCGCACATACATACACTCACAGCGTTCGTATGACTTACTTTCGTGACTGACACAAAAAGAAGAATAAAGCGTCCGTTATGTCCGTTTTGACATTCATAATATGAAGTGGAAAAATATACTCAGCTGTCATCAGCAAACACTTGTAACTTGTCGTGTCTGTTAATGACCGCACCCATTTAAAGATAATGTGTTCTTCCCATGCACCTATTTGACCTATGTTGACAGTTAAAAAAATGTGCACTACAAAATAATACTTTTGCATGGTATTTTAATAAAAAAGGAAATATAACTAGTATCATTATGCTAAGTCGAATGATCGTTCTTGAAACATCGACAACTGAAGTCGCTAGAAGGCGTGGCATTGGGTGGCATATAATATCATCATTCACGGTGAGAAGGTTTTTCTTCATCTTTTGGAGTTACAGAACACAGTAGTGATTGCAGGTGAACAATTAAGCTCAGAGACAGACAGGATTAACACATTAAATTAACTATCTTGGGAAAATTTATTTTTGGAAGCTATATGATACCATATTTGTCGTTTATCGAAATTATTTTAATCTTAAAGCGATTTAATTAAAAATCGCTTTAAGATTAAAATAATTTCGATAAACGACAAATATGGTATCATTAAAAATAAAAATGTAAATATGGGTTTTTAAAATAATTCTGATTTCAGACTATTTTCTTTTCAACAAACATTAAAACTTATCAGATTTTAAACTTTTCTTTTTAAAACTTAGTCTGTGATTTAATGAGGGGTTTTGGACATACTTTGATAAATTATATTTCTTACTATTGGCATTGTTTTGAAATTAAAATGCTATTCGAAATGTTTCCTTTTTATACTCAACGCTGCATCTAAAATACTTCCATTCAATGTAGGCAGCCCAAATAATGCCGGCTGCTCAACGTGAATGACATTATTAGATGAAAGATTCTGAAGTTGATCGGCTGTCAAACATATATTGAGGATTGAGTTCGAAATGGAAAGCATAACAGGAAAAACACAATAGAGTCGATGTATAATAATTTATTCTTACATTGGCAGCGTTAGTTGAAAGAAAGTCATGGCAAAAAGAACACGCACAAGCTGTAAATGCCAAAAAGTGCGAGAGAAAAAATTGACAACTTTGATAGCTATTGTTGGACACAAAAGCAGCAAGGTGCGTAATGCAAGCAAAGTCAAGATATCCCACAGAGTATTTGGCTTTCTTTTGACAACCTTTGACCTCACTTTTGATCAGTTCTTTTATGCCAATGGGTTCGGCTCCACAACATACCCGAAAATCAATCTGAACATCTATTGATCTTGCCAGTTGTGATTGGATATTTATATGTACTGATAAAATGAACTATTGAAACGGAATAAATTTTTGCCCAACCAAATAAATTTTGAAAGTAATCGATAAAATGGAAATTCCAAGTCCTCTTTTCATCAATAAGATGACAGCCGAACTAAATGTTTATTTTTCTTTTTACTTTTGCGTAAAACACCACTTTTAACGTTAAAGCAGTAATAGTATTTTCAGAATTTACTGAGTAGTGTCACATATATGTCTCTCTTTCATTCCTACAGACACATAAGTATTATAACACGATAGAGACCTGGATGACCTTTTTGAAAGAAGTAAACCTTTTTGATCTATGTTGAAATTGAATATTTTAGCGGTTACGAGATTCAACAACCAGACACTTGAACTTTGCAAAGTACCTTTAGTTATCAGCCTCGTCAGAGCTAGACTATCATATAGATGTCGTGGATGGCGCCCAGCTCGTTCAGAAATGTTCAAACTATCATTTATGTACAACTGTTTCCTCAGATCAATGATTAAAAATGACTCCAAGCGAATGAATCATTTAGGTTTTAAAGAAGTCAATCCTCCATCTGACCCTATAGACTGGTGCTACAAAATAATACGGGGTTTTACTAAATAACAAAACCCACATCACTTGGAGACTTATAACAGCAATAACAACGAACATGTATAGCACATTATAACTAGGAAGGAAAATAATGACAATCAGTAAATTGGCTTTCCACACTACCTTAAATAAGAGTTTTCGAGGGAAACTCCCATCAATGCTGGAAAGAGCCATAACAATTAGTGGACTTAAGAATTCTAATTTCCTTAAAAACTGTTTTAAGAAAAAGATTTTATAATTTATCATCGACAGTAACGAGAACTGTTTGGTCAATGAATGCTGGATGTTTCCTGTTTGGAAATAGATAATCTCAACCTTCACTGTTACCATATAGAATGTAGTTAATGTTCAAATTACCTTTAAAAATGCAAACAAAATTAAATTAACTTACAATTTCATCGTAATTCCCTTATCAGTGCCATGTGTGTGATACACGCGTAGGCGATCATGTATCGAAAGATACATGACGAGGCAGATTTTTTCCGCAGTAGGTTGCCATTTCTTTCTACGGTAGATAAGCTGCCATCCAAGGGTATAGAACCCGATCTGTCCTGCTATTTACCCATAGGGGAGAAGAAGAAGATTTCCCAATGGTATTAGCACATAAGTGAAAGTAATGGATTCGACTGGAATTCGAACTCGGCTCTCCGATTCCTCAATCCGAGACGCTATCCATTACTCCATCTTATACGAACGGGAGATACAGGTAGAAATATTTTCTGGCTAGTATTATTAATTCTTTTTATGGGTAATTAAAACAGTTATGATATTTTATGTTTAAAATATTTAAAAACTTAATATAAACTTAACAAGTTTAACGTGATTTTTTCTTTCAGATAGGCAGGTGTCTGGTGGCGAATTTCTTTTTGCCTCCTGATCAAGATTTCTAAACAAATGCAGTTAAAGCTATTACAGCTGCGATAAGTAGGTTTTAGTTATTTTCAGGGTTCAGATTAGAATGGTAATCAGTGAAGATAGAACTTATAGCACAAATGGAGGCGCTTACGGTCAAGTTATGCTGATAGCATTGATTCTCGACTCATCACCTGAAGTTAAGCAACATCGTGTCTGATCAACTTTCTTAGCTCGGTGAAAACTTAAGTATTGTAAGACGTTTAGGATCTTGTACCGTATTTTTTCCATTTTTTGTGTACATTCTCAATTCATTTTCTATCCGTATTCAGTTGGTTTTGTTCCCAGTAAATGTTTCGGATTATTCTAATATCTTTGTGGAATAAATCAACTTTTTCTAGCAGGACAAATAGACCTTTGTGCCGTACCTTATCAAATGTCATTCTAACAGATTTTAAAAATATACTAATCGTTTTATTTGAAGAAGCATCTATGCAAGTTCTTATGCCCAATTCTTATAATGACGTATAAAAGATTTTTTCGATTTTTTGCTTACAAAGCTTTCTTTCTTACAAAACACTTCGAAATGATGAAAAAATTAATTTAATGATGAATATAAAAACTGATCATAAATTTAAACAAAACTCACTTTCCATCAACATTTAAAATCGATTCCTTAAAGAAAAAGCTTAATAACGAGGAAGGCAGGCTTGGAAAACTTAACCCTCACAGGGCATATCAAGAGCAAGAGTGAGAGTAGAAGGAAACGGGCCACACACCTAACGAGTTTGTATAAATAGTTAGTCGAAGGTGGGGGTGCTTTAGGCTTGGCAAGAAAAAAAAAGCTGCTAAATGATACAATATGTAGGAGGATGCAGAGAGCCATGATCGTCCACATCTTGAAGAGACATGGAACATGTTAGATGCTTGATTATTGAGGCACAATTTAAATACTCCTTCTGAGTAATGCACAGCATGAAACTTTGCGTCTGTTGCAACTACCCTCTTATGAGAAGAGAGGATGGTTTATACTGTGACCAGGAGACTTGAACATGGGTCTGTATTAAGTTACAGTCCACTATTTTTTATGTGTTAGCTGGACGCTAGTTCGAAACTTTTGTGCAAGTGGGAGCGTCATGTCCTGGACTAAGGTTTTTGGAACATTTTAACTGTGTCTACCTAGACTAAAAATAGCCAATGGGACACATCCCTCTACTTCCGCGTGGTCTTGTGCATTACACTCGTTCCAGTGCTCCTATTTCAAAACCTATCGAATGTCAAATTTCGTAGGAAGTTGCTGCTAGCTATTTTTCCTGATGACAACCATCTTCTACCATAACATTGGTTAATTCTTGCGGCCAGCTATTCGTCCTGACGTCAAACAAATTGTACCGTAACATTGGTTAATTTCTGTGTTTGTGTTGTTCTTCCTTGGTCCTAACCTTGAACCATAATAGTGGTGCGAGAATATTGGACCATAACAGTGGCGACGAGGATACTGAAGAAACGAATTCTACGCGGAGAAATCCAAAAAAGGATACTGAAGAAACAAACTCTACGCGGAGAATCTACAAGAAATCTTTTTGCTATCGGTCGTCCATAACAGAGGCGACGTAGGTAGTGAGACCCCCCCCCCCACCAAAAAAAAAAAAACAAGTTCTACGCGAAGATAAAAGAAAAATTTTTTTGGGACACCAAATTTATAGTGGTAACAAAGACACGAATTCTACACAGGAAAATATTTTTCGTACAAAGATTCCAGAACAACAGGTAACAAAGACCTGAAGTTTACAAAAAGGAAAAATACTTACACATAATTACGGTGTAAACATGGAAGACTTTAAGGCAACCATATTGGAACTAATGAAAATGCAATTCGAACTACAACAGAAAAACGAACAGAAGCGTCTTGAACTACAAGAATTACTACTACGGGCAGTAACAAATAAAGGGCAAAATTCTGAAAATGAAACGGCATTCTCGCAAAATGATATATGGAGCTCTATCAAAGACTTCACTTATGCACCGGACGAAGACAAAACCTTACTTCAGAAGTTATGAAGATTTATATGAGTTTGATTGCGGGAATTGGTCAGACGCAAAAAAAGTACGTCTACTACTGAGGAAACTAGGGTCAAGCAAATACACTAAATTCGTAGCCTACATCCTACCGAGAAAAACGAATGAGTTGACTTTCAAGGAAGCCGTGAAACTTTTAACGGAATTATTTAGTCCGAACACTTCACTATTCAACAAAAGGTGGACATGTTTAAATCTAACAAAAAAGGACAGCGAAGACTGTATAACATTCGCTTCCATAGTAAACAAACACTGTGATGACTTTAAGTTATTGAACTCAGCCCGGACAATTTTAAATGTTTGATATTCGTCCAAGGCATGGTTTCAACTAAAGATGCGGAGATCAGACGGAGAATTCTAACAAAACTTGAGAGTGAACAAGAATTGACGCTACAAAAATTGGCTGAAGACTGTCAGAGATGTATAAGTGTAAAAAGGACTCGAAAGATATAGAAGAGTCTGGCGTCGCTCACATACGAAAAGTACAACGACAAACACATTTTTTCCCTCCTCAAAAACAAACCAAACCAATTATTCTACTTAAAAAAATCAAATGAAATATCAGAAAAAACTACCACACAGTCCATGCTATCGCCGTGGGACTTTGCATTGGTACAAAGATTGTCCATACGGCTATAAGACTTGTCTGTCGTGCAATAAAGTGGGGCATAAAAGTTCGCATTGTTGGACTAGGAAAGAAAGCAGAAGCCGAGTAAGAGTCACTAGAACTGACCAAGCGGACGAGACAAATATACGAAAATACTTACAAGTAGAAATGTTAAACAAAAAAATCAGACTACAGTTGGATTCCGGATCAGATTTAACAATTATTAACTTACAGACGTGGAAGAAATTAAACAAACCGACCATGTTGTGAACCGATAAAATAGCCAGGTCGGTTGGATAGACTTGTGAAAACCGGTATATTGACAAAGGTGCAATATAGTCAATGGGCCGCACCTACGGTTTACGTGAAAAAAAATCCGGTGAGATACGAGTATGCGCTGATTTCTCGACGGGATTGAATGCAGCGATTAAGGATTATCACTATCCTCTCCCTAGTCGAGAAGTTTTCACAAAATTGAACTGAGGAAATTTTTTCTCAAAGATAGACTTGAGCGAAGCATACCTACAAGTGCCATTAGATGAGGAAAGCTCGGGGTTGTTGTGCATAAAAACACATAAAGGGTTATAGTCGCGCCGGCAATATTTCAGTAAATAATGGATACTATGCTAGGCAGACTGGATTTCACGATTGCATACCTTGATGACATCCTGATAAATAGCAAAAATATTGAACAACACTGGGAACACGTTCAATTAGTTTTCAGGCAGATACAAAATTACGGTTTTAAGGTAAAGGAAAATAAATGTGACTTTTTTATGAAGGAGATAAAATACCTGGGCCATATTATTGACGAAGAAGGAAAAAGACCAGACCCAGAAAGGGCCACGGCAATAAAAAATAATGCCGGCTCCAAAAAATTTAGCCGAGTTACAAAGCTTCTTGGGCTAAGTAAATTATTACCAAGAATTTATTTCAAACATGCACAAATTACGCGCACCCCTAAACGAACTGTTGAAGAAGGAAAAAGTTTGGGAGTGGACAGATGAATGTCAGAAAACTTTTGACAAAATCATTAAGACGCTAACAGCAGATCTATTTTTAGCGCATTATGACCCAAAATTGGAAATAATAGTCGCGAGTGACGCGAGTGCCTATGGTGTTGGGTCATGTATACTTCATAAAATGTCGGATGGGACAATAAAACCCATCGCGTATGCTTCAAGAGCATTGCTACCAACCGAACAAAATTACTCGCAACTCGAAAAAAAGCGCTGGGGATTATTTTTGCGTTTACGAGATTCCACAGATATATTTACGGTAGATTTTCACATTACAGACGGACCACAAGCCGTTATTGACAATATTTGGATCAAAGAAAGGTCTACCTGTCTACACTGCTAATAGGTTGCTACGATGCGGTACAATTTTATTAAACTACAATTTTAAATTGGAGTATCTTCCATCAAACAAAATCGGGCATGCAGATAGTCTTTCGAGACTAATACCAAAGAAAAGGGAGCCATTAGAAGATTCCGTAATTGCAGCTCTACGACATGAGGAATATATTAGAACATCATTATTTAGTATAATTCGAAACTTCCCCGTCACATTACAGGAAATAAGAAACGAAGCAGTGAATGACGAATTTATAAAGGAAACGAAAACAAAAAATGCAGAAAAAATAAGCATGTATCAGACAGTTTTTCGTTATGTGATAATATGCTACTATATAATGAAAGGGTAGTAATCCCGAAAACGCTACAAAGGCGAATCCTCAAGGATTTTCACATGGGCCACCCAGGAAAGAACAGAATGAAATCCTTAATGCGAAGTTACGTATATTGGCCAAGCATGGATCAAGATATTACACATATGGTGGAAAAATGCAAGGGCTGTTCCCTAGCAGCCAAAGCACCACCGATCATCCATAAGCCATGGCCGGAGACAGATCGACCGTGGTCGAGAATACATGTAGATTTCGAAGGTTCATTAGATGGTTTTTACTATTTGATTGTAGTAGACAGTTACAGCAAACGGCCAGAAGTATTTCGTTGTAGAAAACCTACTTCCGAGGCTACCATAAATTGCCTTCACGAGCTGTTTGCTCGTTTCGGAGTGGTTGATTGTGTAGTCACCGATAATGGGACACAATTTACATCTACGGATTTTCAAGAATTTTGTGATACTTTTCAGGTGAAACACATCAAATCCCCGCCATATCACCCAAGATCAAACGGGCAAGCGGAGAGGTTTGTAGATACATTAAAAAGAGCACTAAGGAAAGCTTATGACGTACCAACAGAAAAGGCTTTACAACAATTCTTGCAAGTGTATAGAATTACACCATCGGCATTATCACCGGCGGAAGTGATGTTAGCTCGAAAAATTAGATCGGTATCCGACAAATTACTGCCAAAACAGACAAAGCAATCACCAACGTCGTTCGTACCAAAAAGAAAATTTAACCCAGGAGAGAAAGTTTTTTTTAAAGTGTACAAAAAAATACATCCTACTGGGTGCAAGGTACAATAGAAAAACGAATCGGGAACGTCGTTTACATAATTCAGGGTCCGAATTTCTCACATAAAAGGCACTTAAATCAAATAAGAAAGAGGCTGTTAGAGGATTCTAACGGCCCACCTTAGGAAGAGGAAGACGTGATGGACACGATATTCAACATATTCGATATGCAAAGGCCTCAAGCAATATAAGAACCTCAAAAATCGAGCAGGAAAAGAAAATTTACAGTGCCTTTGATGATAAATCCAAAGAGAAAAAATATTAAAGACCCCGGCGAGGCAAAAGCTTTGGAAGGGGGTGTAATGGGATTTTACCTGTAACGACATAATGAACTCTTCCTGACACTATAAAGACTGCGCCTCTCAAGAGAGACGTATTGTGGAACGAGTCGAGACAATAGTAGTTCACTCCAAACCAGACTGACAGTCAAACTAACACCTTAAACATCTTGTATTATTATTCTGTGTAATATATCTTTGTTATTTCTACTCTTGTGTTCGTGTTGTTCTTCCTTGGTCCTAACCTTGAACCATAACAGTGGTGCGAGAATATTGGACCATAACAGTAAGCAATATAGATTTGGGGTGTTATACCTTCTATTTTGTACTCTTCCGTACATGAACTTTATCTACTACCAATTTGATACATGTACTCTTTTGTCAACACTCAATTCTGCATTTGTACTCTTCCTATATATGAACTTTTATTACTGTCAACTTAACACATGAACGTTTTTACTACGTTCGGTTCCGAACATGGACTTTACTTTCTATGTACTATCCTGTACATGATACATTTCACACTTTGATCAAGGATCCTTGTTACGTTCATATAAGTGCATGAATTTTATTGTAAACTTTTTTAGGAACCCTATTTCACGTTATTATTTGTTACGAGAATTTTTTGTTAACCTTGTTCCGTATGGGACCTTTGTTCATTTTTTCTTGTGTTGACATCCTTTGATTCCGCTTGATTCAACCGGAACATTAACAACATCCTGCATTCAATTTAATTTATGTGATTAAATTGTATTTTATTGTAAATAAATGTTTTCAATATTAATGTAAACTCCCCATTATTATTGTCCTTGTTTATTGACCTGACAGATCTACGTTTTGTTTTTACTTTTAAATGTTTGCAGGCCTCGTTTGATTAATTTAAACAAGGCACACAGGCCACATCTTTCCCCCACTTTCGGGGGTTCGCAACAGGCACCTTCTTTTTAGTATCATTATTGCAATATTAAAATATCACCCATAAATGAGGACGTGTTAACGTTTTCTTTTCTTTTTTTATAGAAAGTTAAGTTAATAATCTCCTAAACCAAACATAAGAACATGTTATTTCTAGTGCGACATTACACAACTAAAAAGTAATTTCCACGTATTACTGACCTGATTTCTTTTCGATAGCCTTGAACTTCGTTTTTATAGTATTAAAATTTTGGTGTCAAAAATATGAATGTTGTCATCCAAAATGGACACAATCCCAAGAAAAGCAAGTTTATTTAATTCTATCTAATAAATAAATTTTAAAACCATTATTGATTATTTGTTCAAATCGGAGAATTTATAAAATAATACGTATTGTTAAAACTGTTTTTTATGCCATAGTTTTTCGTGTATAAACGTTCAGTTCAGTAATGGCTTCACATTTGAAGGAGTGTGTTATTTCTTTCTACAAACAGAACAATGGCTACAAAAACTAATTACAAGACTGAAGTTGAGTAAAAACATTCTTGTCAAAATTGTCTATCACAAGAAGATGGAAATGTCGGAGGTGTAGAGAAGCTAATAGGTCGACCATGCAAGCTGACATCAAGGTCTATTTGTTTTATCAGGAGATTAGTTGATGCTTGCCTGACAAATGTTACTACTGAGGCAAAAATAAGTGTGTAACATAAATATTTTTAAGATAACAATCAAACGTTCTCTGAACGAGATAGGCTTACACTGCCAACCGACGGGTAGGAAGCCACTACTGAAATCCACACACGAAAAAATTGTTTAAAATTTACGCAGCAAAATAAGGATAAAATTCAAAATTTTAAGGCAGCCTATTGTGCTCCCATGAAACAAAACTCAACTGATTTGTGTTTGTTGACAGCAAACAAATTTTGCATCGTCATAACGAAGCGTATAAGATAAAGTGTTTGATATCAGTAGCTATATGTGGTGGCTGAAATGTTATCGTTTAGGATTCTATGTGTGGCATTGGTTTGCCGTATTTCATTAACACAATCGTGAATATAGAAGGCTGCTAAAAGTATTAAAAGAAAACTTGTTGTCATTATTTAAACTTTCAAAAAGAAGTGGTGTGTTTTAGCAAAAAATAACTGTTTCTGAAGAAGCAAAAGGTAAAACTGTTCGATTTGCCTGTTATGTTTCCAGATTTAAATCCAATTGAGCATTTGTGAAATCTTCTTAATTGAACAATAGAAGAATGATGCCCATCTAACAAGGCAGTTATTCGAGTGAAAAATGTTCCAGTAAATAACTGTGTAAATCTGGCGAAATCAAGATTACAATAAGTAACAGGAAATAAAGGTGCTCATATCAAATACTGATTTTCAAACATTTTTAATTAAACTAATTTTAAATATTTTTCATAGGGTTATACCTATTTTTGGATGACAAAGTATTCATATTTTTGCTACAGACTTCTAATGCAGTAGAATTAACTTTATCATATGATAATGAAAATTTGAAAAAAAATGTGAATTTATAAATATGTAGATAAGCAGAGAAGATTCCAGGCATATAAATATTTTTCAAGTGCAGCTTAATATAAATATTAAAATCATTTTTGATACTAACTTCTCCAGAGACATTAACCTTAAAATACATACATTTCTGATACAATCAGGATGCGTAGATAGTGAAGATATCGATTATTTGGTGCTATGATTATACTTTTGGAATGACGCAAAAGTATTAAACTCAAAAATGTCATCAATTTTAATCTATTTTTGTATTCACTAAATATTTTTGTATTCATCGTCTAATGATCAGCAATTAATTTTATTTAAATACTTAAATTTGTGGATTGGTAACTATGTCTTATAAGTTTCATTTCGAAATATAATTCTCGTATTAAAATATTTAATTTTGATATTGACCATAATGTAATTTAAGAAAACGGTAGCAATGGTATAAAAAATAATGCTAAAATAGATTCGAATCAAGAAATAAGAAAACATTTAGTTCAAATTTATATTTTTAGTTCAAAGAGTGAAGTCATGTAAGGGATTTTTTTCAGAAATCACATTATAGAACCATTCCCACACAATTATAAGGGGGTTGGTTTTGTTTTGTTAGTCTGAGTCAGAACTAATTTCTGCTTTTGGAAACCAATTATAATGACATGTTTCATACTAAATAGCCGTTCCTTAAACATATCATAACAGATGATGAAAAATGGGTTACATGACAATGTTAAACGAAAAAGACAGCGGATTGACAAGGATAAATCTCCACAAAATCTGAGCTCTATGGAAAAATTTATTGTGCGTGAAGTGGGATCGTCGGGATATTATTCATTTAGATTTTATAAAACATAATGAATCTCTGAATGTGCATTCAGTGATTCACCGTGTTGATGTCAGACACAGAAAGAAAACTACAGGACCTTCTAGACAAGGTAGTAAAGGAAAGCGAGAAGGGACTAGTCATCAATTGTAAGAATACAGAACGTATGATTGTCAGCAACATATAAAGCCGAAGATTTGAGCTACGAATTGAAGATGTCAAAATCAAGAAAATTCAAATATTTGGGAAGTGTTTTAAAATGTGACACCGAAATCCGAAGGCATATTTGAATAGCAAAAATGCCTTCCAAAAACTAAATGAAGTATGAAGAAACAATAAAATTTCATTAGAAATAAGGAAAAGAGGGATGGACTGTTATGAAATATTATTCTTATACGTCATTGAATGCTGGGCAATTTCCTCGCTGACGAAGAGGAGGCTTGAGCCGATAAAGATGTAGTTCTTCAGAATAGACTGAGTATACTATGGACAGAGTGTGTAAGCAACGATAAATATTTAAGGAAAATAAAAATAAAAAGGTCACTTGTAATTAGTATAAGAAATTCTGGGGAATAATAAGGAAAGTGGTCTTGGACAGGGGAAAACAGCGAATTTGCGTAAATGGATAGCAGAACAGGGAGTGGGGGATATTGTTAAATGGATAGGAAGGATAGGAAATTGTGAAAAGCCATGATCGCCTATGTCCTGAAGGGACACGGTATAGAGAAGAAGATTATTTTCTTTATAAATGGCCATTTAAAATACTGCAATTTAGATTTGAAATTTGATCGTCTTGCCGTCAGTAAAGCGACGGCGTACAGAACTACTTTCTATAAAGTAAAAAAATAATTTTGCTACCCATCCAGACACGCGAAGAGCATAATAATTAAAATATAGAGTCTGGTTTTCTGAAGGTCAGCAGTAAAAAGTTTTGGTATTTGGAGCTGCCGGTACAGTTTCAAAACCGACCAGTATCTGTTAGCTTATTGTTTTGTTAGTCTTAGCCTCTTTAATAATCGTTTGTATCTCGAAAACGCACCCCCTGATAAAGAAAAGATTTGGTTGAACGCAAAACCAAGAAGAATCGTCAATTAATCTTTAAAAATGAAGGAAAAACTATAATACGAAAGTCTTTATTAGAGTTATCAGATACACTCATGATCCATTTTGCTTTAGTATCAGATACTGTAGCCTATGTCAAAAAGGCACGAAAACTCCATCAAAATAAAAATAAAGATATTAAGATAAACGTAGATGAACAACTAAAGTCAATTTAAACTGGAATTTGGTAAATTGATGGACGTCAACAGAAGAAAAATGTGTCATACTATGTACTGAAATTATTTCCTATGACGAAATTATTGTTGACCTTATTCTAAATGTAAGTGAGTTTGTTCAAACTGAAAATCGTCGTCGTTGGCGGAACTCGTTGCCAAGTATTGTAGTGCTCATTAACATTTCCTTCTGTGTGAAATGAGTCCTATGTTGGATCTCATGAGACGTCCGCAGTCACCTCATGGTAGGATACGAGAGTTTCAGAGTATGGAGTGCTCTGGCTTTTCTTTGGGCTCTCTTCATCTCTTCTATTTGTCTTCTGGTGTTTTCGAAGGATGTTGTTTTTCGTGGAATGCTCTTCACCAACTAGTTGTTTCTGCAGCTTCCGTTTTCAAATTAACCGGATTGATTTCTGTTCTAAGTAAGGTGTTTTTGGGCTGATTCTTGAATCGAAGACGTGGGGTTCCACGTGGTCTGTTGCCAGATGCAAACTCCGAGAATAGGATTTGTTTGGGTTGGCGGATGTCTGGCACTCGGGCAAGGTGTCTAGCTCATCGAAGTCGGTGTAGAGTCATGCTAGTTTCTAGGCTCTCCATCTTTGCGCGGAGGGGAACTTCGTTGTTCGTGATTTTGTCTTGCTACGTGTTCTGCAAGATTTGGCGAAGTTTCATTTGATGGATTTTTTTAAGTTTGCGGATGTCATTTCGATGGAGTACCCAGATCTCATAGGCGTATAGGAGAGTCGAAATTACAACAGCTCGGTAGACTATGAGTTTGTGTTAGCTCAGGATTGCCGAAGACTATTTTGAATAGTTTCCAATATTCTGAGAGTGTGACCTTGATTCAGTTATCAAGTCTTTTTTCAGCGGGTGCATTTCATGTTAATACGCTACCAAGGTATGGAAATTGTTCAATATTCTCCGGTTCCAGTCCGTTGATGGTGAATATGACTCAAGGTGGTGGTTGATGTACTGGTCGTGGTTGGTCTTTGCCATATTGATGGTAAGTTGGGCGAGTTGCAGTTGTCATCTTCGTGCAGGAACTCTCTGACTCGTGCGTTTGTTCGAGTCCTGGACCGGAGGCGAACCAGGTTGAAATGCTCACCATCGGTACAGTATCGAAGGTCGATTCCAGGGTTGTCGTCTGGAATCTCCTGAAGCATTGTTGCTAAATAGATGGAGAAGGTGGTAGGAGCAAGTACGAAGCCCTGTGAAGGAGAAGGAGGAAGATTCTCGTTTTAAGAAGTACACTCCATGCTTTATCAGATCCAGGGGAATGTTATCAGGCCCCGGGGCTCTAAGGGATTGGATGGACATGAGCGCATCTTCGAAATCATAATAGGTAGGGTTGGCAGACATCCATTGTCGCACTGGGTGCTAGTGGACGCGTCTGAGGAAATCTGACGCTGCAGTGGAGTCACGATTGAGAAGGGTAAAGAAATGTTCTTGCCATCTCGCTAGAATGTTTTGAGTCTCGGTGATATTGTCAGCCGATTTCAGGATGGATGTAGACTTCCTGATGGGACCGAAACCTCCTTAATTCCTAAAAAGAATTGTCTCATATTTAGACTATCGCTGTATTGTTGTTGTTTCTCAGTCAGTGGTTTTGGATGCTTCTAAATGGTAGAGATTTTGTTCAAACTGAAAATCAGTAACCACAAAAATAACCACAGCTCATAAAAGAATAAAGCTATAAAAGAATAAAAGCAATTAAATCAGAAGACACGAAATAAAGAATATCCGGTTGAACGCAGAGATCGACTTTTCCCTGATTTAGAACAAATCTACAAATAAATTTTGTATGAAAAAAATAATGAACAGCAATTGTTACTGTTTTGTAAATAGATTTCTGTCAAACGCTTCGATATTTTCTAAGTAATTTAGTGGTATTCAAATTGTTGACAAGATTTTCTTTTCTTTATTTTAATTCACTATGACATGATTAAAAACGGCGACATTAGAAATTATATTGCAATTTACTAGTTTTTATTTTTTTCAAACCAAAATGGAAAAGAAACATTGGTTTTTATTCAACAATGATGATTAATGAAATGAGATTGACATTTCATACTGACTACAGAGGAATACTCCACTGATTTAAAAATCTATTCATATCTGGAGAGGAAAGAATTGACATACTAACGGGCTCCTCTATATACGTAGATCAATGTACGTATACGAAATAATGACTTTTATCTTGACATAAAGGAATGGTTAACACATTAAGCATTTCATACACAAACACATAAATATTAAAATTTGAATGGTTTTCCCTCCTGATAATGGACAATGGATCTTTTACTGGTTAAATTTAAGAACTAAGCTAGTGTATTACTTGGAAAATATTTGAAACTGGTGAAGTATAAATATCTACGAATATTTAAGTTTCTGGTTTAAAAAATTCATCGAGAACTGTAAATAAACACATGACAAGTTCTGCTTTTAAGTGTAGAGTTAATTTTCTTCTGTACTTTTCTCAAATTTTTTATAATTTTATTCCTACGTTTTTTTTTTACTCATTTTTCTGATGCGTAGTTTTCTATTTAGGTTAAAAACAGCAAGCAGGGACGATTTGGATTTGGCTGAAAGCTCTGGTTTAGAGACGCCTTCTATGGTATATTTCTTCTTTTTTTATTTTGATTAACATTTTAAATCTTGTACTAGAATATCTGTACATGCATATAGAGGCACATTAATATATCTTGATCTGTATACATGCTTATCAAATTTATAACGATTAGACATTCGATTGTCTCTCAGCTATATTGACTATATCCATGAATTTTGAATTGCCCAGAGACATTTAAATAATTAGTTTGCGTAAATCTAAGTCGTTTAAAAATAAATATCTTTTGTATAAAATAAGTTTTCCATCATTAAGCTACGAGCATTGCAATTTTTTTAATAATTTCACTTCAAGCTAGGCAATAGACACTAGGACCCAGAGGGTTACTAGAATATGAGAGATTACGAGGAAAAACACTATTAAGGGCAGAGAACAATAAAAAGGCAAGAATTAAAAAGACAGAATATAACGATTGAATTTAAATTTTTGAAGATGAAAGTTGATTAGAAAGTGAGAAGCAGTAAGAGTGATCCACAAGCGAGAAATGCGAGAGAAGAAACTTCTAGCATAGAACTTACGGTTACATCTAGCTATTACAGCTATAAAATGATGAAGCCTTGCCGTCAATATAGTACTGCGCTGAAATTTATACATTTTCTATCTGGGTGTAGTACAGAGCATACCACGTGACAGAGAAAATAATTATGGGTCAATGAAATTGTTCACTTGTAGAGTCCTAATCTTTGAGCCATTTTCAAGGTAATATAAACACGGATCGACAACGAAAATTCAGTGGACGCACTCTCTTTTAACACGTTTCAGTTTCCAGCTAACGACTCTTCAAAAGAACAGCGTTGATCATCTATTTCGTTTCCACCGACCAAAGCAACTGAGAAGTTCAACTGATTCCTATCTCAAACTGTTTATGTAAAACCCTTCACTTTTTTCACGCACTTACATATTGATTTTTATTTGAACATCTGAAACATTTCAAAACACACTTTTTACATCGACCGACTGTAAACTGTGCCAATTTACTTTAGTATACCAATTGTGTTGTTTGAATACCCATATAAAATAATAATTATTTTAAATTTGTTTATCCATATATTACTCTATTGCTGTATTTGAAACTGGTAAAATTTTACCGGAATTTGTTAGGGGACCTGTAATTAATTTAAATTTACATAAGGTTTTTGAACTTTTTATATTATTTTTATTTAATTTTACAAAGACTGCTTACCTTAGAAAGCGTTATCCCCCTGTCATATTGTCATATCGGTCGCAGTGTTTGTGTTGAAAATAATCTTTATTATTACTATATATAATTTTTTTCTTTTAACATTTTTCATATTTATTGAATAATAATATTTATCATTTAAACAGGAATTTTTATAATAGTAATACAAATAAGTGGTTCATTTGTCGATGAACTGTTAACTCCGACGTTCTCTGTAAAATATATGTGTGTTGTGGGGACATAGAAATAACTGGGTTGATGTCTGAGCGCGCGGTTATACCACTGGGAGAGAGAGACCCCTTAGTCCTTGTTAGGACATCTCCCTAGGAAAAGGAAAATTCTCATTTAAACCCTGCCATCACTTCAGCACCTGGCACGTGGCAAACCGTGCAGAAGTACAGACTATGCTATTTTTATGAAGAGTGTGTGCATTGTGCTGCACAAGCAATGGCCACTATAAATAAGTCATGTGTAGGTTGTTCAGCAAACACCACGTACATGTTTTGTGCTCTTGAAATCCTCCGGCGTTGAAAGGATGGTGACGGGAACAAGTGAAGGATTTAACTGGATGTTCCCAGATTGAACTTTAAACATGGGCCGTTAAAGGTAAACGGCTGTTTTGCACAACATCTGCGAGTAATTGTGTAACTCGTTTTCTCCTTTCATAAGAATCAGTGCTTTTTACGGCGGCATTGCTTTCCTCCGATGGAGAGTAGGTCAAGCATATATGACCTAAAACATCCTCACTCGCTTTTGTCTCTGTCATTAGGTGCAAATGACTGGGCATTCGAAACTGCACCAGAACAATAAATAAGTCAAACATTAAAGATCTTTTTCAGTAGGTTCCGGAATGTGAGAACTCTCCAGGATGGTAAAAAAAACCTTGCATGTAGGACTGCATTGATTACCCGCATCCTAAAAAAGAATAACGTCGGCATAGCTGCTCTATCGGAAACTAGACTAGCTGGAGTCATCGCCAATCCAACCACTCCCATCTCATCGATTGCGTGATTGTGAAATCTTCCAGGAAGGATGTGAAAAGGACTCATTCTTTCTCCATTAGTTAGTGTTGGTCTGATCATATGTTAATCCGATTCAAGGTTAGTTTCAGTATCCATAGTCTGATTCGTGGCAACCACACTCCACCAGCTCAAAGAGTAGATGTAAAAAGTCTCAGTTAAACTGACAACTTCAAATTTTTCCAGGCCCATTATGACAGTTTTCAGTTATTCTGTACAGTGCAGACATTAAACCAGCATGGTCTTTTTTCAAAAGTATTGTATACGAGTCATCCCAGGAAACGCTTGGTTATATCAAGAGTATACAACAAGACTGGTTTGACTCTCTTTTGGATAATATGCACAAGTGCCATCGTCAACAGATGTCAGAGAAGAATAGTGTCACGAAAGCAATGAATGCAAGAAAGGCAGAAAACTATGCCAATTTCAACTACGGCAAGTGAAATGAGCATGATGACGAGAGAAGGCACAGGAATTGCAGGCTGCTACTGATAGATTTGACTTTAAATCATCATATCAGAATCTAAAGGATGTCTTTGAATGTGGGTCAAACGACGACTCCTATCTTTTCTTCCGAGGGAAACCTAAATGACAAAAAAGAGATCACTAAATTTTGAGAACATTTCTCATATGTTCTAAACATGGAGTCGAATGTTGATGAGAATCTTATCAACAACTTATCACAGAGGCTTATTCTTGAAGGGCTATCAGCTCCATATATTACTGAGATAAAAAGGGCCATAAAACAACTGACAAACTGGAAGTCTGCTGGTAACGATGGCATACCAGCAAAGATATACAAATGTGGTAGCCATCTCCTGGTTCGTAAACTTTGTGATCTTTCTTTAATCTGCGATTCAGGATCAGTTTTTCAGGCGTTTAAATACGCTTCTGTTGTCCTTATCTATAAACATAAAGGTAATGAATGCGAATGTGACAACCATAAAGGAGTCTCGCTTCTGTGTGTTGCTGGGAAAATCCGTAGCAAGATCATCCTGGACAAACTCGACTTTTCTTTGGTCAATACAGACTTCTTAATTTCTGACTGGTAGAAGCACTGTGGACATGATTTTCAGTTTGAAGCAACTACAGGAGAAAACACGAGTGGATGACAAGGATTTATTTGTTACTTTCGTTGATCTCCTTAAGACATTTGATGCTCTTTCAAGGGATGCTCTTTGGGTCGTCCTTGGAGAGTTGCGTCATCAAGAGATGATGGCCTCAGATGCATTGAAGAGGTTTCTGATCCGTTCATTGTCTCAAATGGAACAAAACATGATTGCGTACTTGTACCTCTATTTGATTTGTAATCTTCTGTCATGATGGAAACAGCTTTTAAGGAAAGTGCGAGCTTTGGGTTTAGGACAAGTGATGGATTGTTCAACGAACAATGTTTCAAAGCAATAACTAAGACTATTATACAAACTGTTCGTGCCCTGCTCGCTGCAGACGATTGCGAACTTGTAGCCCACCCGCTTGAGAATATGCAATGGATTACTAATAAATTCTCTCGGGCATCTAAGGCTTTCGGTCTGACCATCAGCATAAAAAACGGAACTTTTGGATGTTTAGAAGTCAGTAATACTGACATCTTTACTCTATGATGGAGAATTTTGAACTCTGTACTGACGTCACATCAGTCAAATTGATACCTTCCACATGCATTGCCTACGTAGTATCTGCAACATAAAACTGAGCGATCGTATTTGAAACAGCAATGTTTCGTTAAAGGTGAAAATTGATGTGAACTAGTCAGTAGAACTAACACCCGTACTCTATGCTGCAGATTACGCAATTATGCAAAAATGAAAATAACACTAACATCTCATTTTAACACATATATTTACCAAAATCTTGAAATACTAAAGATAAAATTTATTCAGTCAAATCGCCATTGGCTTTAACCACGGCCTCAGAATCTCCTGCATCTCTTCTGAACGGTATCCTTGTTTAAGTTGGTGAATGCTGCTATAATTATTACCTTCAGTTCATCTTTAATGTTATAATTTACCAATCGCACCCTGTATATATATATATATATATATATATATATATATATATATATATATATATATATATATATATATTGTTATTTTGTTTTTATGCTAAGGACATAATACTGAGAAGTTACATCAAGTTTTTGATTGTTAACCTCCACTGCGATCTTTTAATTGATTTTCAGTGACTATCATTATTATTTGTTTTTTTCTGGACTACTTACATCTCATAATGCCTTTTTAGAAGTATGGCATCTGCAGTTAAGTTTTGACTTCTGTATGCGTTCTATAGTTTGTTGATGTAATTCTTTACTTGGTTCACCAATTTGTCAATAAATGTGTCATGTTGGGCTTGAAGAGCTGTTTTACCGACGAATATGTAGCAATTGAAAGACGGTAACAATTGAAGTTATAAAAATAACAATATTTTAAGAAGTAACACAAAATTGAGAAATACGTTTTAAAGGCTGATTAATCTCCTACTGTATTGAACTGACGAAAGTAAAGACAAGACTAGATGGGAAATAACATTGCGATATAATTCTTAGACAAACATTAAACGGATATAGAATAAACCAAATAACACCGCGTCTGAATACCAAGTGATTTGGCTATCGTTTTGATTGTAAGTCTACTTTGACATGTGTCATTTTAGGTTGTAGCGCACGCATGCGTAGATTTAGGTTGGTAGAGTGTGTGCATTTATGCAGACCGCATACTACAATAGCGCTTGTAGTGCTACAATCGATTATCAAAATTTTGCCTGAATAGACTTTTGGTAATAAATGTTAAAAATTGTGCTGAGTGTCTATGTATACTGACATAAAAATGTCTTACAGTTTTACTATAATACATTTCTAATAGTAAAATAAACAGACTCCAAACTTACAAATAAAAAGAGTGAAGTTTCGAAGGAGCAGAACTGCTATCCACCATTTAGGGTCTTCGGACGCATCATGATCTTCTTTGGCGGTGTTGTTTTCGGAATGGCCATGTTTATGCGGCCAGTAAGTCAAAAGGAGCGGATACAGAAATACAGAGAGGACACCATCGATCATCAAGTAGAAAGAAACGACCAAGCTGCCAGGACATGTAATAAAATAGACAACACCTGTCGAAAGCAATAAGAAGTAAAGTGATATTTAGGAATGCAATAAAATCTTTAAATACGCACACAAGTTTTTACACTGGCATTGAAACTAATGTATATATATATATATATATATATATATATATATATATATATATATATATATATATATATATATATATATATATATATATATTATGCATGCAATATTAACACAAACACCAAAGTACATATAAGCATAAACACGAAAACGCATTTAAACTAAACTTGTGGTCCGGTATTTTTTACACCGATAGCATTTCTTTTTCTTTGGCGTAACCAATAAACCAGATATCGTATTTAATGGCTGCTCTGGTTAAAACTAGCAATTAATGCATTCTATTCTTCTGGAAAATATGCCCTTCTTTACGTTGTGCACACACACGCGCGCGCACACAAACACACATTTAGTGAACTCTCTCCTCGCGGACAACAAATGTCAGTCAGTTAGATATGTGCCATGTCATGCGTGATACGCGCTTAGGCGATCATGTATCTTTCGATAAATGACTGACGAGTAGGTTGCCATTTTTTTCTGCGGTAGGCCAGTTGCCATCCAAGGCTATAGAACCAAGTCTGTCCTGCTATTTGCCCATAGCTGGGGAGAGAAGAAGATGAGTTATACATTTCCCAAAGGCATTAGCACATTAGAATGTAATGAAATTCGAACTCAGCTCTCCGATTCCTCAATTCGAGCCGCTATCCATTACTCCACCGTACCACCTGGACAACAAATAAAGGCTCTCTCTCTCTCTCTCTCTCTCTCTCTCTCTCTCTATATATATATATATATATATGTATGTATGTATATGTGTGTGTGTGTGTGTGTGTGTGTATGTAGGAATGCGCCTGTATTTTCAAACATAGACATATATATACATATGTGTGCAAGTATAGTTATATATATGTTTGAAAATATGAAGTTAGTAATTATTCTTAATGTCTTTGCCTCAATTCGATGTGACATACGGTCCAGTTTTTCTTATTTGGAAGTTGTTCCCATTTTTCTTGACAGTAGTCCTAAAGCTATTGGAGGTTGTGCAGTTTTCACTGGAGCACTTTTTCTTCTGTTAGTACCACAAAGATTCAATTATAACCAAAACGAAGAATAAAACAACGTCGTTCAGTAAATTTGAATACAGTATAATAACAACACGTGCAACAGTTAATTGAAGGTGAAAAGGCGTGCCCAGAAGGGTTAAAGAGAGTACGTAAAGAAAATTGAAGTTTTGGAAAACAAATGTCCGTCTATTATGAATTTTTAAGTAAGGTCGTGCAAAGATTTCCCCATTGCTTGAGAAGAGTCACGTGATGTACTTACTACAATGTCCACATATATGTGAAACTAAATCTGCTTTTACGAGACTATTTTTAAATTTGATGAAGTTGTAGTTGTAGAAGGAATTTAAAAATGTATTTTAATTTATTTTTGTGAATTTCAAAGTTCCAACACAGATTTTACTGATCATAGATAGAAAGTGTTATCGGTTCATGAAATACAAAGGTCTAGGTATGAGAGCTGAAACTGATCTATTTTTGCTTACATTTATTTATGCGTGCTTTTAATTTGACTGATGGAAATATTTCCATAGCATATTTTTGGGAATATAATAAGCAAAGATTTATATTCCATGTCTTCATTATTAAGACATAGTTTTTGAAAAAATTATTGAAGAAAAATTAAATCTCATAATTATAAAATAATATATATTGTTCTACACATAAACGTATTCAAAACATCAACATAAGAACAACAAGATGAAGTAGAATGTTTACTCTTATTAAGTTTGGTTCGAAACCTGCAAAAGTTCCATTGTCTTCAATATAGTTTGGAAAGGAATAAAATATTTAATCACTGGATTCAATATATAAAAAATATATTACGGTTCCACCCATTGTGTTACAGAGAGAAAATCCATTATCACATTTCTTACTCGAAAGATTTTATTACAGGGATGATAAAAATGCAGAAATGAAAAATTGTGCCGTTGAGTAGAAGGAAGAGAAAAAGGAAATAAATTGGTAACAGGAAAGACAAAAAATTAAAAAAGTAAAATAAATGAAGAAACGATTGAAAAGAAAGGAGAAAAAATGTAGAAAATAGTAAAAGAGAAAAATCAGGAAAGCAAAAAAAAAAGAGATCAACAATAAGTGTGAAGAACAGTGAAAAAATTGTAAAAGGAAAACATGCAGAAAAGCAAAAAAGGAAAAGACAAAAGGAGAGGAAGGAAAAAGAAATAAGGGACACAAAAAGTGGAGTAGATCCAAAAATATACCATAAATAAGTAAAGAAACATAAAAAGTTAAGAAAATTGTAATATAACTCATAGAAATAAAAATAGGCTTATTTTATAAAAAATTAGCAAAAGAGAAAAATATGATGATTGAAACATAAATAAGCAAAAAATAGAATTTTATGATTAAAAATCTGCAAAAGTCAGAAATTTGATAAAGCTATCTTAAGGATGAATAAAAGCAGAATTACATAGGAATAAAACTGAAAAGGTATAAAAGTGGAGAAGAAATATATGTATAAAATGCAGTATTTAAAGAAAATATAATATGAAAAGGGACGAAAATTTAAAAAAATAACGAAAGAAAATCTTACTAGTTTATGGAAAACAATTAGAAAATGGCAAAAATATGTTGATTAAAGCACCAATAAGCAGGAAATACAGTATTTTATGGATAAAAATCTGCAAGAGTAAGAAATTTTAAAATGCGACATTAAATATGGAGAAAAAGCAGAATTATATAAGAAGATGACTGAAAACGATAAAAAAATGTAAAGAAAAAGTTTAGATAAAACAAAAATAAGCATAAAAGGCAATATTTAACGCAAAGATAATATGAATGGTGTGAACGATTACAAAATATGCAATCTCTAGAAAAAAACATACAGAAAAGGGGGAAAAAGCATAAATGTGCGTAAAGAATAGAGAAAAGGCAAAAATTTGTGAAAAGAAAGAATTCCACAAAAGCAAACAAAAAAAAAAAAATAGAAAGATGAAGAAATTAATAAACGAAGAGAGAAAAGGCAAAATTTGAAATACAAAAATATCAGAAAAGAAAAAAAAACACATATCTTTAAAAGAAGGATAAAATTTGTAAAAAGAATGGAAAAATGCAGATTTGAAAGGCAAAAATGATTTGAAAGCGAGAAAAAGGCAATTGTCTGTAAAATAAAAATAAAAATGAGGACAATGAAAAAACGAAATAGACAGCAAGGTGTGAACAGAACAAATATAAAGTAAAGCAAAAGCAGGTGTCAGTGGAAAAAAGGCTGAAAAATGCAAAAACGTAGGATGAACGAGAAAGTCGTCATATTCAGGTCCCATTCAGGTTCAGTGGGTGAGACGTCTGGTGATCATGTTGACCAGAGAATTTATCAAGTATATTGTAAATGTTTTACAATGTAAAGACATGTTGAATAACACGGAAATAATATGGAAGGACAGTATTCTGTTTTGAAGTGGTGATCGTTTTCTTGCTTCATCAATGTCAATAAAACGGGTTGAACGATATACCACTATTCTATGTTCTCTCGATAAATGCCAAAGGCAAGCGAGAGTTATAATTCTTAGTACCCCACAACATGATGTCAAGGTGTTGGGCCTGTGTGTCGTGGGAGAATACTTTTTGGAAGATGTCCCTCCCTATGTCTTCCATTATCACTTATATGAATGCAGAACCTACTTTATCACTAAACAGCGCTATATGGTAAGTGCAATATTCAGTGCTAATCAAGCCAGACTGAATGAAACGGTATATTGTTATACTAGTATCCTCATCTTGGTTGTTATAATCACAAGATTTTTTTGCTCTTCGCTCGATATTCTTTAACATACAGTTACCATTTGTAATTTTGAAGCTATTTTTACTTAATCCATAAATTTTCTAATTAATTAAAACCAGTTTAGCTGACTTATACTGCCTTAAAACCAATGTATCTGATCTATACTGCCTTGCCTAAGGACTTAACTTGTGGGGCGAAGATGGAAATAAATACCAAGACAACCAATCAACAAATGATAAAAAATTGTTTCTGAGTCGGAGGATCAGCGCATCCTCCCGGTTAATAAATTATACTTTGAAAATAAATATTTAACATTTTTCAACCAATGGGTCGTATTCCCGCCAACTTTGAAAAATATGCTTTGTGATCCCTTTGAAGAGTATATAAGCAAAGTTACTAGGCCAGACAAGCCATTAAAGAAGTAAAGAGAAGGAGCGGCAACATACTGCAACAGATTCACGACGGCGCGGCTTAAAGGAAATTACCATACACATTCACCCCTCTTCTTTGCCAAGCTACGTCACACTTACAAGTTACTTGATACTTATACACTTCCTCATCAAGCTACTTAAAGTTTACACTTTCCTCCTCACTTTCTCCCTTGTCTCTTTTTCTCACACATACACGCGAAGAAATCACATTTCTCTTCATCTTAACAAATAGATACAAACAACGACTGTTAAGAACTTTAAGACTCATACACGTTGAGAAAAATTTAATTGTAAAAACACGAAAATAAAAATATTTTATATATTTATATTTAAAAACTTTTCTCGATTTTTACTTTGTTGTGGTTTGATTCAAATCAGCAACAATGTTGTTAACCAACCGATGTGAGAAACAAGCACACGCCGTAACAAATAAAAAAATTACCACGAAGGCGAGAACAGAAGCAAATTTTTCAAAATTACCGACGAGAAACTTCATAACTACTCAAGTGAATCGCCACAAGACAAGCAGGATAGATTATCTTGAATAGAAGAGAACATGGGCGAGATGACATTTCAACTCCAAAGCCGGGCGAAATAAAAAAACTCAGCCTTTTCTTTGCTATAGTTCTCATGATAAAAACCGCTTTTAGCCAAAAGGTCGACGGAGCTGAAAAAAGTTCCGAGAGTGATATCATTATGAGATATGTTGGTATCACTATAAATTTGGAAAGCTATGTACTTCCAATGCCCAAACCGATAGTGTATTTCAGGGAAACGAATTTTCCAGCCACTACTGACGATGGCTGTCGCTGAAAAAAAAGGAAACAAGGTCGTCTATTCCACATCCGTAACAAAATTCACGGATATCTGTTTTTAGTCGACACAGGAGTAGAAGTCAGTGTCATGTCACTCAGACCAAGACAATAGTTAATACTTACGTTACGTGATATAAATTACATGCAACAGGTTCAAAATCGACACATACGGCAAGAAACCCATCGCTTTTGCTTTCTCCTGAATTTTCACTCATGCCGATGCCAAAACATTGTTGCTAGGTGCAGATTTTCTAGCTAATTTTAACATATCTATGAATATGGCCAATCCAACGCTCACAGATAATGTAACAAAACTTGCAATTCAAGGAAGTCAGTGTCCATGCATTTCACCAGAGCTGGCTCAATTTTCCCTGAGAATGAAACATACCGAAAGCGTCTTTAAAAGAATTCCGTATATCACAACTCCTTTCAAATACACTGACAAAGTGTTTCATTCTGCGAAGCACTATATAAAGAGCACCGGACAACCAACCCATTCTACCCAGTAGAGACTGAGTATTGAGAAATATAAAATTGTAAAGGTAGCATTCCAACATATGCTAGAATTCTGTATAATATACCCATCCGAAAGACCATGATCATCACCAATACACATGGTACCAAAACTGAACGTCACTGCTTGGCGCCCATGCAGAGATTTTCGCCGTTTTAATGCAGCCAATACAGCAGATAGATAGATTTTACCAGGAGCTTACAAGGGACATGTGTTTTTACAACATTGGACTTAATAAAGGCCTATTATAAAATCCCAGTGGCAGAAAAAATCATACCTAAGACAACTGTGACCACCCACTTTGCTTTATTTGAGTTCTTTAGAATGCCATTCGGTGTACGCAATTTTCCATCGATTAATCAACGAAGTCCCTATGTGGTCTATCATTCTCATACATAGACGATGTCTTAATTGAAAGTGGAAATAAGCCAGAACATTATGATCACTTGCACCAGGTCCTTGCACCAAAATACTGCAACACTTCAACAGAAATATCTTTAAAGTCAACAAACTCACTTTCGTCGGAAATGAAATAGTTGAAAAAGGCATATCTATTTCATCAGAGAAAATCAACGCAATACAAATTTTTTCACAGCCGACATCACAACGTCGATTTATTGACTTGATTAATTATTATCAATTTATACCGAAGTATTCAACAATGTTAAACCCTCAATTTATTAAAAAACAACAAGATTAAAAATGCAAAAATTATATTACAAGTTCCTACCATAGACACTTCAGTGATGCTAAAAATGCCTTAGCAAATTTTACGAAGTGGGGAACCAGACACTCAACTCACACTCACAACAAATGCAAAGTCAGAATCTGTTGGGACTGTCATACATCGGATTAGAAAGGGTGAAGCTAAACCCATTTCCTTCTTTTCTGTCAAGCTGAATACAACGCAAAAGAAATACAGTACCTTTTGAAGAGAACTTCTGGCGATTTACCTGTCACTAAAACACTTTCGGCAGATCTTAGAAGGTTGACATTTCTTTTCATCTTAAACAGTTACTGAGTCACGTATACCTTGCACAGTGGCTCAGACAAATATTCACTACGCGAGATGCGTCACCTTGATTATATTTCACAATTCGCTCCAGACATTCTTTATATGACAGGCGATGAAAACATTGTAGCCGACACTCTTTACAAATCAACAATTGCAATAGTTGATTGAAATGTGCTAAGTTACGAAGGAGAACAGAAGAAAGAATTCTACTTTATTAAACATTCAGAATGATACATCACTCCAGTTACGTGAATCACAGGTTCCTTTCGGAGATAAAACTATTTATTGTGATGTGGCAAAAGGTCATCGCCGACCTTATATATCACCATCATTACGCAGACAAATCTTCCATCACTTTCACGGTTTCTTCCTCCTAGGAAGACGAGCTACAGCCAGAGTCATCAGTGGTCGTTTCGTTTTGCCGAACATGTGCAGAGATATTCAGCAATGGACACAAAACTGCAATAAATGTCAGAAACATTAGATATATAGACATAGGAAATCACTAGTGGGACATTTGAACGAACCCGACGGAAGATTTACTCACTTGAATATTAACATTGTTGGGCCACTTCCCAATGTTAAAAGCATTAGCTACTTGCTAACAATAATGGATCGTTTTAGTATGTGGCCTGCTGCATTTCCAACCAAGGATATTTCAGCAGAATCAGTTGCCAGGACCATCCTGGAGCAATGGATCACAATATATGGTGTACTTTTAGTCATTACAATTGACAAAAGAAGTTTCGATCTGTGTTGATCCGAGAATTCCTGAACTTGTTGGGTGTTAAACCCATCAAAACTACTGCATATCACCTACGAGCTAATGGTATCGTAGAGCGTTTTCAAAGACAACTAAAAACGGCTCTTACAATTAAAGTCGAACCATATAACTGGGTTGATCCATTTCTACTGTCGCTGTTAGAAATGTAATTAAAGAAGACTTAGGCTGTATCCCATCAGAAATGATTTTTGGTACTACCATAATTTTATGTGGTCAATACTTCGCGGCTGATTACGCATCACAAACTACAAGTTTTGTTCAACATTTTAAAGATAGAATGAACAAGTTACCATTCACACCAACAAGGCGTTGCAACAAACAATCAGACATCCCCAAAATAAGTTTTTTTCATAGTTACATGACAAAAAAAATTATTCCCAAACTACTCTGGACACATCAAGTCACTGAATAACATTAAAAGTATTTAAAACGGTAAAAGAGACACAGTGTCTATAGGTAGAACGGAAGCGGTATATGTTCATCAATACAAGTAGCCTTTTTGTACAGAACAAAAACCTTCAGTAAAACATTTTTCAGACAATACACGCTACATGATCAACCAACCAATCAGTACTACAAAAGGATCAAACAAACAACCAATACTACAAAAGGATCAACCAACAAACCAGGTCAAATAAAAACTCTATAAGAGATTCACTACAAATAACAAATAATTCAATAGCTGAAATAAAACATTGAACACAGAGAGTGACTAAATCCAGTAGGAAGGTCACTCTCAATCTGAATTTCTAAGCGAAGACGGAAGTAAACATCAAATGACAAAAATGTTTTTTGAGTCCGCGCATCTTTCCGGTTAATAAATTAATACATTGAAAATAAATATTTAATATTTTTCAACCAATAGGTCGCGTTCCCGCTAACAATAAAAAATGCTTCATGATCCCTTTGAAGACTATATAAGCAAAGTCACCAGACGATGAGAAAAATTTAGTTGTAAGTCAAGAAAATATTTTATATTTAAAAATCTCGCCTTTTTCTTTGTTGTGGGATGATTGAAATCCGCAAAAATCTCAATCAGGCTACTTAATCAACATTTTTATCCACTAGATTCCGACACTGTGGTTATAATCATGTAGTGACTAGGAAAAGACAGGAATTAAATTTAACTATTTTTGGTGGTCGGGAAATCATTCTCTAAGTCAGGCAGTAAATTCAATAGAAAATACAAAAATAGTGTCACAAGGCTGGATCAACTTGAAACGATTGAAACCTGATATTCCCTAGTAAGGGGAGCGAGATGAGACCGTGGATTGAATAAGGGATTTGGTCCAAAATTTCTAAGTGTTTACTGAATACGAACGCCTCTTAAAATGATTAGAAAGTATTACGTTGGAATATTCTAACAGCTAAGATGAAGGTATTAGTCTGAAACGATCCGCATTTATTAAAGATAATTCCTAATCTTAGAAATTCAGACAGAATTGTGATCTTCTGGAAAATATAATAGAAGTGGCACATAAATTATCTCGGCAGGAAATGGAAACACGCAAAAGGATGAATATAAGAAAAAACGATCGAGAAAGAAATCGAAAAGACTAAAGAAATGAAAATACAAGGGAAAAAGAACAAATAGGAAATGAAGAAGAATGGAACAGAAACAATTATAAAAATAGTAACTAATTATAGAGAAAGAGATAGTGATAGAAATACGTATAAAGATAGAAGGGAAAGGAAAAGATAAAAACGATAAAGGAAAGAAGAAAGAGAAATAGGCAACTACAGACAGAAAAGTGTAGGTAGACGGCGAAAAATATTTTTATCCCATTGTTATATAATACAATGATAACGAACCAGCTGTATTCCATACTTTGCTATTCCACACGGCCAATAATGTATAATCACACATTCCCCAGTTATGCTGCCTGGGGTTTCGGACCAAAGCAAGAAATGCCTAGAAATTCGGTTTAACATTTCACAAGAATAGACGTTTATTTCACTTAGTACATAAGGCCTAAAAGGAGTCTGTCACCAATGTACCTATGCCGATGAAATCAGAGATGAGTTAACATATTTGGTTGATTTAACGTTTTATGTGTTTAGAATTCAATTCACAGAAAGACTGGAAACCAAGCGTCATATATTAAGCATTAATGTGGGCACCTCAAGGTGATGTAATGGTTAGCAAGCTTGTTTCGCTCGAACATTTACGACTTAGTAGTGAGTTCGATCCTCACTGGGTGCCCTATACTTTCGTCCTTGTACCACATCTGAGCTACGTTTGGAAAATAACTATGAAGCATCAATGTATTCACGGATATCTTCTTTCTTTATGTACCGTGTCCCCTCAGGGCGTAGGCGATCATGGATCTCTACAACTTCCTGTTCCTTGTAGCTCTTAAATTATATCTGTTATTTCTCCTAAACCCTGTTCCGCCATCCATTTACCCAAGCTCGCTAAGATATGCGTTGTTTTTTTCTGTCTCTTGCCTTCAGTCTGTCTTGTGAGTATCAGATTTTTCAAACCGTCCTTCCTTTTTATGTGTCCTAGAAATTTCAACTGTCTCTTCCTCATGTTAAGTATATTTTATTTTTGTCTCCATTTTCTCTAAAACTTTGTCGTTACTCACATGTTCATTCCATAGTAACGTCAGTACTTTCTGTAGAAGTATCTTCTTCATCTTTGAGGTGATTGTTCAGTACTCACTTCCATATCGGAGAACAGATATCACGTAACAGTTTAGTATTATTTTCTTTGTTTCTAGCGACATTTTTTTTATTTCTTAGTACGGTGCTTAGCTTTTGGAATGCTTCCTTGGTTATCCCAATATGCCTTCGCATTCCAGTGTCTCATTTTCTGTCCTCTGTTAAACACCTCCCAGATATTTAAATTTCCGCATTTGTTTGGTATCTCCGATTTGCTATTCTCATTTTGGGATCATCCTTTTGCTAACATTCTGTCTTCTTGCAGTTGATGTTTAGTCCTTTCTTCTCGATTTTCTTCATTACCTTCTGTGGGAGTTTTTGTAGTTTGTCTAAGTCATTTGCATATCTTATGGTGTTAAGATTTTGGCCACCAATAATGAATCCCGACAGGACTTCTCGTTCTCTAAAAATCGCCTTTCTGTGTAGGTTAAATAAGTCCAGTGAGAAGACACATCCTTATCTTACACACCTTTCTATTTTTGTATATGTTCTGAACTCATTTTCTATCCGTAGGTAGGCGGTTTGCTGTGCTGCCATTATAGGTTCTTGATTATTCTAATATCCTTCTCAAATATATAAAGGTTGCTGAGCGGTTCTAATAGATCTTTGCGGCGTACTTCATCGAACGCCTTTGCTTAATCTATAAAACACAGGTACTCGTCCTTCAGCATTTATATTGCTCTTTCTGATAACATTCTGAACATAAATATCGCGTTCCTTGTTCCAGTGTCTTTTACGAACCCGCAATGTCCGTGTCCTATTTAAGGCTTGATCCTGCTGCGCACTCTATTTATCAGAATTTGTATGATAAATTTATATGGCTCATGAGACTGATTGTCCAATTTACAAATACAATCTTGCCTTTCACCCGAAACTGAAATAAACTTCAATTATATGTGGATATGCTGGAATAGATGAAATATACATAGAGTTCATTAAACCTCCAAGAGATCTTAAAGATTGAGAAGTGAGTTTGTGTCTGTTTTTCTATTCAGTATTTTCTCGTCGACCTTTCGAGAAACTATTATACATATTTTGAGTCGGTAAACTTTAAAAAGACATAATCTTCAACCCAGAACCGGTAGATATGCATATCGTACTCCGTGGTGTCACAGGTGTCAGAAATTTAGAAGCAATTATATTAAGTGTAACATGAATTTAATTTGTATGTGTGAAGGATCCAGTCATACTATTTTGCATTTGACATCGTGCATTCTGAGGAGGCTGGCTGGGGAGGCTCCTTAAGACTACGTTGTTATTGAAACGTCAACATGTACAAATGTAAGTGTTTAAATGTTTAGTGTTAATTGTCTATAGATTGATAGTCAGCTGATTGAGAATTATTTACATGACGGTTTTCTTTATATCAGCTGAATTGTGGTTGAATGATTCCTGTCACAGGGAGTTCGTCGCTCAAATCAGTACTTCTCCTTCAGAAGGGAACTAGAGTAAATCTTTGTCGTCTGAAGCATTTCCACAAGCGGAACTCACACTTTAAACTAAGTCTTGTGCCACATTTTATTTGAGTAGGCGTTCGGATATATATATATATATATATATATATATATATATATATATATATATATATATATATATATATATATATATATATATACGGAGAGAGAGAGAAATCAATAAAGAAGATATAAGAATATAATAGATGTGCAGTTGGTGTATAGCGGCTTGGAATGGGAAATTGGAGAGCCGAGTTAGAATTTTAGTCAAGTTCGTTACAATCAATTATGCGCCAGTATGAAAGGTATGTATCCATCTCTTCGTCGTTGAGTTAAATAGTAGAGCAGACACGGCTCTTTAGCCTTGGTCAGCATCTAGCCTCGGAGAGGGCCAACTTTGAATCCAAAAGCTGAAGAATGTCGTTTGGAGGTCTCATGGCAACTGTGCATCTTTTTTTCTGTATTCGGTTCTTCCGAATAGTGTGGCTGGTTCTGCACAATCCTTCACCATTATAATCATATAATATGTGCGGGTGGGGTCTGGTTGTCTGTTTTTAAGAACTGAGCTGCTGAAGCCATCATGTATATGCATGCATATGGATGCATTCTGTGTGATTAGAACGTTATTGTCGGATTATCAATGGCATGATTCTTTTGATTCTATCAGCCTGGGGCGAAGATCCCAGGGAAAACATTTTGAAAATCATCCCAAAGCTGGGTCCAAGCCTTATGAATTAAACCTGGAAGACGAAATCTGTTTCATGCTTGAACACAATCTTCAGGCTATTTGTATAGATATATATTGCCTGAAGATTTCTTTCAAACATGAAACAGACTGTCGCCACTCTGTTTAACACGACAATTTGGATTGACTTGTCGTGTTAAATATATATATATATATATATATATATATATATGTATATATTGTCGTGTTAAATATATATATATATATATATGTGTATGCGTGTCTGTGCGCGCGCGTGTGTGTGCGCCAGCCTCAAGTTTGTGAACTGGATTTTATCATTTACAGAGACACGTAAGCTTACTCTCTCTTAGGCGTATATGAGTGGGATATGGAACCACGGTATAGCTATATCCATAATTTCACCCCTTCTTCATTCATACAGTTTCAGTGGACGTGAACAAAAATTTGACGTGAAATTTCGTCTTTTGGTAACTTTTACCTCTTGGAAATCAGTAGCGTTGGCAGTTTTGTTCCGATAGTACTTCAGTATAATGAGTTTTCTCATGTCTAGCTATTTTAAAACTTACGGTTTTGAGCCCTTTAACCTCTACTGTCCGATTTGATACCACTCAAGCGTTAATGGCACCTCATCCATGTTTCCGATCTGCTCAGTTTCGTAATTACTCTCTTTTATTGCACTTATGAACCTGTGAAATTCGATTATTTGATTCTCATGATCTTCAGGCATTTCTTGTGCTATCCTTTTTAACTCTCATTGTCAGTCCTTGTCTCTTCATAAATCTGTAGCACCAGCTTGATGTCCCACTAAAATGATCCAGACACTTCTCTTCCAGATTCTGCTGCTCTGAATTGCGATTCATTAATAATAGTTTTGTTGAGAAAGGACGACCCAAATTTCACTCTTTAACTATCCAATCCTTCTTTTCTTTCCCCAGCTCTAGCCAGTTAGGTGTAGACTGATGCAGGTTACGTTTTGTTCTTGATGTAGGCTTCAACATGTACTCTTTCTTGCTCCAGCATGGAATCATTTTCTCAGTTGGAGGTAGTTCAAAATGCCACCCAGCAGCTCTGCAGCCGTGCTGTTTGACATATTCAATTACCTGTAGTTTATAACCGATGGTGTAAGACCTTTTTACCATGAACGGGTTCAGGTTTGAACTGATTATGACCAACATATTTGGAGGTCGAAGATCGCAGAAGCTCAATTAAGCTGCAAAGTTTTAAAAAGTGGTACCAACATGCTTTCAGTCTGTCAGGCTTTTACAGCTAATAGCGGAAGAGGTAAATTTTGGGAAACAAAAACGGTAAAAAAATGGATAAAGTAAAAAAAAAGATGCCCTGTTAATAAGAAGCTCTGTTAATGTTTATTATATCGTGACCAGTGGGTGTGACTTAGCTCAACAGTTGGCAACTAGGATCAGAGACGGAGTTGAGCAAAAATCACCAATCAGAGGGTAGTGCCTTACAATACAAATTTGTATCAACTGTCATATCAATGTTGAAATTCATTCGCTCAAGTATTGCATCAAATACATATCAAAAGGATCAGATCAAGATGTTTTTGCACCCACTTCACTGAAATGTTTCCCTTTGATTTAAATTAAATTTAAATTTAAGCAGGGGAATGACTTATCTAAAATATAGAAGGAGAAAGCCAAAAGATGGAGGTCACACCGGCAAGATCATTGATACTTAAATGCACCAATCATCATTTTCTTAAAAAAGAAATGTGTAACACGCAGCAAGGCGTTGGTAAGTCGGCTAGTATATATATATATATATATATATATATATATATATATATATATATATATATATATATATATATATTAAACTCACAACTCTTTGGGTTAAGTCACTGGGCCATGTGTCCTTGAGGATATTGACCAGTGGATACAGACGTTGGTTAGATCCAGTGACGAGACGCAAAGTTTTCAGTCCAAGATCACAGCAGTGGTGAACCAAAAACTTGGAGAGTTGAGTTAAAAGAAAATAACTGAGATATCTGGAAGAGGCATGGGACGTGTAACTAGAACAATTTATTCTGGTGGAAGAAATAAACGGTTCGGTTCGAAAGTCCAGTCACCTGAAGAAGGCCCATAATACCTCATCTCCGAGATATAGACAGGCAATTATATATATATATATATATATATATATATATATATATATATATATATATATATATATATATGAACACAGACACATATAATTATATATATATATATATATATAAATATATATATATATATATATATATATGGAGAGAGATAGAGAAAAAAGGAAAAGGGGTGTGACTATTGGAAAAACATAGAGTGTGTGCAATATATAATGAAAAGGACGCCGAATAGAGAGATGTAAAAATGAAAAGAAAGTCGAGTAGAATAAAATATAGACGATATGGATATTGAGATAAAATGCATTGTCTGTTTCAAAATAGCACATCGTAAAAACATGGCATTCTTTTCATTGTTCTCTATACTAATGTGGAAATTCCCATACGGCTTTGGCAATTCGAAGATATATGAATAAGACGGTAACATAGTTATTCTGATGTGAAATTTTCAATGCATAATGTTTGACTTATATAACAATGTTCAACAGTGAATTAAGTGCATTGATAAGGAATGAATTTATACGGAAAAGTAAATCTTTGTTAGTATACCATAACTTCTTTTCATCTCGAAGCTGCAGAGTTATGTATGTCTATATATGTTATTGCATATGTATGTATGTAATTTCAAGTCGTCTGTTAATATCTTTGAAAAAAGGGTTTAATTCTTCGAGCTATTGCTTCTATCTTTGTTTTGGCGAACTTTTGGTGAAATATTTTTACAAGAAAAGTGAACAAATGCAACAACCCAAATTTAGTTAGGCAATATTTTCTAATTACGTTAATGATCCTTTCTCAGGAAATCTATGTTTTGATTATTTTGCTTTTGTTTTGTTTCAAGTGTTAATCAGTTTCTTTTGGTATAACACGATTAGATAGTAATCAAATACTTTTTCAACTGTGCAATCATTAAGAACTCATTATTCAATTATTGTACATATTTTCATATACTTCGACATATCTGACCTAAGGTTGACATTTAAACTATTATGCTCTGTGAATAACGTAATCATTTTTTAAATGAAGAACGATCTAATAGTCGTAAGTTGTCGAATTCCTTAAATGAACATTTTCTCTTCATTGAAACTACGGACTTTAAAAATCTGTGATTTATTTTCCTGAAACGAACTGCTAACACAACTACAAGCGTGTAAACTCGTAAATAAATCCAATATCTTGTTTTGTTAAAAATAACCCGCGTGTTTCCTTTTCATTACCATCCATCATTAATCTTCTTCGCGTGGGTAAGCTAACTTTCATTTTAACCCCAAAGTCCCACGACACTATAGTCTAAATGACTGTGAAATTAAGAAAAAAAGAACTCCTGAATTTGTTGGTGAGTGTCTTAAGCTCAACAAAGAGGACTACATCAAGTGTCTTGAGAGGTAGTGCTGCCATGGGCCAAGAGGATGTCTGCCGGAAGACTCTATGTCTGGCAACAGGAATTTGCCCCATGCCACACAAGCGGGAGAACCCAGTCATGGCTGTCAGACAATTTCTGCGACCTCTTATTATCTGCCCACCTAACTCCCCAGACTGCAACCTCCATTGATTATTATGTTTGGGGCGCAGTTGAGCGAGAAACCTACAAAACTCCTTGTAACACCAAAGATCAAATGAAAACAATGATTATGGCAGCATTCACCAAATTACATATGCAGACCGTACAGGCCGCAGTTGAAGCCAATGGCGATTTTATAGAATAAATTTATTCTTCAATATTTCAAGATATTTTTGTGTAATTTTGGTAAATATAGGTGTTAAAATGAGATGTCACCGTTATTCTAATTTTTGCATAATTTAGACGACAATTTATCCATCGTAACCTATATATATATATATATATATATATATATATATATATTAGTGTGTTGACTTCAATGTTCACTTTCATATTTACATACGCTTTATCACTGATATTGAGTATTTTATCCTATAAATATAGCACGCCTCAAAATTATATTTCTTTATATATATATATATATATATATATATATATATATATATATATATATATATATATCATGGACTCTCCCGTCGATTTCGACGTATGAAGATCTAACAACTAACAATTGATTCCGTCATGAATTTTGTGCAATAATCTTAAGTGGCACTTAAGACCCGCAAGTGATTTGCAAAGGACTCCGCATATGAAGCAAGAGTGAGGATTGTGGGATGAGGTCACTGTTAGATTGGCTGAACTTTTAGATCTTCCTCTCGCTTCTTGAAGATGATTCATATAAGCAGATTGAAAACCGACGAGTCCATTAAAACACGTTGATATACACTCTATCCTCTCCAAGGTTAAGCGCTCGAGGGATTTATGAGGTATATTGACAGCTTATAAGTTGCTCTTCAGCTTGTCTTTGTATCTAAGCCATGGGCGTCCTATATTTCTGTAGCTCTGATCTAACTGGCTGTACGTTAGAATCTTGGGTATCATGCCATCAGACATTTACAAGCCATGACCAGTCCAGGCAAATGAGACTGTATGAGGAAAATCTCGATTCCTCCAATATTACACCTGTTAAACAGGTCTACATTGGATGTCCTGTCTTGAAGGCTAGCTCTACAGATGGCACGCAGACAGCTCTCATGGAAAACATCCAGCTGGCGTATATCGTACCTGTATGGAGTCCACGACTCTGAGCCGTACAAAAGATGGCAAGGACAACAACTCTGTAAACCCGAATTTTCGCATCCAGTCGGATACCCCGCTCATCCCACAAGCGATGGCGAAATTTGCCGAAAGCACTAGTAGCCTTACCAATACGATGCATTATTTCATCATCCACTGTAGTTGACTTTGCTACCAAGGTAGGTGAAAAACTTTACATAGTTCAGAGATTTGTCTTCTACTTTCAATGGTCTTTCTTAAAACTATTTGTTTCACACCATGGAATTGCTTCAGAGTAGGACAAAGTTGGTGCACTACTTCAGCCTTCTTTATGCTAAGTGGAAGACCAAAGGCTTTACATGCAGCGGAAAAAACGATCTAGTAGATTTGGTGCTCCTCAAAGGATGTCACAACAAGAGCAGCAGCATCAGTAAACAAATCACGGATAATTTGTATACGAAGGTGGGTCTTGGTATTGAAGCACTGATGATTAAAAAGTTCACCAGTTGATCGAAACTAAAACCTGATGCCACTCTCTGTGTCTGTGAATGTATATTTCAGTATCACCGAAAAGAAAAGTGCAAAAAGGACAGGGGCTAGGACACACCTTCTTGTAAGCGATCTTCTTAGTGGACGAGTTCTTGTTGTCAATCCACGCTTTATGAGAAGAGTGCATTTGATCTATAAGCCGCTGAATATCTATATTATTGTCATCAAACCAGTCTTGGTGTTTTCGATGTCGTAGTCCGAGAACCTCCAAGGATGCAGAATGTATTGCACTCGCAGAGCCTTCCAAGACGATTTGATATCATTGGTAATGTTTACAGAATCAAGTGCAGTATCAAGTTTGCCAGAGAGATCAGTTTTCGTTTCAGGCGATTTAAGAAGCAGTACATCAATGCGCTTAGGTACTGTAGAATTTATAATCCTTCGCTTTTGCAGATGCAGAGT
Organism: Acanthosepion esculentum; assembly: GCA_964036315.1. Taxonomy (NCBI): domain Eukaryota; kingdom Metazoa; phylum Mollusca; class Cephalopoda; order Sepiida; family Sepiidae; genus Acanthosepion; species Acanthosepion esculentum. The sequence continues at coordinate 83,225,095 of OZ038475.1, forward strand.
AGACTTACTCCAAAATAGAGCGTGATCTGACAGATAGCAAATTGTCTGGAATGAACGCGTGATCTTAAAATTTTTTATGTCCCTTCTTTTGGTGATGACTTTGTCGATCAGATGCCAGTCTTTCGACCGAGGGTGTATCCATGTGGTCTTACGACAGCTTGGTTGCTGGTAGAAGGTATTAGTAATACTAAGGTCAAATCCCTTGCAGATAGTGAGAAGGCGTAATCCATTCAAATTCACACGACCAATACAATGGCGACCTAAAACGCCCTTCCAGGTATGATAATCATTGCCAACACGAGTGTTGAAGTCACCTACAAGGATTAATTTATCCTCATGTTGGACATCCCGAAGGAGATCGTAAAAATCATCTTTTTCTTGCTCTGAACTACCTAAGGCTGGAGCGTAGTAGCTAACCAGCGTCACACGGGTGTTGCACTCCAGATCGAGGTTTCATTATACGTTCTGATACACCTTTAGGTAAGGAAGGCAGTGAGCTAGCAAGGTCTGACGGTAAAGCCAACACCAGATTTGCGTGGCTCTTACTCAGTCTTGCCAGTCCATAAAAACACGGATCCACCTTTTTCTTCCCTAAGTTGAGAATTGCCAGTCAGATGTGTTTCACTAATGGCCGCTATGTCGATGTTATACTTCAACTCGAGAGAAACAAGAACTGTTTTACGCTCTGGTGCAGAATCATTGTTCTGGAGAGTGCGAACATTCCAGGATCCAAAATGAAAATTCTTATATTTCTTTTGATCTTTCTTGCTGTTTCGACTGCGTTACTGGATAACCAGACTGCTGCAGCGGGCTGCTAAGTCTCTGTGTGAGCAAGCAATGTTTAGGGCTCCTTTTATTGTCCCCCCCTTATAATAGGGAAAGCAGTGCAGATCCCAAATAGGGCTGCTTTTTTACCGATGGAGGACATGGACAACACAATTGCCCATGGGTTTGTGAAAGAACGGCCATCACCCATCGGTCTGCCTCTGTGTAGGGCTCCAACTAGAGCCTTCCAGTAATATCCTTTATCTGACTCCGTCTCCTTCACTCTTTCGCCAGCGGACCTTGCAACTGAACTGTGTGGATAAAAACGAACGAATCAGAGTAAGCCGCCAGAAAACTCACAGTGATTTGATTAAAGTGGTGAGGGCTTGTGCAGAACCATACACACTTTTCGGAAATATTGATACACTCGTTCGGTGCAAATAAATGCCACAAACGAAGCAGAAAATAGATCTCAGGCTTTTCGTGTAAGAGTTTTCCATCTACTAGACCAATCGTATTCTATAACACTAAAGAGCCTGGTCAGCCCTGGTAGGCACTATTTGCCCACAGCTGGGACTGTAACAGGTGTTACCACTCCGGGTCAGGGTGGACCTGGGGACAACACCAATTAATTAAAAGATGTTCCTCAAATCTTCCAATCTTCCGATCAGAAGACTTGTTGCCGGATGTAGTTTATCGTCATACCCAGGACAATATATATATATATATATATATATATATATATATATATATATATATATATATATATATATATATATTGTTTTGTAGAGCACTAAAACGTTCTGGAACATTCTAGATTTTGTTTATTTGTAAGTGTGTATGTTATGCTATAGCTATAAACTGTTAAATTCGTTAAAATACGTAAGTTTGGTTTGTTTTACGGCATATCAACCTCAATGGGTTATTTAATGCCGACAAGATTTTTTATTGCTGGTAATATTTTTTTTCCAAAAATATATTGTTGGTAATACTTTTTCAAAAATATATTGCTGGTAAATTTTTTTAAATATATTGCTGGTAATAATTAAAAAAAAAAAGTATTGCTTGTATTAAAATCTATTTTTTACACTTTCATAGTGTTTTGACCCCTGGGAGTTAACTATTTCCCAAAGCTGGGACCCTGACAGGTGCTACCACCCCGGGTCAGGATGGACTTGGGAACATCAGCAATTAAGAAGTAGTTCCATACTCTTCAAAACTACCTGATCAAATGCCTTGCTGTCGGATGTAGTTTATCGTTTTACTCAGGACGGAAAATACATGTGTTATCAAATTACGTCATTAGCAAATTGAAAAATAAAGTTTCTGTTACAAATTTAGGATGTTTGTCTCTGTTGGTAGATGCATAATTAAAAGAAAAAACTTGTAGTTCCAACAAATGATTTAAAAAAAAAGAAATTTATAGAGTAAAAAAAAATTCCTTTTTTTACGCCTCAACTTGCTCTTACTTTGTAAACGTCATCAACTCGGTTTTTTTCTCTTGGATTTGAATTCTTAAGTGTTTCTAGGTTCTTTGCACTGTTTTACTCAAATTAAGGAATGACCAAGACTAGCAACTGCTAGTCGAAATATTTCAATAAAATAAATCATTCGTTGGAACTACAAGTTTTTTCTTTTAGTATAAAGTTTCTGTAAATTTACAATTTTTGTTTATTTGCGAAGTTTTATGTTATGCTATAGCTATAAAGCGGTAAAAATACATACGTACTATCCAATTACATCATTAGCTAATTGAAAAATAAAGTTTCTGAAATATTTTGGCGTATATGGTAAAATCGAATGACGTTTTTCAAGAACTGAAACAAATTAATGCATTTACCATTCATTACTTTTGAACAAAAGTTCTTCGATTTATAACACAGGAACATAGGATTGCAAAAATGTCATAATCCTAATATATATTAGGGAAAAGAATTATGACAAAGTGGAAAAAGTTTTCGTGTGACGCGTTTCGTACTTTAGGACTTCATTGGACTAAAGTTTATGTTTACATTGATGCGACTACACATACTTCTTTGTCAATTATATATATATATATATATATATATATATATATATATATATATATATATATATATATATATATATATATATGTATTTATACGAGAAAAGTAGATTGACTGACAATAAAATATTTGAAGACACTGGTGTTGCAAATTTAGAATCAAAGAAAAGATAAATAATATTAAGAGCACTGGTTAAAGACACGGAAATAACCAAGCTACCATCTTTTAAATAAAAGCCATAAAGTGAAATTTGTAAGTTGAATGAAGTGCATGAAAACTGATTTCTCAAGAGTAATTGTTAGAATGCATATATAGCTGATATTTGAGAAAGAGATTGGGCCTTTCAGAGAATTAGTCAGACAAAATGACTTAGAAAACAAAGGTGAAAAGTTACGTAATGTTTTGAACTAGAATTGTAGGCAGATAAATTATAGGTCCATTCAAATGTGATGAGGATAAATAGGGAGAATTATTGTAATTCTTGGACAAGATGTTTTGTTTTAGTTTTACAGCTCACAACCAAAAAGCTTTAAGGTAATGTGCATACTCATTCAGGACAATGATATTTCACATTATGCAAGGTTAACTATTTCTCACCTTGCTAAAAACCTTTTAAATGCACTGAATTGAAGTAATGGTACTAGCATCGCTAGATATTAATTCAATAGAAAATGTTACACCATCATCAATCTCTCCCTCCCTACTCTCTCTCTATACATCTCTCTCTCTCTCTCTCTCTCTCTCTCTATATATATATATATATATATATATATTAGAATGCAATATTCATGTAATATCTTGGAATCAATAAAAACTGCTGTAAATAATTCTACGTTAGAAATAGCAGAAACGTTTTTAAAAAATTGACGAATGGAATACTGGCAAAAATCATAGAATGTCTCAGAGTCCATTTAACATGTAAAAATACAAAATGTTAATTTATCCATGTATATGGGATATTGAATTAATTAAATATATTTTCCATGGCTTTTATATTGTGGATTTAGTTGTAAAAATAGATTAATATTGCTTTTAGTTTATTTGAATATTAAACCCTGACGCCCGTAAATAAGTTATCAATATTTTTAATTAGGACACGTGTAAGTTGAAACCAACATGATATATTGCTCATATAAGCATATCCAGAAAAAACACTAACATCGATTAGTTAATACCAATTTTATCGTGAAAACATTGATTTGCATAGCAATATCTCACACAGACACACAGACGAGCACACAGACAGACGCGGACATTTATTATTTTATTCTATTGCTGAAATGATACATGTGTTAATATACTTTGTTTAAATTTATCAAATTGAGAGCCGGCATTTGTTGTAGGAAGACATTGTCACGTACGCCATCATCAGTAATAGAGCAAAACTTCTTTAAGAGCGATGAAATTTGACAAATATCTCAAATATCGGATGCCAGCTGTTACTACCGAATTCCTTGAAGAAGGAACGAAATCTCAAAACTGCCCAACATCTTGAAGCAGTTTTGTCACTTGGAACATTACATACCAAAGGAAACGAAATAGGCAAGTGGAAGTTCCTGTAGTTTGCGCCAATATACGCATTATAATATCCGTTTTAAAAGAAGTTTTACTAAAAACTTATTTACAGCTATTCGTCTTATTGTGTTTGGTGACAGGTTTTGAATAAAGTAAACCAAGTTAGCATAATATAGAATTCACGATACCTAATTTACAACTGGCATAACTAGCGTTGCGTTTAATATATTCAGTTAATGCTTGATAAGCTGCTGTATTTGAATAGATTTGTTTCGCTGTGTTAATATATATATATATATATATATATATATATATATATATATATATATATATATATATATATATATATATATATATATGTTTATTCTTCCAGTAGATTTTTGTTTGTTTGTTTGTTTGTTTGGGGTTTTATGGCATATCAACCACTATGGGTTATTTAATGCCAGATCCAGTATTTACTAGATATATCAAAAACGTATAGTTGGCAACATCATTGTTTCAAAAACGTATAGCTGGAAACATCATTGTTTAAAAAAAAACGTATAGCTGGCAACATCATTGTTAAAAAAAAACGTATAACTGACAACATCATTGTTTCAAAAAAACATATAGCTGGCAACATGATTGTTTCAAAAACGTATAGCTGGCAACATCATTGTTTCAAAAAAATGTATCCCTGGCAACATCATTGTTTCAAAAAACATATAGCTGGCAACATCATTGTTTCCCATCACATTTTAAGGGTAAGGTGTTAGTATATTTAGTGTAGGGTTTGGGAGGGAAAGTTAATTGTAAGTTGCAGTTGTTTTGGGATGGGTTAGATGTGATGGGGCATGACATGACCAGCCGATTGATTGGATTGACGCCCTTTTGGTTGGACGTAGTTTATCGTCATACCCAGGACGCGGATGTAGTTTATCGTCATACCCAGGACGTGGTAGATTTTTGTTAAACACGTATGCACATATGAGAACGTTAGCGTTCCACATAAATATTATTTTTGTATGTGTACATATTTCCGAGCAAAAATTTCTTCTCGTACTGTATACTTATACATGTACTGTCACATATACATTTTTGAATACATTGAAATATTCTGGGCAAAGGTGATCAGCGAAAATGTTATTACGTGAGTTCCTGAAGTAATAATGGTATAGTGTTTTCTCCATGTGTTCACTTACTCTTTTCTCAGTCAACTATCACAGCATACCAATGACAAAGTGATGGAACTAAATTCCTGCTTTCTCCAAGGCCATTATTGCGAAATAAACGTAATAAACTTCAATCATAATATCAACACGTTTTGCCGATTCCATTTGACAGAACATTGTTACAACATATCGTAATATCTTATGACACAATGGGCCCATGCTCAATTTCGTCAGGATATACACGTATTCAAGTGTTCTGTAAAGGGTATTATTTGGGTCTGAAGCGTCAGCAGTTTAATGACACCCAATAGTAAAATTGTGATAGCTTAAATGTAACCATCCACTCTCTAGAAGTAGGGAAAAGGGAAATAATTATATGAATAAAAAGAAATAAATAAAAGAAAACTTTCAGGAGCAAGTGTCACTTGGCTGGAAAGTATGGAATTCCGGTTGTGGGTTTATATAGTCAGGCCGCCTAAACAAAAGACGGTCACGTTGAGAGTAAGCGGAGTGTCTAGCCCTCCATAGAGATGAGAAGAGGGGCACTAGGAGAGAGTCATCAGTCGAGATACAGAGGGTCGTAGGACAGAGATGGGCACATGCACAGTCGGAGTTCTCGCTGGACGAAGGGAAGATCTGGTTCTGTCATAAGAGAAAACAGAAGTAGCAACAAAGTGTCCCAAGTGTTTAATCCATGAATAAAGAATTTAATATATTGAAAACAGGATTCGTGTTTTTTCTTTTCTTCTGGCGATATTTTACTTAATGTTTATTTGTTGAACGTACACCGGATTTTTACCAATTCTTGTTCACACCGTCGCAGACAAGAATCGATATACATCATGAGGTGAAGTTGTCCAGTCGGTGAAAGACTGCCTGTAGACTTCGGTTGTAGGTTTACAAGATTAGCAACTACCTATCTTTACTATGTCTATGTAGGTAAATCAATAAGTTGGTAGACTAATTATGAACAATAGCATTTATTTTATACAGCTAATATTTATTTTTCAAAATGAAATGTTTCTATTTTCACAGATTTAACTCAGCGGGGAATAATAGTGAAATAGGTTGACCATTCAGTGAAATCTTTAGATATAAATTAAGTAGATTTCAGGGTACGGATTTATTGATCCTTTTTCACGTAACTATTTGTGTAATATGTACTACTAGGTTTAATTTTTAAGCTTTGATATACTTAAGTATTTATGTCGAATATGTTATTAGGGCGTAGTTATGTCACTGACTGTGTGCTATATATTACCCAATGAATATGTGAGTTTGCGTGTTATCACTCGCATGCGTTGTTAGCATGTGTGTGCACGTACGCACGTTCGAATGCACGTGACTTGCCAAAACGGTATTTGCCTCAATTTCCAATGCAGCTTATTAATAAACTCTCGTTTTGAACAAAGTAGTCGATTTCTCATTACACATGCGGCTGTTAAGCCATCGAGGAATTCATGCAATGAATAAACTTCTTTTCTTGTTCCTGATTTCTACAGAAAAATAAGGAATCGAAACGAATCTGTTTCCATGTAAAATGTCACATTTTCGCTGATCAGCTTTGCCCAGGATATTTCAATATCTCATTGGAAGGAAGCAAGTAAAAAAAGAATTCCTCATTTGAAGCAAAGATTTTATTTATAAGCTTAGCGTTGATATAAGCTAAGAGAAAGAGGGAGAAGTAATGGGAAGTGGTTGTGAAGAAGAAGCAAAGAGTCAGCGGAAGATGGAAGCGGTGGTTGAATTAAAATAGGATAAATATAAATAGATCGACTAAAAGAATAAGGATAAAGAGAAAACAAAAACCCAGATAGAACGAAGAAAATAAAACAAGGAAATTTACAGAAGTTTTCTTGTGGGACTTTACATATCTAATGTGGCAGAAGACTAAATGATAAAGAAGCAGGAGAAGGGAGAGTACGTTTGTCCAATCTTCCGAATGAGAAAAAGAATTGCTTGCCTTGAAAATAAAAAAAATAAATGTTTGACTTTTGTCGATCACTATCACAAATCCCGTAAACCATTAGGGTCATTATCCTTAGCAGTAGTGAGTGCGTCTAGGGCAAGATAGACTGACGGATCCCTTTCCTCTTCTGGCTGGTTTTATATTCTGAGTTGTTCTTCTAAATTGGTTACCCTATCAAATCTAAAGAACTCAGTTTTCCTATCACTTACAAGAGTTTGAATTCACTTTTCATTTTAATCGATTGGCAGTCACATAAAGAGACTCTAATTTGCTATTTAACCCATAGGTGGTGGAAGATGAATGCATGCATTTTCCCAAGGACATTAAAGGGAAGTGAACAAAATAGAGTCAGTCGAAATTGGATTCGACACACCGATTATACTTTTCACGATGATAAGTTATACGCCACAAGCATATTTTATTTGGGCTCAAACATAAACATCTACCGCTAGGAAATGTTGTCAACTGGGTTAAAAGATGATTTATTAATTTTAACGACTCCAAAACGAAACTATCTTTTAATCGTTTTAGAGATCCTTTTTTTTTATCTTTCATCGTCATGGCTGATGCTAACCTTCACGAGAGTGACTCATTGCACGTTTTCGGGTTAACGTTTTCCGCTGACATGAAGTGAAAAGATTATATTGACTCAATTGCTCGGTCTGCTACTAGGAGAATTAGTTCATTATGTTGCGTTAGTCAATTTTTCCCGCCAGAATCTATCTTATACATTTATAAGTCTATCATTGGTCCATGAATTGGTCTATGCATTGAATATTGCTGTCACAAGTGGTCTGGTGCTTCTGTTATGTATTTAGAAATTATTTATAAAATCCAAAGTCTCCTGACATGGCATCTCGGCTTCAGTCACTTTCCCATCGCAGTAGCTTTCTTTTTCTATAAATATTATCATAGTAATTTTTCTGATGAGCTTTCTTCTTTAGTACCTTGACTTTACGAATTTAAGCGTAGTAATTTACTGGTAGCTAAGTCACATTATTTTACAGGTGAAATGACTAGATGTAACCGTAAAGTCTATGCTAAGAATTTCTTCACTAGGATTTCTCGCTTGTAGAAATCTCTTCTGGTCTATTGCTTTCCAGTCAACTTTGATCTTCAAAAATTTTAATGAAATGGCAATCGTTATTTTTTGTCGTGTTAATTCCTGTTCATTTATTGTTCTCTCTCCTTAATAATGCTTTTCTTTTCCTCACATTATTTCAACCTCAGTAACTTCTTGCGTCTTAGTGGCTTTATTGACTTATATAGGTAAAAATGTTAAAAATACGCTAGTATCTCAGTTTCGAAAGTGACTACCGTTTTAAGGCAGTGTAGATAGATAACATTACAGTAGCTTTATTGGCAGTGTTTAAATTCATATGTTACTAAAATTTATAGTGACATAGATAAAACATTAATGCTCCACAGTCTTCCTTAGTTTTCCATAATCAATACGTTTGTGAGATGTTAAAATCTTCCAAAGAATCACATCTCTACTACCTCAAATCTGTTGTGAAGAAACCTATCTATGTTTATTTGCAAGAAGAAATTTAAAAGAATAAATACGTTTTACATAAACATAAACATCTTATAAACATAACGGTTAAAACGGTGTTCACCAAGACCGAGAACAATTCCACAGACGAAAGGTTGTTAACCTCTCACTACTATATCACTATTACAATGGCAAATGTTCGGACGAGTTACCTTCCTTGGTGTTACCAGCTCAGACCTTTAGAGCTACGACCGGTTATGCAATGTTCATGGTGGCAAACTATCACAATTCCCTTCGTGTTCCTTTGATAAGAAGCAAGTTCCACTCAGACAGCTTTTTCTACAGAACTGTTACCTTGTGACTTCCCTGACAACTACAAACTTACCTGCAGTAATTCCAAGTTCAATTGATATCTATCTTACTCGTCTTCATAATACTTTTCCTTTCTCCTTCCTTACAATAATTTCACTCACTGTATTGGGTGAAGTAATAACAAGAACAAATCCAAGACGAATATGGAAGTGGTAATTATGACAACAGCAATATTCGGAGGATCAATGAGTGAGACTGGAGGAGAAATAAGATGTAAACAAATATCTGGAGTTTGCAAAAAGTGGAAAATGAGTGTAAAAGTAATGTTCATAGTCATCGGCCCTCTCATAGCGTTCCCAAAGTCCTTTTCAAATAGAATAGAGGAAGTGAAAAAAACGATAGAAATCATACCGACCACCTCGGGAATCTACGAATATTCATAGAAGAATGCAGCATATATGAGGAAACTGTCACTCTATTCCCGGCAGTGGCCATGTGATACTTCTAGCATAAGTATAACCATAGTACGCAGATGGCATTGTGCTGATGGCAGAATCAGTAAAAAAACCTGATTTACTGTAAGACTGATTTTCAGCAAAATAGTCAGCCCAAGGTATGAACTATGCATTGGGTATGACAAAATAAAGCAAGAATAGAAATTTAACTATCTGTGCAGTGTAGTAACGCAATGAAAAATAAAATTTTGTGTTCAATTTCTTTAATTCCTATATTATTTATATTTATATTATCATATAAATTTGTTATAACTGATCCATACACCGAAGTATTTGAAATAATTAGTACTTACTGATTTCCCATCCTGAATTTTTATGATAGATTCAGTGTAGGTGCCATTACTGCTATCATTCTAATTCAGATCATAATTCCTGTTTTGGGAACTTTTGAGTCTTATTTCTTGTAATAATTGGTAAATGAAGTTGATGTTTTTGTTCAATCATTCTTATCCCAATTTTGAATGCCTATGTTATCAGCACAAACCTCTCATCATTAGTACAATGGCCTCGGGAGGGAAATTTTTCTATTGGTAGATTCATTTGAGATGTGGTATGAAATGATTAAATGATCAGAGTTCATCTCTTAATATATGTGCTTATATATGCATACGGCTTACTCTAGGAAAAGATTAAATAGACTGAGGCTCTCATTTCCTTCTCACGTCTTTTTATCATCAAAAGGACAGTGATGTTCAAAAATACTTTTTTTTGTTTACAGTAAGGTTCACCCTGTACAATGCACATGCGGCCACTCGAGGTAGAGTGTTACATTAAGGGGTAGTTTATATGGATAGGAAGGGAAGATAATGGTTAACTCTAAAATAGATTAAGATTGTAGTGATCGGGAAACATCCTCTTGGGAGTCTATTCCATAGGACAGTGGTTTGCAAGAAGCTGCTTGAATGGAAATTACATTTGGCCGATGGAATACGGAGGGGATGTGAGTGGTGAGTGCCTATATATTTTTTAACTTACTTTATTTTATTGATGTCTATTATTATTATTATTATTATTATTATTATCATCATATTATTATTAACAATTTTAAATTGTGATGATTATAATGCGATTATGATGATGGTTTCCCTATCGAAAATGACATGACAGTTCAATGTATCTACTTTGAATCTGATCGTTCCCCTTACACGCCCTGTTTTTTTAACTTGTCCAGGCCTTAAAGAAAAAAATCATTTCTATGTTACCCTATCGGCTCATGTTTAATTCTTCCTTCTTTCCTTTCTTTCCCTTCCTCTCTCACTCTCTCCTTTCTTCTCACCTCCCCATCTTCCCTATTTATTTCTCTCTTTCTCCCTCCACCACAAAAACTTTTAAACATTATATTGAAATTTTTCTTTTCATTTTTTAATATTGAAAGTTTTCCCTTTTCTTTTTTTTCTCTCCCTTTTTCCTTTCGCCTGGATAAATTTCCCCTGGATTATATATATATATATATATATATATATATATATATATATATATATATATATATATATATATATATATTAATTCAAGTCAAGGAAATAATTAAAAATCTATCTCGATTATAATTTATTTCAGGAAGGCTTTTTTGGAATTAAATCAATTTGTTCAGACAAAAGGAAAAGGGAGACGAAAAAAGAAAGAAAAAGGAACAATTTTTATAATATAAGAAAAAAATAAAAATTATAATTTCAATATAAATTTAAAAAAATAGGAAAGAAAGAGAGAGAGAGAGGGAAGAGAGAGGGGGGAAAATAAAATAAAGGATGAGCCGATAGGTTGACCTACAAACAAATGTTTCCTTAATGGGCTTAATAGGATATACACTTGAAGTTGTCGGAGTTATCTCCTCCTCAATTCCTTAATCCTTCAACAGGGGTCTCTCTCCCCTGGCTATAAATACTGTCTGACCCTTTGCCTCGCTCTCTCTTTTGCCACTTAGGCCTTGGGCCGCCACCTCGCATGGAGGTGAGGTAAATCTCTCTTTTCAACCAACACCAATATATGACCTCTCACAGATACAGCGTTTCCCTAATAACTGGGAACACGCTAAGAACAATACACGTACGTACGAAGACTCACAACACACACACATTATTTCTCCGCACAAACTCAATCTAACTGTCCATGTCTTTGTTTAACTTGTTATTAATATATATCTGTTTACATATATATATCGGTCTTGATTGTTTTCTTTGTCTTCTTTGGACTTAATTAAAGTCCAACATTCTTATGTAGCTGGACCGGCTAGAAGGAAATTTAAATCTTCTGATATCTCTTCACATCTTCACCCCACGGTCCACTACAAAGTGTTGATTCTTTTTTATATGGGTACTAACATTCATCCGTACATGTATTCGCATTTTTATAGATAGTCATTTATGTGATTGTCTTGCCTACATCATTCATAATTTTAAATTATTAATTAGTATTATTTTTATATTAATATTATTGATAATATTATCTTTATTATTTTTATCCTTATTGCACTGTTACTTACATTGAGCTCTCTGGATTAATGTCCTCCTTGGAATTATCCCTATCAATTACCAATTGGTATTATATATATATATATATATATATATATATATATATATATATATATATATATATATATATATTCAAGCATGAAACAGACTCTTGCCACTCACTGTTAACTTCAGTATCCACTCTTATATTTAGACACACTCTATCTCTGATATGCGGCACTGTTACTCATAAATACAGCATATCTTAAAACTCTATTTGTATCATATGTAGCTCCTGTTAAACAGTAGACCAGATTCTCTACATTTATAATCTGGCATTGACATTGAACAATTTAACTCCATTAAAAGCACATCCATCACATCACCAGCCATCTTCAAACTGAAATAAATACAAAAAAAGAAAGCCACATAAAAAGGAGGAGTTTGAAAACATATTTCCTCTTAAACTAAGAATTTAACACAAATGCCAAACCCAAAGATAAATACGATTTTAAAACAAAACTGTCCCGCGCAACACAAGGAACTAGACAAATTACACCTAGTAAGAAACAAAATTTTATAAACAACTAGATGCTTTCCAGAGAAAACTAAAAGAGATATAATAAAAATAAACAATTCACCTAATGTATTTATCATTGCATACAAAACAATCAGACCTAGACGACCGAATAAATTGCATCGGTAAATCACAAGCATTCATAGCGCTAAAAGACCTCGAAGAAAACGTCTAAACAACCCCAATATCCAGATTCATAAACCCAAATAAAAGTGCACTAGGTAAAATAAGTAAAATAATACTAAAAACAATTAATTCAGAGCTAAGAACGAAGTTAGAAGTAAATCACTGGAAAAACACAAAACACATTCTCGTTCCATAATCTAAAAGACAAACATAATTGCGAATTTATACAAATAAAGTACAAATAAATACTTATAAAAGATTTCTACTCTTCACTAACTGAACCCCAGGAAAACTAAAAATAAGCACAATAGAATTAATAATCATCAAGTACTGCCGAAAATCACTATTATTAGATAACGAAGATGCTTGGCTAATGAAAGAAGGGAAGTTTTGATGGAGCGTAGGATATAGGTGCCAATATGGAGGACGTTCCAATAATCCTACGAAAATGTAATAGACTAAAAACACACAAAACCAGAAAAATAATCACAAACATGTTCAAAATATTGATTTAACATAGACATAAAGACTAACCTAAAAGAAGTAGCTTTTCTAGACGTCACACTCAGCCTAAGAGAAGGTACATATCAACCATATAGAAAACTTTACATACACACATCTTACAATCACGCGCCAACAATAATCAAGCAGATCCTACAATCAATGAGCCGTAGGTTATCTGACAATTCGTCCAATGAAACCATCTTCAGCTTACCTAAAAAGAGATTTAAATGACAATGGATTTTCGGCAACACATATATGTACAGTACACAGCAGAAAAAGGTCAACAGAAAAAGAAACATCACATGGTTTATTCCACCATACAATAAAAAAACCTAAAAACAAATGTAGGAAAAAGATTCGTTAAACTCGTCCATGGATAGTCTCCATAAAATATTCAATAGAAACACAGTAAAAATTAACTATAGTTGCGCGAAGAACATAATACCAATAATAAAAAAGCACAATAGAAAAATAACCAACAGATAACTTCACCCGCACAACCTAAACCCACCTGTAACTGCAAAGCTGAGCATGAATGTATCTTAAACGGCAATTGCTTACAATACCATATAAGCCAATGTAAAACCAGCAGATAACGAAAAGAGAATATACATAGGAGTAACTGAAGGACCTTGTAAACATCCTTTGCCGATACACAAAATGTCCTTTACGAATAGTAAATGCGCGAACAGTACATCCCTTTCTGAACATATATATATGTGAAATTAAAAACAAAAAATACATCAAAATATTACGGAAAATAAGAAAATTTTTTGTCTCAGTCACACTCTTTATTTCATCTAAAAGTACTAGAGTCACTGTATATCAAGTCCCGCAAACCGTATATCTGCAAACAGTGTGATTGTTTGATGGGGCTTTCTATCATTAGTCTCTGGTACCCTCCTTTTTTCTCCCTTCTCAATCCTCTCATCAATCATTCGCTAATTTAGATTTATTGTAATTTTTACTCTTTTTCTCCCGATGAAAAACTTTAAAGAGCGGGAGCGAAACCGGTTGTTTTTCTCTTTCATTTTTCATTACCATCAGTTTTAATTATGCCAAGTAATATTCAGCTTAAATGTTTTTATAGGAAATACCTATGTTCTGTACCACTAAGAATGTTTTTAAATGCTTTAAACTGAGGCACAGCTCTGATTTAATTAGTAAATAAAATATAAATTATTGCAAAATTAAGAACGTCTAATGCTGTGTTTTTACGAAAATGTATTCGCACCAGGTTTGTCCTTCCGTTATTTTATTATTCAGAATAACGGGGCAAAATTAAATTCTAGTTGGAAAATAGAAAATACTTTTATTAAAGATTTTCTGTAACATCTTTCCACCCAAATCTCGGTTCTGAATGTGAAATATAATAAATTATGGTGCGAATGGATGAATTTACTTTCTTTTTTTGATCGGTTGAGGTGTTCATCAGCGAAGTTGTAAGAAATTATCTACTAAGCTACAAACCAAGCTTAAATTTTTAATGCACAAGAGATATGAGTGCACAGTTGAACCTAATGTGGAGGATATTATTTTCAACTATTCTTCTTATGAGGTATCTGAGCTTGAATATTCTGTCCTTGCTCATTGTTTTTGGATTTTTGTGTTCTACCTATTATGCCTGATTAGGAGAAGATTTTTTCCGAATTCGAATTTTTGTTTGCTCAGTTAACAAGACTTTCACCTATTTCCTCGGGTGTGGTTGGTGATCTTAGAGCCCGATTAAATAATTTTGCTTACATGTTTGCCAGTACTCCCGTTGCTACTTCTGAGTCAAAATGAAGAATTGAACACGGGCATATTATTAGATTGTTAAAAGATAACCATGATCTCCAGACCTGATAAGGGTGCTGGTGTGGTCCTTATGGACCACACAGATTATGTTGCCATGATGTCTCTAATCTTGAATGATACATCTAAATTTGTGCAGCTTGGCCCCATTGAAAAATATGATGCTACCACTTCAATTGAAACAGAATTTCAAAAACAACTTTTGAGGTGGGTAAAAAGTGGGATTCTTTGCAAATTCTGGCTCAATCCGACCCCATCTTTATAGCTTTCCAAAAAGAAAAAAACATAAGGATGAGGCAAATTTAAGACCCATGCTCTCTGTGATAGTGTCTTCTCAACATAAGGTCGCCAAATCGCTCGCTATAGTGTTGCAACCTTTTTTTTTACAACACTATAGTTCTTTCTGTATAAAGGATTCTTTTTCCTTTACAGATCGTATCAAGAATTGTTCTTTTGGTAACTTCATGTAATCATTTGATGTGCGATCTTTATTTACTTGTGTTCCTCTTTTGGAGACAATTAATATTTGTTGTGATTTTCTTTATCGCAGCTCTTTGTCTCCTCCAGATATTCCTGAAAAAGTGTTCTTTGAACTGATGAAATTTGCCACCTCATCTGTTGAATTTACTTTGATAACATTATATATTGACATATTGATGGTGTTTCCATGGGCTCCCCTTTGGGTCCTGCACTGGCAAATATATTTGTTGGTTTTCATGAGGAGAGATTGCTTTGTAGTTCACTTCGTCCTTAATTATATTGTCGATATGTGGACGGTACTTTTTGTTTATTTAATGTTGAAGCTGAAGCGGATCAATTTCTTGTCTCTCTCAATAGTCTTCATCCAGCTTTGAGGTTTACGGTCGAGAAATAGTCCAATTCTCAACTTGCTTTTTTGCATGCATTGGTGCATCGTATTCCAGCATTGTTTATGACCTCAGTGTATAGGTCTACTTTTGCTGGTTTGTACATGCGCTGGGATTCCTTTTGTTCAAAGAAGTGGAAGATAAACCTCATCAAAACTTTGACGCATAGGGCGTTGATGATTTGTTCTGAGGTTTTCCTGGATAGTGAAATCGATTTTGTGACGAGGTCTATGTAGCATTGGGTATCCGCCTAATATTGTGCATTCTGTCATTCGTGACTTAAAACAAAATTAACCCCCCTACGGTAGAAAGGTGCCCTGTTTATTTGCGGCTTCCTTGGATTGGAGCTGAATGTGAAAACCTCTCCAGGAAAATTTCGTCTAGTGTCCGTGATTGTTATTTTTCGGCTGAGGTTTGTGTCGTGTTCAATACCAGGCCGATCCTCTCATCTATCCGTAAAGATGTTCTCCCCCCTCACCAAGTTAATTCTGTTGTATATAAATACAATTATGGTTGCGGCGTCAGCTACATAGAGAGTACTACCCAGCGACTAGATTCGAGAATAAAGCATCATGTTCCAAGTAAGATCAGGAATCACACCTTGGTTTCAAATGAACTAATCCTAAATAGCTAAGGATCCTCAATTTGCGAGCACGTTTTAAAGAACTATAAGTGTGCGGTTGAATTCAGTGTTGGCTGGTTTACTGTTTTGTTCCAGTCACACTCTTTATTTCATCTAAAAGTACTAGAGTCACTGTATATCAAGTCTCGCAAACCGTATCTCTGCAAACAGTGTGATTGTTTGCTGGGGCTTGCTATCATTAGTCTCTAGTACTGCCCCCGTTTTTTCTCCCTTCTCTGTTCTCTCATTAATCATTCGCTAATTAAGATTTATTGTATTTTTTAATCTTTTTCTCCCGATTAAAAACTTTAAAGTGCGGGAGCGAAACCGGTTGTTTTCCTTTTTCATTTTTGTATCATCAGTAATACTCAGCTTAATGTTTTATACCAATATATATATATATATATATATATATATATATATATATATATATATATATATATATATAAGGCACTTGCCGTCAGCAATTACTCAGAGTAGGCACCTTGTGACCTTTACGTAATAAATTTATAAAAAATAATATTTTACAATTTATGCATAATAATCAGAGTACCTTGATAATTTTGTTGGATTAGGTGCATATAGTGTCACAGAAGGAAAATGTAGCTGCTGATCTATTTTATTCAGGGTTGACACTGCCTACCTTGCCTTCTGTTAAAAGTTTCTCCATGATGATGACCGATGGAACGGAAGAAAACAATAGGTCATTCATCATATATGGATTGTTTATACATGGATTCCCGTATAATGTAAAGTGTTTGGTTTTAAATCAAGAAAAGTTGATTAAAAAACTTAACCACCATTCATTACCTGTTACATTTAACAATACTTGAATAAAAGAAAAGGTGCTGCCTAAAATAATATATATATATATATATATATATATATATATATATATATATATATATATATATATATATATATATATGTTTCTGTGTGTGTCTCTTTGTGTGTTTATGTGTGTGCGTATCTTTTTTGCACAAACGCTCATACGTTTCGTGTGAGTACGTACGTATGAATGTGTGCGCTCCTATATGTTATAATGTGCGTGTTTGTTTGTTATAGGTGTGCTATAAGAGGGAGATGCGAAGTCGTTCTTGATCCGACACACTTCCCCAAATCAGTATTTCAATGGCCAAATATCAAAATAATGATTTTGGGAAGTGTGTCGGGCTGAGAATTTTTCTGATCCTCTCATATGACCAATGCTATAACTAAGAATTTTCATGAATAAATAATATTCTTGCAATATTATTCAGAAATCAGAAATAGATTCCGAGATACTGGCTAACATCTCATGTGCGAAGATGAAAAAATAACGCAGCTGAAACCAAAGTGACGTTAGCAAAGAAAAGTAAAACTGTATAAATCAAATAGGCAAAGAATTAGAAAGTATTACAAGAAACATAGGCGAAAAAGAAACGAAATAGTGGGATTAAAGCTGTAAAGAATTGGATACAAAAGTAAGTGTGTGTGTATGCGTGTGAGTTCATTTTCTTTGTGTACCTGCAGGCAGTTGTTTACTAGAGAAAAATATAAATTAATCTTTGCACTTGAATCGTGTTGGATGTTAGAGAATGTTTTTCATTGGATATTCCGACTGATCATATTTTGAATACCAACAATAGTATTAGGAAGGGCACCAGAGAAAACACACGCACACACACACATATACGCACACATACGCACACACACACACGCACACACAAACACATATACGCACACACACACACACACACACACACACACACACGCACGCACGCACACACACACACACACACACACACACACACACACACACACACACAAAGAAATAAAAAAGGCTTTTTAGTCCATAGTGTAGCTATGGGTATAAACGTATATGCGTATGTGTGCGCATCTATATGTGTGTGTATATATCCGCTTGTGTACGTGTGTATGCATTTATATATGTATGTGCGTATGTGCAAGTATATATATATATATATATATATATATATATATATATATATGTACGATATATATGTAATTGCTGAAAATTTCCAGGCTCGATGAAAAATGGATTAAAAGAAGAATTCTGATGTTTGAGCATAATTATAAGTAGTGGGCCAGCAAGAAAACCCTTCCTTAACACCCTTATATATATATATATATATATATATATATATATATATATATATATATATATATGGGCATTGAAATCAATAATCACTGGCGACAGTCTGATACTTAAACGCAATCGTCAGGCAAGGTCTAACGATTGTGTTTCAAAATGAAATAGACTTTCGGCACTTGGTGTTGTACTTCAATGTCTACTATTATATTTACATACGATCTATCCTTGATATTGAGCACTTTAACCTATAAATATAGAATACTTTAAAACTATATTTTTATCATCTCTCTCTCTCTCTCTCTCTCTCCCTCTCTCTCTCTCTCTCTATATATATATATATATATATATATATATATATAATCATTTCAAACGTTATTATAGTGGATCCCTCTTATTTGAATTAGACTCACCATTCTTATTAAACAGTGTATATTACGTCTATCGACTTGCTCATTCAAGAAACCTCAGTAAAAATTGCGTTCTCCTTTGTAGGAGAAATTACCGTTTGACCCAGAGCGCTTTACCACTCGGCTAAGCAAGTTTCCTTTATCCCCTTTTAAGGAAAGCCCATGTTCATTCAGATTACTTTCTCGAAACCTTTATATCTGGCCAGTGTTGTACCCGAAACACGAACAAAGCAATTTCTAAAGAATTAATGGATTATTTTTAATCTGACATTTTTATTACTTTAAACGTTATTATAGTTGATACTTCGTATTTAAAATAGACACTCCATTTTTATTTATCAGTGTGTATTAATTTTATGGGCCTGCACATTCGAGAAGTCTTAGTAAAGAAAATGCGTTCCTCTTTGTAGGGGAAATCACCTTTGCATCCAGCGTGCGAAGAACGTCACAGAAAGCAAAGCTCTATTTTCCCTTTTTAAGTAAAGACTAGACATTTTTCAGTATGAAGTGCTGTGTCAGTTTTCGTTCCTTTAAGAAAGTAAAAATAAAGGAAAACTGTTCACTTATTTAGAAAGCTCTTAATATATAAATATATCTAATGTAACGATGTAACTTGTTATGGAATAGCTAACCTAAAGAGAATCTGAAAGAAAACGTCTGCAGACGTGAAAGACTTTAATTTTGTTTTCGAATTTAAAAATTCAGTTAATATAGATTTTTGGCAAAATGTATCTGTGCAATGATCTGTTCTAATTTCCAGGAACTATATTAAGGAATGAAAGAAAAATGTTTCAATTTTTATAGCAGATATATAATGTCGACGTTATTTTAAGTAGGCTTTTGAAAAGTAATCAAATATCCATTATTTTAAGTAAGCTTTTGAAAAAGAAACCAAATATTCAAATTTTCAGTTGTGATCTATTCCAAAGTTAAAAGGAGATTGAGTATTGCATTTGATCCAAAAGAATATCTGGGATTTGCCACGAAAGTGCGTTTAATGTCCAGGGGCTTTTATTATATCCTTGTATAAAAATTGTATCTTTAAAATTATCCTGAGAACAAGGGTTGTACGATAGGAAACATATAAGGAAAAACAATGTGATCTACTGGGATACAATAACGATTTAAAAGTAAAATAATTAGAACGAGCATGTGATTAAGCACTGAATACTTTCTTACCATCATTTATTTCATCTTAATTTTAGCTGCTATTAATCGTAAATACTCCGATATAATATCAATCCTCCTATATGGAAATGAATGTTGGTCAATTTTCTCGCACATGTAAAAGAGACCTGAAGCAACAGAGATGTGGTTTTACAGAATGTTAATGAGAATACCCTGTACGAAACTTGTGAGCAACGAGGGAGCTTTTAAATAATGGGAACAAAAAGGACAACTGTATTTAGAAAAAGAAGGTTGAAATTTCTGGGACACGTGGCGAGGAAAGTGTATGGAAAGCACGTGAGGTAGAGGGAGACAGCGACTAATCTACCTCATAAGCTTGTATTAATTGGCTGACAGAACAGGAAATGCAAAAGATAGTAGAGAATAAGGAGCTGTGGAGAGCCATGGTTGCCTACGTCCCGAGGCTCTCGACATATAAAAGACTTAGATTGTCAGTTGATCTTAGTGAGGAAACAATGTAGATAAAAATAAACGTGAGACTCAACTCATTCTTTTTTACCTCAGGAATGTTATATACGGCGGCTGCTCTACTTTTTGAGGTACCAGGACTTTTACAGTTGGCAGAAAATCAAAACTAACCCAGTAACCCATTTTCTTTTTCTTCTTGATTGCTCGGCATCAGACTTGTTATTGTTTTTATATGCATTATTAATATTAATAGTCATAATATTATCTTGATTCTATTTATTAGAGGAAACATTGTCATCCATTATTCATTTCGGTTAGTATTTCTTTCATCATAATTTCAGTGAATTTTCACCGGAAATACCCAGTCATTCTACGACCATTTGTAAACAGAACAGATCGGAAAAAAAGAATAAACTCTCTTTGAGATTCGAACTCATATCTAATTTACCACAGGTAGAGTAGCCATTCTATATACGATGAAAATCAACTAAAATTGGAATAACACTATCAACTAATATTACTAAGTTAACATTACTACAACTAATACTACCAATTTATAGTAATAATAATAATAGTGCCGTGTATGTTCCGTGGCAGTTGACGTACTGGGCACCTCTGTTTATGGGGAAGCATCAAGGCCAGTTGTCAAAAGGGTTGTTTGTTTATGTTTAAAGCGTTAGACAGCCAAGACGACTTGCGCGTCACATCTAGATATTTAGAAACACCCTGAATTAGTGAGCGTCAGAATGGACTGGGGTAGTCGACCTAAAGGTATTTCTAACTGGGTCACACCAGCATGTTTATGAGCTACTTTTATCAAAATCTGTCACCATATCACGCACATTTGGCTGTGATGCAAGCGCCTGGTATACCCTAATCAGACTGAGTGTTATGACAGGTATATTGGGCTTTACCGCAGCGTCACGTTCTTCTTGTGTCTCTCTCACACCCAATAATAATAATAATAATAATAATAATAATAATAATAATAATAATAATAAAGATAATAAAAATAATAATAATTTTATTTTATTTTTGGCCATAACATCATATATAAATTTAAAGTACATTTCATACCTTCTAAAATAATATGTGTTTTGATGGGTACTATTTAAATATGGTAATACATTTCTCTTCAGATATTATTTTGTTATCAATCCGATCGTAATTTAGTTCAAGAATACCGTTCTAAGTTTGTTTTGCGATTGGCAAGTAGTTTGTCACCAGGCACTAAGACAATGGCCTTGATAATATGAAGCAGATATTCAAGGTGATAGTCCTGCTTAAAATGCCCTATAAGTCTATAACACAACTTGACAACTGAGAAAATCCACAATACAAATTTCGTTACCTTCACCTACTTTTGACGTGAAACATAAAATAAAAGCCTTCGATATAAGAAATGATGTAAGCTAACGAAAATAGTTTCAAAATTGTTTTCGTCTCTCATAAAGTAACTCAATTCATAGGATGCGTATTCTGAAAAGAAGTTATATGTCCATTTTGCTAAAGAGGATAATGATATGGATTGATGAATCTAAATTTAACACATTTGTCTCAGAAAAGAAAGCGAAGATTAGCACTTGCACTGCATTAATGTAACCGTTAACACGGAGAAAAGAATGTTATTGTACGGCGCTGTGTCTGGAAATGGTATCAGTCTGTTGTATTGAATTAAGAAAATTATGGTTTCTAATTAATATCTAGAAATATCGAATTATGTTACTATGTATTCAAAATCATATGACGTTTGCCGAGGTTTTTTTCAGCAGGATAACGACTTGAAACACACTGTCAGACAGTATTTAAATTGAAGATAACATTGAGATGTTGTAGTTGTCAGCCTAAAATATAAATTGACATTCCACTAAATAAGCTCAAAAAAGTTAATGATTTTGGAAATAAGATGGTAGAATATTGGGGAAAATCTCATTGTATAATCTAATTGCATTGATGTTCCATTGATGTGATATATTAAAAAATATAAACTACTCTAAAATATAATTGCTTATTCTTTCAGTTACTCCTTTTATTTGCTTGTATGTACTTGTTACACATAAATATGAATTCTTTTTTTCATGCACCTTGTCCTTTCAGGACGCAGGTGTTTATGGCTCTCCACAACTCCCTGAATATTCTTGCTATAACATTTCCCCCTTACCACCATTCTTTGTCCTAGTTTTGCTATCCTTTCAACTCGTTTCCTATTGCTTCTTTTGCCCTCAATATATCCCGTTCATCTTTCCTCATTATATGCCCCAGAAATGTCAGCTCTTTCAGGTTGAAAGTATTATTTTCCTTAGAATTATAGACTGATACAGCCACACAGATACGCTTCACAGATACGCTACACAGATACGTGCATGCATTCATATAATTTGAAGAGTAAAAATGGGATTAAATCCCTATATAGCTTGGAAGATATTTAACGGTAAAGGTAAAATTTGTCGTTTCTTTACAGCAAATATTCAGCATTGATTGACCGAACAGTTAGAGTTACAATCGGTTGAAATTTATAAAATCTTTTTATTAAAACAATTTTTTAGAAAATTAAACCTTTCAAGTCTACTAAGTAACTATTTCTAATATTGGTGAGTTTCCTTCTAAAACCCTTTGTTTTTTGTAGTGCAAAGTCAACAGGTTGATTATACCATTATTTTCTTTTATAGTTCTACGTGTTACCCATTTTGGTTGTTGCTGTTGTTGAAAGTGTCCATGTGATAGGACTTTTGTTATTTGGTCCGTCGTTTGGGATTTTGTAACGCCAATGTATATGACCTGATAAAGGATCGTTTTAAAATTAAGATTTTATTAAAATAAAATAATTTAAATTTCTAAACGTGCCTCTAAATTATATATAACTATTTATTTAATATTAAATCAATATTAAAAAATAGTAAATGAATTATTAATAAATTATAAATAAATTAATAATTAATAAATTTTAATATATTTAATAAACTTAGCCTAGTGTGTATTTATTATATTTGTTTGTATAATGATAAATTTAGTCGTTTATTCGCTTATTGGTTAGTTATATTGAAAATATAAGTAAAAAAAACGAGTGTTATTTTCCGAATTTAACCATTTTTATATTCTTAAATGTTTAAAATATTTAATCACTCAGCTGAAAATCTGTTATCAAAATCTGTTATTTTCAAGTTTCAGTATGATCTATTAAGAAAAACCGATGACAAGCCAAACTGATGTTAAAATGTCTAGTGGTCAGAAAGATCGCACGAATATTTGGTCATCAATGATCCGAACAAAATGAAAAGCAATCAATTCACGATGCATAAGCCAGGAGTTACAGTCTTATAATTATGATAGCCACTTCGTGTGTTTGAGATAAAAAAAAAGAAAGAAAGAAAGAAAGAAATTAGCGCAAGGTGATCTCCTGATCTTTCCTTGTTTCCTATCAATAGCAGACAGGATCAAATGGCTGGCATTGGAACAATCTGTAAGAATATTTGCATTATATTTGAAAGACATTAAGGACTGTAAGTGATTGTGGAGTGGAAAATCACTCGTTTATGTATATAACCTGAATCGTCAAAGAAACTTGAATCACCTTCGCCCTTTACATTCAAGAATCACCACGGTGTCATTCACAAGGCGAATATGATTGTCAATAGAAGAGTGTATTTAACACGAAGCAAAATTGTTGGCATTAAGTTTAATTCATTGTTTTTGATAGAGGACATATCGACTGTGAAATTTCAGATATTTTAACTATTGAATCACATTTAAAGTCTATGATGCTAGACTAGATAAATTTCAGCAGTTTAATTAATTTACAATATTCATGCATATCGGATCTACAATAGAATACTTTTAGTTCAGTTTCGAGCTTTTCTTTGTTAATCACGGGATATGCTTCAGCGCGCAGTACTATCTCTTCTGTAGGCAGTTCGTTCTTAAAACTAGTGAAGCTTTTCTTGTTGGACAATTTAGCAGCTACTACGTGTTTGGCGGAAGAATATCTGTCCATTATATTAATACATATGCAGTCACACACTTTGCTTCTGTCATGAGTGTCTTTGAAGTATTCTCACACAGTAATTTCTTGAGATTACATTTGGTGGTAAATTATTTCAGCATGAGGCATAATCTGATGAAAAAGCTCTAACCAAAACATGAACTTATCATCATTCAGGTATTGTAAAATTCCTGTTGCTTCTGCAATGGCTTCATCTACATTTGATGTTGACAGTATTTCGGTAAGGCAGCTTTTTAAAGGTTGCAATGTTTCATGAACTCGGTATGTAAAAGTTCCACCTTGTAGAGAGTGGATGTGGAATACTGACGTCCATATATTTGTTGATAATGAATACAAATTGTGGTGAGTTTGAAAAGAATGTTGGAATAGCCAGAATGCTAAAGAAAATGATTCTTGCGTTCTGTGTAATACTTTCTACATTTCTTCTTATTAAAGTTGATTTGCATAACAGTGAATGAAATGTGCACTACTATAAACTGCTTTTATTTTTAGTTGAACTCCTCCTTTTTGCCTTTCATTACATTTGCACTATCAAATGTCTGAACTATCAGCTTTTGTCCATTTCCTTGAAGGAGTATGCCTAATTGTTCTAGAATATGTTTTGATATGCTATCTGCAGTTTGATTTTCCGGAATAAAGAATCCCCAAAGCGCTCAAATATTTCTTCATTCAACAGCTATTCTATTCTATTCTAGTGCCATCTTGGTTTTTCGAATGTAAGGTAGTGTTTATTTTTGACTCATCGTGTGCTGTGCTTAAAAACAGTCTAGCATTAATTTAATACCGTCTTCCTACGGATATGTGCGCATGCGCACAACAGCCAAACACCGCATTACTGGAACAGGGAAGCGCACAGTTCCATACAAGGATTGTATAATTTTTCATGAACGAGAGATTGGCTACTGACATTAAGCTTAATGATTATATAATGTACAAGTATAAAGAAAGAATTAAAGGAAAAAAGACTCATTATATTGAATGTTATCGAGTAAACATTGGGGGTGCTGCAGTTTCGCAATGCCGCCACTCTTTAACCAAAAGCTTGTGGGGAGACAAGTTGTGTTCATAGGAAAGTGAAGTGGCTTCCCGTTACCTTCTTTATGGTTTTTGAACTCAGAGTAGTCATTTTCCAATATTAACAGTAAACAAAGACTAGAGAGCGTCTTCTATCTTTATATTTAACATGTGAAAATGGATTCTTCTGTATTTCACGAGCATTATTTCGACGTGAACTCAACAGAATAGGCTGGGATTTGAACTCAGTTCGATAACAGTTATGATAACAGACACATTTACACCAATGAATTCTCTTTTGCAAACTAATTACCAACATCATTGCAACTACATAGGGAATAAGCGTAGACTTTCCAAATTCTTATTGCTTGTGATGCAGTGGATAAATAAGTCATATAACTCACTGATTTCTCTTGTGTTTAATAATACTGAATTTAACTCAGTAGAAAGTACATCAAGTTTCACAAATTCTCTAGCCCTTTGAATGAGGAGTAGCAGAACGAAAAGTAAAAGAACGTAGAAGATCATTATTAGAACTTATTGCAATATTATCAGGGGCATATAATTGTGTTTTATTTGATAGATTAGTAATATGGGAATTGAGCCAAAAATCTGAAGAGGATTAGTTTAATCCATGTCCTTTTGACTGGAGTCAAACAGCACAGTTTCCCTTTGAAGTTAAAATCTTCAAAACTTCAAAACTGTTACATAAATATCTTTTGAACGACATCACTGTAATAAAATTTGAAAGCATATCCTTTCCATAATGATCCAATATAATCATCATTCAGAAACTGGTAAACATGATCAGTTATTTGGCAAGGTAAATGGATACAATATATTAACCCGATAACAACGATAACTTGTTTGCAAAATGATTTTAAACCGACGTACGGAACATTGATTTATCAAAAGTAGCTTTAAGAAAAACAAGAAATTTTGAAAATTTCTTTCTCACATTGATAAAAATCAATCAATTAATCAATCAATCTCTCTCTCTCTTTCTCTCTCTCTCTCTTTCTCTCTCTCTCTCACTCTTACACGAACGTTTTCAGTTGCATATTTTGATTTCATCAAGTTATACTAACGAAGAGTTAAAATTAGAATCATGATAAAATTCTCAGGTTTTGAATTTAGTTAAAAGTTTCATATTTCTAGTTATAGGGTTATTTTACTAACAAACACTCTACCCCCCCCCCACACATATATATATATATATATATGTATGTATGTATATGGATGTTTATTTGAGTACAGCAAGGTAGATTTTGCGTACATTATATGTGTTTACATGTACATCTCTCTCTCTTTCTCTCTCTCTCTCTCTCTCTCTCTCTCTATATATATATATATATATATTTATATATAAAATTTATTCTCAGTAAGTACATGTTTGAGTAGACACGTCTGTATTTTTATTCAAACATTGAAATTGATATCGACTGGCATAGAGATATCTAGAACTACTGTTACTACTACTACTACTACTACTACTAGTACTACTACCACACACACACACACACACACGCGCGTGCGCGCGCACACACAGACACACAAACACACACAGAGAAACACACACACATTGAATACACCGGTTTATGAATATTTGTGAGTTTCTATTCAGTTTGTATAGAGTTATGACAGTTTTGTTATGACTAAGAGTATGTAGGAACTGTCCGTGTTCAACAATAATGTAATTAAAATCTTAAGAAATAACTAAAATTCCTCCCTCTTCAGATATAAAAATATGAAAGTAAATGACCACAGTGATATAAGATAATAAAAATTATTTCTTAATCAAGCACACTTAATCTCCTCTTACCGGAAAATATTTTTCAGTCACCCTAAACAAAGAAAATAAAAGTTAGTTATTAATAATTTCACTAGATACGTCATTGGTAGTCAAATAAAACTGTTTATAGAAAAATTAAATACAATCAACACTAGAAAAATGCAACATAATATCACTATCTTTCACTGCAACCAAATACATTAAAATTATAAGCTGGGTGAATTCGCCATTCGACGTAATGCTTAATTCACTGAGCACACAAAAAATCCTTTGTAAATAATACTGATGAATTAAAGAGATCGGCTTGTAAGAAACGGTTAAAGGTAATTGAAGCACTGCTAATAAAAAGTAACAGGCTCACACTTAACATTACTTGCTTTGAAAGCAGGCAGGGAATAATAACAGTGATTTGATCACTAAAAAAAGAATTCCAATATGAAAGAAACTACTACTACTCCCATATGACACAAGACAGGAAACAATAACAAATAACGCATATAACTATTACACTTGAAATTCGCTAAAGTGTCGGCCGAAAGCGTTTGGCTAAATCATCCCTACGGACAGTTTCTGAACACTCTTAGTCGTCATAAAAAAGAAAAATTGTAAGAACGCTAGAAAAACTGAATAAAGAACTCACAAATATATCCCTTGTCCGTCGTATTCAGTGAAACGTATATTTGCGCGGGTACGCACGCACCTGTATGTATGTGTATGTTTGTAAGTGTTGCTGTGTGTATGTATAGTTATGTATACACACACACATAATATACACAAATGTACCTTGGTATATTCCATTTAAAAATATTTGGTTTAAAATAAAATGATGCTTTATTTGTTCGTATAATTTTAGCCACGTCTTTATCATTTTCTGAATGTTTGGAGCATTCTGGCTTCGGATTTTGATAAAGTTACATGATTAGTGTAATCTGTGCAAGCAACATTAATAAAGACATTGATCTCTATAAACTCAAAAATTTTGTAAGGTGAATAGAGTTTAAAATATGAACACGCGGAAGAAGAATGGCTTTAGACTTTTAAAAAAGTAAAATCTAAATATTTCAGCTTTAAGTTGCAGACGATTTCAGAATGAGGGGAAATGCACAGAGTAAAACATTTTTGAGATGATAAATACAAATCTATAAGCATACAGAATATGAAAAAGAAATAAAAGAAGAGGCAACGTAAGTAAATATAATTTTATAAAAAACTGAATATATATATGCACCTATGTATAGATGTATACATACATTCCAGCACATTACAAAATATTTCTTCAAAATCAATAAAAGTAAACATAGATAATAAGAAAAATCAAGTAAAAATATAAATGAGTTAAAAGTAAAAGAGTCAAAGATTTAAAATCTTGGATCGACTCGGAAAATATCTTTAAAAATTGTTGGAAAAAAGAGATGTAAAACACAATTAGTAAAGAGAAAGAAAGAAAGAAAGAAAGAAAGAGGGCGAGTGAGTTAGTGAAATCACCAGTCAATAAGAATGATAGAATTACGTATCATCATGTGGACAAGAAACGTCAAAACAATAGAAAATTTTACTTGATTTGGACTTATAAAAAAAGAAAGAAAGGAAGATACTGAAAATGAGGACAAGTGTTGTTGGTTTTATTACTATAATTGTTCATTTTATTATCTCTCTATATGAAATTCTAGCATCAATACACATATAAAATCATTGCCATAATTGCTCATGCCAGCAGGGAGATTTATTGAATATTTAATAAAAAATATCGGAAATACAAATTTGCTGTTGTTTTATATGTTGCTTGTTACTTTAATACTATTATCTGATGTAATATTTTCACACTCGGAGTTCAGTTTATGTAATGTGAACGTTGTAAAGAGATTGTACCAAAACCTTTGTTTTAGATCGGAGAAGCTCAGCAATGATATTCAAAATTCAGTTTCCAAACAGCCGACTTGTCTTACTCTCCTGTAAAGCAGAGGAAATTCTGTAAATATTAAGGCTCTGGAGTCATGCTTCAGGGGTTTTATCTTAATTCTGAAGATAAATTCAACCAAGAATTTCTACCAATTATAAATTTTAACGATACTTTCAGTTCTTTTACAATTAGAAAACTCGGATTTTAAAACATTTAAATTTTACGTTTGGGAGCAAGATCTAGAATTTAAAATTTGGAGACTGCCAGTTATTTCCAGTCATCATGAACGGTTTCCACTCTATGTACTAATAAGTACTCATATGTATAATCCGTTATTAAAGATACTGAAAAATTTTGTCAGCTCACTATATTGCGCCAGGAAGTATTTGATCACATTTTTATTTATCATAGCGTTTCGGCCGATGTATGCTCCGGCCTTCTTCAGGTGGTTGGAATGTCGAACTGAAGCATTTATTTCGCTCGCTGGGGTAAGACTGTTCTAGTTCCATGTTCCATGTCTTATGGATGTCAATCAGATATCTCCTATTAATTCTCCTTTCCAAGTTCTCCACTGCCTTAACCAGGTAGTGAACTCATCTTTGGATCCTGTCACTGGATCTAACCAACCCCTTTATCCACTGTGCCATGTGTCCTTAAGGACATCTGTGTATGACTTTCTGAGACGTAAACTTAATGTCTTCAGCAACATTTTTTTTTACCAGTGCTCATATTACAATTTTGCTGTTATCATTCCATGTTTTTACCAGAGCCCATATTGCAATTTTTCGCTGTCATTATTGCTTTTCTCTGGCACTTTTTATTACTGTTTCCCATATTGTAGTAATTTCTATGCTTGGTCAGCTCAGGAGATTTTTGTGGATTAGCATATGTGCTGATTCCTTAAGTTTTTGAGCGTACATCGGCGTTGTAATAAATATGGCAACAAAGATGAGAACAATAGTCCGAATAATGTAAATAGTGTACATAATACCTCATCTCAGAAATACAGACACACATTTTTCCATCTTTTACTTCTAGAACACGTTCTGTTACTTCCACGGAGTCAAATAACTTTTATTTCTTCAGATACAAACCGGAGAAGGAAGTTCCATTCTGACAGTTCTTTTCTCCAAAATTGCCACTTTGGGGAACAGACTCTACCAGGGGTGCTTCTATGAATAATTAAATCTTCACCTCTTTAAGTCAAGGGTCCGTCGTTTTCTATCTTCTTTATCTTCACAGTCCCCACTTTTTGCCATTTTCTCTTCCTTTGATATCACATACCTCATTCACTTTAGTGTAACCCTTCTGCCTTGAGTGGCTTTCGAGCCTTGTATTCGGTGAAGTGAAATTTATTAAAACAAGACTTTTAGAAGCATATCAATCCCATAATGGCACATTTTAGTGGTGAAGCACAGCTGGAAAACATTTTATGGCAGGTGACCACCTGTTAATTTGGTTGTCTTGTATTCGATCATGGCACACATCAAAACTTGGTTTCTGCTTTTTCTGTAGAAAAACAAACTCTGTAAAGCCTTCATAATTGGCGAGGATCTGTTTTTGAATATTTTAACCTTTAAAACCATTCCTTTAAATTTTGAAGTTGCCAATTTTAGATTTATTTTGCCCAACGTTCAAACAAAACTATTTCTAGTGTGAAATCGATTGTCGTTCCTATACGATTTAAACAGAACATTATGTACGTGTGTTCGTATGAATTTATGCATG
Source organism: Acanthosepion esculentum (assembly GCA_964036315.1). Classification (NCBI taxonomy): domain Eukaryota; kingdom Metazoa; phylum Mollusca; class Cephalopoda; order Sepiida; family Sepiidae; genus Acanthosepion; species Acanthosepion esculentum. The sequence goes on from OZ038475.1 coordinate 83,256,312, forward strand.
TTAATGTACAACCACACATACGTACATTTGGTATATATGAATGAAGAAAACCATGTCAATGAAGACAACAAGAGTAAGGAATGATTACATTAATAACAATAACAGACGTGATGAATAGATTATTGAAATACATTCGTAACCTAAAGTATATATGATAAATGGAAGTATTGTTTCCTTTGAAAGCGCTAACCCAGGAGAATGTATTTGAGGTAAGATCAAATAAACTTAATACAAAAGACCCAGAGAAAGAATATTTCATTCAACTTTAATAAGAATGAGTTAGAAAAGTTGAAGTAGTGACAAAGTAGTAACTTGTGAGAGGTCAAGCAGAGTATTCTTTCTGACATGATTAGAAAGTAAATTAAATTCTTTTAAATTATACAGTTGAGAGTTTCTAACCAATATCAAAATGACATTGTCTTGATAAAATTTTATATATTTTAAAGTAATGTTTTGGTTATCCCTTATTTTTCTACAAGATTCAAGTTCATACCATTTTCTATTGATTTAAATGAAAGCACATGTGCACATATACAAATAATTGACGATGGCGAAAGTAGTCATTTTGTTTTCTCATTGATATTTACTAAGCATAGTTTTCTACAATTTCAAACGGGGAGTGCAAATAGGAGTAAAGAAGACTTTATAACATCAAAAATCAAATCAGTTTTCAAAATCCTATATTCTACCTAGTTTCGACATGTATTTATCGCTGGTAGAAAATGCATAACTATATTACTCTTGTGTTAGCCGAAAAACGTAATAATTACTAAGCTTAGAAGAGTACGGAACTAAACTAAATCTATAAAAAGAATGGTTTTATAGAATTTATATAGATTATATATAGTTTTATAGATTTTCTATTACCAAGTGAGGAGGGCCTGATTGCGAAGAATATATGTAAAAATGTAGCTTTTATCTGGGCTCAATTATCAATCTCTGGTACAAGTGAAAAATACGCAAGTATCTCAGAATGGCCATCGGCAAAGAAAGTGGAATGGGGGAGGAAAGTTGAATGGGGGAGCCGGGTTAATATTTCAACCTCATCCATTGCGTTCACTTTCGTACAAATTCCCTTGATAAAGATCATGAATCAGTATGATTTCTGTTCCCGCTATGGATTAAATAGCAAAGTAGACTACGTTCTCTGACTTTAGATGGCAACCAGTCTGATAGAAGAAAAATTCTGAATTCCAAACTATGAAGAAAGCAGCAGGAAACCGCTGAGCACTCTTTCTCAAGAAGACATGGTATTTCACAGATATTAAAGAAAATAAATCTGTGAAGAACCATGATTTTCCATGTCTTGAATTAACATAGCATTTTAAGAAAAAACAGACAGTATATAACCCTTGTCTTCACACTTTTCGATTTAGTCCTAATTGGGCTCACCTTTTGCAAACTCTTATGAGTGTCGGAGGTTTGAATATATGTATATCAAGATTTGTACGTTAATATTAATCAATGTTTGTACTGTGAATTTAGTATTCTTACTAAAGTTAGAAACACTGCTATTAAATTCTCATTATATATATATACTGTTTTAAGGGCTAGATTACTTCATTATGCTATTTGAATATGTTTACCGTTATAAAATTCTTCTGTTCCAATTAAGTACTACTTAATAAAAAGAGGTCGCAACATGTTTCAACAACTGCTATAGAAATGAATTCAACAGTCTTATGCATTTTTGATAACATTTATGCAGTATATTGAACTTGACCACAGAGGATCATAAATGATGTGATTAAAGGACGCGTATATCATATTAGGTAACATAAGACATGCAGATAAGTTGAGACATGTTACGAATCACGTAACCAAATCACGTAACCAATTCACGTTAGGAATTCTCTCGCCAACTAAGCACCTCTTATATGCGGAAATAGCTTTGACCTCATAACATATATAAAATTACCAGTATTCATTACAAGCAGCATACAAGGACAGACTCTTCTCTGTTGTTTTGTGAAATAGTCAGAAATGGTTTGCCTATTTTGGCCTAGATGATTTTCAAACTTCTCTTTTTCTCCCCAATCTATATCTGATTAACAGGAGGAGCAACAGAATAGAGAGTTGTGTTGTATTTTCTATTCGTGAGCAATAAACTTGAAAATCACTGGCTGTTGCAAACGACCTACATATAATACATTAGTCTATAGCCATCAAAACATGTATTATTTAATCGTGAACAAATAAAAACAATGGGTAAATTTCTCTTAGAAATATGATTTTTAAACGCGTAATGATTATAATATTTTAAAATTCAGAAAGTTTGTCTATTTTTTCATATAAAAATTTTCAATAATTCTTCATACAGTGCATATCACCTTGATATTAAAAACAATTTTAGAAAGTCCAAAGATTTTATTTTTGGACGCGACTCTTTTCATAAAAATCAAACAAAAACATAAAGAAAAAACGTTTGCGAAATTTCTTTCATTATGAAACCGACGAACAGACGAATGTGTTCACTACAGAAATTTGACTTTTTAATCGAATATCTTTTGTGAATATTACATTCACCAATATTCATTTTACTTCTTTTTATACCTCAGCTTAAAACAATTTTCATCTGATTGTGCAATTCAAAACAAGTATTTTCCTGAAGAAATCTGCACAAGAAAATTCAAGTGAAATTAAAAAGAAAATTAATATTTTTCTGGATGTAGTGTGGGTTTATTTTCAATACCATCGACCTCAAGTTTAAATAATTTTATGATGAGATTTTCGTTACAATACAGGTATTGTTTTTAAAATAATGTGTTGATCTTTGTTGTCAATGTAAAGTCAATATACATTAAATAAAATAGCAGAAGTGATATCGATTATTCATTTGGATTGACGCCCCGTCTTTGTTTATACGAATTGAGTTTTGTAGATCTTTAGTTCTGAAAGCGATCAATATCGAGTTTTTCACACCATCCAATGTTGTGCAAAAGTAGACATCTGCTTGTCGGTACGACTTTTATTTAGTTAATTACATTGAGTTAATTTAGAAATACAATTTTCCAACACATAGAAAAGAATATAGTGTATACGATTTAGTGTATAAAAAGAGGTCTTTCACTGTTTGCTAGAGACCCAAGATGTAAACCTTGTACCAAAACATAAATAGCTGATTCAGCAACAATGTTAATGCTTGTTGGTTGGTTCTGTATCCTGCTGTGACTCTTTTTTCATAATGACATTCAAGGCAGTTTGATCATAATTATTAATCCGCTGCTTACTATGAAGTTAATTGTTGTATACATAAGATTTTTTTTATTCAACTTCAGTCATAAAATCTACAACCTCACACAGCACTTAATTGTGAACTTTATAATCTTTTCAATAGTTGCATACCGATTTTAATTTCTCCTAGAATAACTATCAACCCCAACCAAGGCCAGACAGTCCAGTCTGTTCTGCTATTTAACCCATAGCTGGGGTTGGGAAGAAAAGATGAATTCATACCTTTCCCAAGGGCATTTGTTCGGAAATTAATATAACGAACTTGGCCTGTATTTGAACTCGGCGCGCCGACTTTCCTATCCAAGATGCTAACAGTTATACAATCCGCTATACAAGTTAACTAGTGACTGAGAGCGTACGCTCTCTACTTTGTTAGTAGAGTTTATCAGTCAATAGATGTCGTATACTATGAACACATATATAGCTTAGGTCAGAGAGGTGTTTAACAAGGTAATCTTCGAATAGTATAGTTTTATTTATTGTATTTATTTATAACTTGTCACAGCTGGCATTTACTATTCAGCAGGTCAGTGTTTGTTGTGCCAGGTGAGAGTGGACATTTTCACAGAACGTTATTGGATTCCCCCAGTTGTATGTTAAGTAACTTCTGCTAACTACCAATAGGCAGCGTTGCAAAGAGAAGTATAAGAAAAATGGTTACTCTTTTCTTAATCACAAAATATCTTAGAGACAGGACGTGTCTTGCTTCTCCACGTTCTCATTTGAACCACTTGAAGTCAATATAGAAAATGCACAACAAAAATATAGTGAAGGCAATAAAGAAAGTGCAAGTCAGAAAATCCAATGCAATGCATGAAGAAAATACAGAAAGTGCCCAACAGAAAAAGGCCTAGGCTTACCTGACAACATACAAGTATACGTAATAATTTGACTACACTGACAATAAACTATTCTCGGATGCAAATCTCTCACAAAGCTATAGGAACTTTGCTTATATGTACAATGCCTGCAAGTTTGTAGATGTTAGTAAGTGTGGGATGTAGTGTACCTATGATTATCTGACTGACTTCGTTAAGTAGCAGATCGAATTAATTTTCATGGGTTGACTTGTTCCACACAGGAGGACAGTATTTTAAAGGTGCATAAAATAGTGTTAATGCAATTAATCTAATTAATGTGTCTGAGCGTTGGCTTTCTATGTAAGGCATGTGAATTATTTTCAAGTGAGAATTGAGAGAGCTAACTTCCGATTTGTGTGGCTAATGACAGTCTTCTGCCTTCTGTCATATTCAGATACTTTGGAAATGGATAGTGTTCATGCTTTTCTCCACATCAATTAATCTTTGAATTTTCTGGTAGAGTGCGTACATTTAGGCTTTTAATGGATTTACTTTCAGAGAGCATTTCTCAAAGCATTGCGTAAATACCTCAAAGATTAATATCAGTAGTGCTTCAATTGCTCCGATGCATAGGTTATCTGTATCGAAAAACCTGCGTTTATTAGGGTTAATTCAAGTACGTTTGCGTTGTGACCTTGTTAATTCGAAAGGAGACCAATCCTGACGTGATGGCTAATAAAAATTATACATTAAAAATAGTGAAGCGAGTTCACTGCACACTTAGTATGCCACTATTGTATCCATTTACCAAATTAAGCTCATTTTCGTTAAATAGCTTCTGGTAACTTAAGTATTATACTTTTTTTTCTGTACCGTGTCCGTTCAGGATATGGGCAATAATGGGTCTCCATAATTTCCCGTAGCTCTTAGGAATGTTTGCTCTTTTACATCTCCGCTCCCTCCCTTGTTAGGTATAGGTTACTCGCTGTTTCTCTCTATCCCTCTTGCCTTTACTTTGTGCTTTGTCTGTGAGTGTGAAATTCTCCATACACTTTTTTCTCATTATGTTCCTATAAATTTCAACTGTCTCTATTCTGATTCAAAGTATAAGCTTCCTTTTGTTTCCATTTTCCTTAAGACTTCCTTGTTGTTCACATGCCTCGTCCATATTATTTTTAGCATTATTTTGTAGAATCACATCTTTGTTGCCTTAAATCTCTTCTTAATCATTGAGGAAATTATCCAGCATTCACCACTATATAAGAAGATTGGTATTACAATATACGTTTTTTCCAATTGAACACTAGTTCTATTTGAAGTCATTGCCTTTAAATATAATTTAATTGTTATATTGTCAAAATGTTTACCGGCAGATTATAAATATTATTTTGTTGATGATTGCGACACATATTAGGCAATAGTAAGATAGTTTTATTTTTTTAAAAAGCACATTCGTAAATAATTCATGATAGCAAATGAAGTCACTTTGTTTTCTCATTGATATTTACTAAGCTTAGTTTTCTGTTTCTGCTATGAATTTTTGACTATCGAAATAAGAGAAAAAGAAAAACTAATAAGAAATTAACAATGAAAAATATTTCTTCTAAGAAATTAGGACAACTTAAACTACTTTCCGATTAACTGGAAAGGGACTCTACTTATTTCGAACTAATTTTTCATGAAATACGCTAGAATATATGTTAGTGCTGACTAAGCTGTGAATGCTGACAATGATTACTTACCAATAGAGACCATAAAGACGCCGAAACACCAAACGCCAAAGACAAAGTTCATCGGATCAATCGAACAGCCTAAAAATATGCAAATACATAATTTCTTTGATCTGTTCAATTTAAACAAACACATACACATAAGTCAAATAAAATGTTTGCAAGTTCGATCATACAAGAACGCCAAAGAAAAAATATAATGAATATTTATATTTAAATAATCTATCACGATGAATAAATTATTTTTTCTTAATTCTGTACCCGAGAATTGGAGATGAGAACGAGAAAAATCGGGCAATTTAAAAAAGAAAATCAAAATACATGAATATAATCATTATTGAACTGTACGCAAGTATGTTCATGAACTTATATATATATATATATATATATATATATATATATATATATATATATATATATGTATGTATGTATGCACCGATACGATATCTACAAGCATATATATATATATATATATATATATATATATATATATATATATATATATGTGTGTGCGCGTGCGTGTGTGTTTGTGTATGTGTGTGTGTAGCCGTATATTTTGATTGGCTATCATAGTTCAATAGTAAATGTCAGCTTAGTTTCTTTTCAGATATTTTCTCAACCCACATTATTTTCCTTCTTTTCATCTTTATATTCCCTTCCAGTCAAACTTCAGCGTTGATTTGACTCTTTTGACTGAATATACGTTTATAATTTCCTGTAATATGGCATTATCTTTCATTTGAACTTTTTAATCTTTTATTATTCGACTGTACAATACCATCTTTCCATAATACACACAGACACACACACACACACACACACACACACACACACACACACACACACACACACACACACACACACATATATATATATATATATATATATATATATATATATATAGATAGATAGATATACACTGCAATCGGGATGGTTAGTATTTGAGAATGAGAAATCGGAGAGTCGTGTTCGAATTCCGGCCAAGTTCGTTACATTACCTTTTGCATAATTATTATTAGAAAGGGTATTATCAATCTCTATCCTTCCAGTTATGGGTTAAATTTCAAGGCAGACTGGGCTCTCTATCCTTGGCTGGCAACCAGTCTAGAAGAAAACCCCTAAGTCCAAACGTGAGAAAAGCTGTGTGTTAATCTTGTGACACATTGGGCATCATTGCTCAGTTGTCAGTTCTTCCGAAAAGTGTAAATGATTCTACACAAGACTTCGTCACAAAAATCAAATCATATGTGCGGATAGACTGGTCGTTCAGTTCTAAAATTCCTGTCTAAAATTATTTTTAGGCAGCATACGTCGAAAAATCAATGGAAGTCGAGGTCTGAACAAAAAGTATCGGGACTAGTACTATAAAAAGAAAACTACAAAATATATCACTTCAGCATTTAATCTCTTTCTAAGTATTTTCCTTCTGTCACCCCACACGTTATCCAGCATCGTTTCCATTTTTAGTAATAGCAAACATCTGCCTCATCGCATTCCCTTGGATTTCCTTGAAATATTGTCCTTTTCAAGTGGGATTTGAATTGAATGTTCGAAAAATAATTACGTATTTCACCGCTATGTATGTATGCTTCATATGTCAGCCAACTAAACTGTGTCTAGAATTCAATTACCATCTCCTGATTTTATTACATTTTAGAGTTTAATTGAGAAAAATCATGAACTTTCGCCTAATGTTCCACCATCTGCAGCAGTCTTTTCACCAGGAATGTGTACCCTCTATTTTGCATCGTATTGATACAGGTGGATAAAAGAAGAAAAATTGGTTTTGCATGTCAGAAGAGAATGATAAAGCAATGGTTTCACAAAATGAGAAATCAGTGTTAACGCCAAAATTAGGACTACATCTACAGAACTCCTCGCCTTGTGACTGAAGGAATATGAAAGACGTTATCCGTTACGAGCATGGAACATGGGAAAGACGTTTATTGCCAACACCTTAATCGAGTGAATGAAGTATTACATCGAAAGTGTTCTGCTTCGGTAAGCAGAAAAGGCATTATCTACGAGTGAACAAGTACAGTCTGCAAAACAAAACTAAGAAAAATAAGATCGTATGGATGGAAAGTTCTTTCACATTCTCCATACTCATTAGTTTCAGGACATACAGATTTTCATTTGTGTCGATCACTAGAACATTTCAAATGTGGCATAACATTCAGAAACTAAACATCGAAAAACTGTTGAAAACAATCTAAATTTCTGGGCGTGAAATATCCAGCTTTATGTAAACTTGGAATCGAAAAATTGTCTTCTGGTTGGGTTTCAGTCGTTGAAAAGGAAGGTGATTACATTTTTAATAAATATTATTTAAATAAATTTAACTTTTGTTTTTATCACAGAAATATATATGAGTAAAGTTTGGATTTACTCACCACTTGAAATTTAAAGATAAGAATATGCGAACATAAAAGAGACTTAAAATTAAACAACACACTCAGTGAACTTGTATGACATAAAAACAGTCAAAATCAAAATTGATCTGGTAAATGCCGTTTTAATATGAAAAAGAAACAATTATAATTTACTTAGACAAAGTTGCATTGGAAATGCTATGATCTCTGAATTCTTTACGATTATTACACGACTGGAATATTTTAGTTTATCGCCTGTTCTTATTAAAACAGTACTGAAACAATGTGAAATACATAAACCTTAAAATAATAAATAAATCAATTAATGAATGAAGATCTTGTTGGAGTAATAAAATGAAATTATAGTAAAAAGAACGGAAATAAATATAAAGAAGATAAAAAGGGAAAACAACTACCGTAGTTTAACACGAAAGAAGACAGAGAAAAACATAAATAATGAGCTAATTTTATCGCTTATCGCTCCTCATTCATCAATTTTTATGCGTAACCGACTAAAAGGAAACATGAAATAAAAAATACACAATTTCAATAATATACTGAGACGGCCCTATTTTAAAATGCAAATCACATTGTGTCCCAGCAGCCATTCCTTCTGTTTACATAAGGAAGGTTGTCTTGACTTAATAAAATAAAGGGTATTCTAATAACTTGAACCGATTTTAAACGTGAATTAAGTTTAAGCGTCTAATGACATTTTTCTTTTTCTTTAAGATTTGGCGGATATTTGGGCTATATGATTTTTCACACGGAATTGCCACGACTTAAAAAACATGATGCAATAGAGAAATAAATAAAATTTCACCAATAACACTGATTTATTTACTGCTGACTTTGATCCGTCTTAATGAAACACCCTTATATATAATCCGTCTTAATGAAACACACTTTAGTTTCTAGAACCATCAGATGATAATTCCAATGTGACCGGCACAGAATGTACATCTCTGCACACATTTGATTTTACATAAGAGATTCTGCAATTGCCAATTTGGGAGTGTCTGTCATCCTACCGGGAGGACAGGTTCTCGATTCTGTGCAGGTCACATTCGAATTATCATCTAAAAATATATTTGGTTAAATTTGTTATAATTAAATAAAATAAAATCGAATTGTAATTAGGTAAAATCTAATTCATAACCTGATTCGGTTAAAGTAAAAATCAACGGAGGATAGTGGGTATGTCCTCATACACATAAATACAGTATTAAATACTGTATGTGGGCGTGCAGTTGGAGATTTGTCTCCAACTGTGCTGGTCAAGCTCTCTGCCTCAGAGCAGAGAGGATCTCCAGACGAGGCTATGTCGAAGGGCAGAGTCTCATCTCCCGAAACAGCTACCCGACCCCACTTTATAGAGGGACTACGGGGAATTTTTGGCGAAGCCTACGGGCTCTGATACCTCACATTAAATTCGGCCTAGTGCCACATCTGATCAGGTGGGGCGGTTGGTAGATATCCTCCAGCTGCGCTGGTCAAACTCTCTGCCGCCGGGCAGAGAGGATCCCCAGACGAGGCTATGTCGAGGGGCTGGGTCTTGTCTCAGGAAACAGCTATCCGACCCCGTTTTATACTGGGTCTACGGATGTGGTAGGATCCACCTAATTTGCATAGCGGAGTACCGACGATATAAATATGGTTGGTACCGGAAGACAGTGAGGCAAATCAAGAGATCCAACTAGAGACTCTGCCCGACTGCGACTTAGTCAACACATTCTCCAGGAACGGTCTTCCCAGGAATATACAAAAGACTATATGTAAATATTGTGTACACTTTCTTGTTTCAATACATTTTATTCTAACTACATTTTGTGTTTGCATTATTATTCCATGCATTAGTCAAGTTTCAACAACGGAGAATTTTTGGCCGAGCCTACGGGCTCGGGAACCCCATATTAAATTCGGTCTTGTGCCACATACGACTGCGTAGGGCGGTTGGTAGATATCCTGCAAGATGGAGATTTGTCTCCAGCTTTGCTGGTCAAACTCTCTGCCTCCGGTCAGAGAGGATCTCTAGACGAGGCTATGTCGAAGGGCATAGTCTCATCTCGGGAAACAGTTACCCAACCTTGTTTTATGTGGGGTCAACGGGGAATTTTTGCCGAGCCTACGGGCTCGAATACCTCATATCAAATTTGGCCTTGTGCCACATCTGACCACGTGGGGCGGTAGGTAGATATTCCGCAGTCGGTGATTCATTTTGGAATTCACTTGACTCACTTCTAGTAGCTGACTACTTCTACGCGATGCTGACGAATCTTATATGTGTTGTTCGTGTCCTAAGTTATCGTTCATTAACAACCTTCGTATGATTATTCAGTAACCTCCCCACTTAATATGAATCAGAGATTGTCTTCGTGAATGTAAATTTTGTTGAAAGAATATTATTCATCTGAAGACTCCGACTAATCGGCGAAACATGTCAAAAAAGAAGTTTTCCAAATTCGTTTATATTCTTACTATACATATATAGATGTATATATAGTTTATTTCCTGACGAGTTTTGTTTCATTATTTTACTCATGTCATAAGCCCAAAATATTCACGCTTTATAAAGAAGTTCTTAACAAATGCAAACTCAATATTGGTTAATGTAGCGCATATCGAATAGATCCAAATTCATTTTAATTTTTTTGAATATATGTAAGTATTATTTATATATATGTACAAGTTATACTTCTGATTTAAATTTCGCAACAAGATAAGGAAAGAGATGGAAAGGAAGACATTCCTCCATATATAGTTATTCGAATTGTGTATTGCAAGTAGGGTATTAATAAAGATGAAAATATATTTTCTGTAATGAGCGAGAGCAAAACTGTAGAATATATATGGTAAATAAATACAAGTTACAATGTAAACAGTAAATGTGAGCAATAACTTGTAATGTGCTTGTGTATGTGTGAAAGTGGCAGAGGATTTCAGACTGAAAAGGGATTTTAATATATACATATATATATATATATATATATATATATATATATATATATATATGGAGAGAGAGAGAGAGAGAGAGAGTGAGGGAGAGAGATCTGCATCGTGGCTGAAATAGATAAGTTTTTTTAATCAGAGAGCTCAATTAAAGTCAGTATATTGAATGCAGCTTTTTTAGGCAAGCAGACCGTGGTGTCCACTTGAAACCAACCTTCTTTTCTCTCTTATTTTTGTGCTGAAATAAGTGAAGCTTAGTAAACATCAAGAATATGGATTGAACAGACAGACTGGCAGATAGAAATAAAAGCAAACATAACACCAGAGAGAAGTTAAATAAAGCATCAGGAAAACTGGTGAATTGTAAATTCGACCTCACCATTACACGCATAGATAGATAGATAAATAGATAGATAAAAGGGAAGTGGAGGACAATTATGTAACATAAAGATGTCGAAAGATATTACGGTGGCAATAATGTCTCTTCCAGAACGATAGTAAGATTGTATGGAATGAAATAAAGTCTTCAGATATAGTATAACTTTTCGTCAGCATCTCCCGAAAAATTCGATGTGTTGCCGATGCGCGCTGATCAGAATTGTGCATTTTCACTGAAGAGATCAGTAACCATCTCAGAATTTCGTCGTATCTGGTCTTAGGTTTCACGTTTTTCTTTCATTTTAACCTAAAAGAAATATAATAAAAGGTAGAAAAAGGAGAAGTGTACAAAATGAAATTGTTTGAATATCCAAAATAGGAATTTGGACGTTATTTACAATCACTTTTGCGATAAGATCATTCACCTACACTATAAATCCACTTATATTATAAAATCATTATGATATTATAAGACCGGCATAATTTTATGAAAAGTTATATTAATATGTGTTAAGACATTTTTACAAAATCAAATTAATGCCAAATCAAACATTTAAACTTGCATTTTAATTTAAGATTATTATTTCACATTAATGGCATGATTACAATTTGCATCATATTAACTTGCAACTGCAATATAGTGATATAAATAGATTAGGTCGCAAAAATCATAAATAGCTTCTTGACTTTTATTTGTTTTTTTATTAAATTATTATTTTATATATATTAAAGAATTAAAAGAAAAGCTAAAAATTATCGTCTGACTTCAAGTTTCGCATAAAATAAGCCGTACATCTGGCGTTAGATAAATAAATTGAACTTATTAAGAGATATCATATAGTTTGAAAGATGTTACATAAAAATATTTTTTTATTTTTTAAATTTTTGACAACATATTTTAAATTTATTCTTGCTTGGGGACGTCATTGCGTGACGGTAATGTCAACGAAAATTGTTCGATTAGGTATATTAATTTTGTTTCCTTATGGAAAGGAATTTGTAATGTTTTTTGCAAAGTACAGTCTTTTTATCACACACATACACACACAGAAATATATATTTATATATATAGGAACAGGGAGTTCGGAAGCTCGAGGAGGAGAGACCATTGGTGCAGTCAGTCCAACAGGCTCAGCAGAGTCGATGGCTCAACTGGGAGGGTATTGATGGTGTTCAGATCAATTGGTCTGATTGGTGGTGTCTTAGCGAGGACATTTAAAGTTCCTCATTCACGCAGCATATTTTTTTAAGCATTCAACCCCAGTAAGCCACTAGCACGCAAGGGGTTACAGAGAGTTGGAGCGAGAGCAAAGAGGTGTGACAGAGGAAAGGATGAAGAGAAGGGTAGGAGATAGATCAGGGCATCTGGAGACGTCAATTGACATTACATTTGAATAGTTGGAGATTATAGCTATCAGGAAAACAAGAACTGGGCAGGGAGTTCCACAGACGAGACGGCTACATTTAACAGTTTCGACAGTGAAAAGGGTGAGAGCGAGGTGCCAGCCTAGTTGAACGCTTAAATTCATAAAGTCTGGGAACCAGCGAAAGCAGCTCATCGGAGCAGTTACCGTGAAAGTATTTGTAAAAAAGACAGAGGGAGGCAACGGCAAGTCTGTGAGAGAGCGGCTGCAGACGAGATGCCAGATCAGGCAGTAGTTATATAATTTGGAGAGGGCAGGAGCCAGTTCAGGCGCACATTTCTTCAGGAAAATGGTTGGTATCCCGTCTCCACCACTAGCCTTGTGGGGGTCTAATTTAGAGATGATGCCCAGAACCGATGACGGGGTTATGTGCAAGTCGCTCAATTGAGCCTCAGTTCTAAGGGGAAAACCTGGTGTGGGTACACCGGAAGTGTCGAGCGTTGAACTGAATGAGAATTTCCGAGCAAAGCATACAGCCTTGTCGACAGAAGAGGTCAGAACCTAAAACTGGTTGAACAAAGGAAGTATAGAGGTTTTGCTATTGTTAAGTACGCTCTTGCAGAAACGCCAATAATGCTTGGAGCCGAATTTGCGAGATGCAATACGTTCTTTCATTCGAGCAGCAAATAGTGACTTCATTGAGGACACGCTTATACTCGTTACGGGCAGAGACAAAGAGACGTGTTGCGGCATCACTGGCAAATGCGGGAGATAGAGGTGCGGGAGTCACCCTCCTTCCAGTTGTGTGGTGCATACAGAAACATGCGCCATATACTGTCATTCTGTCCGAAAGCACTACAGAATGGCTGGTACACCTTTAGAAATAACTTGGTCTTGGAGGTTGCGGCAGCAGCTTCGAGATGTGCTAATATACCCTCGTCGGACCTGCGAAGAATTGTCTTCCCGTAGCAAGATGTGACTGATACAAAGTGGGAGGGCTCAAGGAAGTGGACAGTGTTGGTTGCCAGGAGAAGTTATTGTGTCTGGACTGGGACAAGATCTAGTGTTGATTGATACCGAGAAGAAACATCTGTTGCTTGGCGAGCTGACGGTGACATAGGAGGAATTGATTGAAGAAGCTCATGAAAGAAAGCTGCTTCGGTATGAGGAACTGATGGCTGATGTCTGTGAGAAGGTATACGGCTGCACTCTGGTGCCTTTTGAAGTTGCTAGTACATTTGAAAGTAAATTAGAACAACCATAACTTTTTAACTGACTTTCCTACTTACATGTATAGCGATTTTCTAAGCAAACCTTAGATGTGGCACAAGATCGAAAGAATGGAGCACCCAGTGAGGATCGAATATATATATATATATATATATATATATATATATATATATATATATATATATATGTATGTATATATATTACTTCAAACGTTAATTTTATGAATACCCGTATTTGAAATAGACGCCCGTTTTTTGTTTTAGACAGTGTGTATTACGTCGATCGGCCTGTGAACTAGACATACATACTACACACTATTTAAATTTTTAAAATCTGACCTCTATTTCAAATGTGATTATGCACTAATATCAAGACTAAGATTAATATTTGATGTAATAAAATTTTTAGATTAAAAATAAATACATGCTTTAGAAAATAAATAAATAGACAAGAGAAAACTAAAAAAAGTTTTGTAATACTGAAGGATATTATCAAGAAAAATGAAAGAATTCTATTTTGCAACATGTATTTATAAACAAAAGTAAGAAGTCGGTAGATTTCAAAATTTAAAAAAAATTGAAAACGCTCAAAAGTATTCATAAGGTAATTTGTGAAAGTCAAGGTAAACTATGGAAGATGCTAAGTGATAAAATTTATAATTTAATAAGCGAAAGTAAGTAAATGCTGTAATTGTTGTTGAATTTTTTATTTTATTATTTGTTTATATTTATTTACTTATTTTTTTATTAATTTAATTAATTTTATTATTTTATTTTAATTTGATAAATTATGTATTTATTTTAAATAATAGAAGTTTTTGGTTTAACTGTTTTCTTTTAATTAAAAAATATTGTCATGCACGCTGTCTTGAAAAAAGAATATTACTTTTAGGAATGGAGATATTTTTAAAAAAATCCGGGGTGCAGTTAACATTTTGGCAAAACTCGATAGACTCCCAAGAACTTTATGTTAGAACTGCACAGTAACCTGGAATGGAAGGACATTAGAATAATCAAGAACCTATACTGGCAGCAAACCACCTGCATGCTGATAAAAATTGCGTTAGCTAGATATACAAAAATAGAAAGGGGTGTAAGACAAGGATGTTTCTTCACACACAGCGAGGCAATTCTGAGAGAATTAGATGTCCTATCAGGATTCAGTATTGGCGGCCACAATCTTAACAATAAGTATATGACACACTGCTGATAACAGACATAAAAAGAAAACTACAAAAGTTAATGTAGGAAAGTGAGAAGAAAGGACTAAACATAAACTGCAAGAATCCAGACTATTATTATTAGCAAAAGGATATTATTAGTGCATCATCTGTGTATCTGAAGTAATAATTGTGTGGTAATTTTTTTTTAAAGGATCACTTTCCAGAAATTACAAAAAGAGACATTCTAAAACACCGATAAGAGGGGAATCCATCGGTAAACCAAAAGTTTGTTCATAAAAAAAGTGAAAAACATTGGTTCGTGATTAAAATATTGATTAGTGATTTAAACATTTTGAAAACCTAACGATTTTTTTTTTACTTTCATTTATAAATACATGTTTCAAAATAAAATCCTCACACACACACACACACACACACACACACACATATATATATATATATATATATATATATATATATATATATATATATATATATATATACGGCACCTTTGGAACGTGCCTGAAAACCATGCCACGAGTTGACCCAATCCTTGTGAGTGAAACTGAGTAGACAGAACCCTTGGGTGCCGTCGATAGGTGTGCTAGCATGAAGTCCCAAGTCATCGTTGCCGAGGTCTCGAGCGTGCTAGTCTTGTTCAAATTGTTGATCACGCTAGATAACACGCTCTTTCCCAGAAACTGTAACTAAGGTCTGATCAGCATAGTTGCAGTATAAACCACAGATGGGCTCTGTGGGTGTTGAGCAAACACAAATGTGCTTGAGCAAGCTTCTGCAATAGGGATTGGCAAGTTGCCTTAGTAGACGGGTATCCTTGAATAGGAGTGGCTAGCTATACATAAATTGTTCAGTGTTAAATATTGCAACCAAAAATTACAGTATTCTTTTACCTACGTCTACTAGTAAATATGGATTCATCCTGATGACGTATCGGAGTTCTTATAGTGATATGTCGCGCATGGAAGGGTGTCCCTGCAAGCACCTCCGGTAGGCCACCCCGAGGCTACACTATGTTGCAGTCTGCGCCCATTCCCTTTATAATGTAAGAGATATTGTAGTCGTGACAGACATCGGACTCGAAGAATTAGCACCGTTTGAACGTTTAATTTGTTATGCTCAAAAAGTTTGAGTACTCTGAGTTCAAGCTGATAACATTTCAACGTTCTTCTGAAGCAACATTAGGAAGGGCATAACAGGATCATGCGGATTCCAGATATTATGAATACGTGGAAATTTTAGGAGCCCGCAGCTGATACAGAAACAGGACCACCAGTGATTAACAAGGACGGAAAGCTTACAACGAAGGTGAAAATTGCATCAAATTACATCTGAAGTCAATGCTTGAGCCGCTCAACCCATTAGTATGGAGTGTACAGTGCATACCATACCGTTTGTAGTCATCGACCCACACTACTGACGCAACGATATGGGTTACTAGACCCCACTTTGGCCAGAGACCATCACCATTGGAATTTGAAACTGACACCGTATCACCTCGTCAGACGAATTTCCAGTTCTTTCGGGTAGACGGTCGTGTTCGTGTGTAGAGGAGATTGCTTCTAGCTGTCTGTATATTTTTTAATGAGATATGTAGAATTCTCTCTCAATATGACGTGCTAACTATACTGTAATTATTAAAAAAAACTCATTTTGTTATGTCTTCTAACATATTTTATTGGTGCACCTATATCCTGCGATGAAAAATCATTTACATTCAGCACGAAAATATATGCAATAATTTCGTTATTATGTTACTACAATCTAAAACCAGCCCACATTACAAAACTAATAAGTTTATAATCAGATGAATAAATATGTAAGTTGTTTTATATTATTAGTAATGCCTGAGTAATCTATGATGAAATTGTGTTAATAAAATCTTGAGGCAGAGACAAATTTTGCTTCTCACTTACTGCTTTTATTTTGATTAGATCCATCAAATTTGCCTCTGAAGAAGTCTACAAGTCACGAAACTTTAAATGTAGAATTCAGTTAAACAGGCGGCTAATTTTGTATATTTTGCACGATGAAAACTAATATTGTTAGCCTATGAAATTATGCCCGATAAACTGCATTGCAAATAGCGATGATTGTATATTAAAAAGTACAGTTTTATTTATTTATATTTTTACACTGACATGAGATGTATCTGGCAGGTGATGACAAGCAGATGACCTGTTAAGAAATTATGAAAAACCGATTCGTGAAGGTTTGCTGACAATGTTGTAAACGATAAATTTATTCTTTCGGGTTATAATTTCAACATGCTGTCAGTTCATCGTCTGGGTAAGTTCAAGTAGTAATGATATCTTAAGCAGACATTGATCTGAGGTCAGGAATACAAAATAATATTTTCCTTTATTAATTGATTTTCCCTTGAAAGAAAGAATAAAAGCTGTCATCACAGAAGTTTTATCAATGCACCCTTAAGAAGTGAAGTGAGAAGCTTTCGTAAACATTCTATTGTCAATCGATAATTTTTGATTTTTCCATTCAAGTTTAGAGATGATTAAAAAACTCAAACGTTTGTGAAATAATACAACCAATACAAACCCAGAAACGGATGCACACAAAAATGTCAACAAAAAAGGTACTGATAGAAATTTGACAATGATAAGTTGAACACACACATACAAACACAAACATACACACACACGCACACACACACACACACACACACACACACACACATATATATATATATATATATATATATATATATATATATATATAAATGTATATATTTTTTTTACTTCTTGCCGACGCGTTTCGTCTTTTGACTTTACCAGGCAAGCAATGAAAGCGAAATGTTTTCTTGCCATAGTTACATCAAATCCAAAATATTTAAAAAAGAGACGCTCCTGCGTTAGCCTCTTTCTGGATATTGGTATTGGTTACTTCCTTTTTACAAAGAATTTGTTTCTTGTTTTTCATGTCGACAATATAGTTAAATTTCGCAGAAATAGTTCTGAAAATAAAGACAAATTGGTTTAAAAATGACAATTGGAAAAAAATTCTTACTTCTTGCCGACACGTTTTGTCTTCTGACTTTATCAAGGCAAGCAATGAAACAAACACTTAGTAAAAAGGAAGTTACCAATACCAATATACAGAAAGAGGCTAACGCAGGGGCGCCTCCTTTTTAAATTTTGGATCTGATGTAACTATGTCTATAAAACACACACTCGCATACACACACACACACACACACACACACACACACACACACACACACACACACACACACACACACACATATATATATATATATATAAATACAAAAGTGAACATTGAAGTCATCACTCAGAGGCGACAGACTATTTCATGCTAGACGCAATCGTTAGGCCGCCTGACGATTGCGTCTAGCAGGAAAGACTGTCACCTCTGAGTGTTGACTTCAATGTTCACTCTTGTATTTACATGCGCTCTATCTCTGATATTGAGCACTTTATTCCATAAATATAGCACACCTTAAAACTATATTTCTTGATATATATATATATATATATATGTGTGTGTGTGTGTGTGTGTGTGTGTTTGTGTGTGTGTGTGTGTGCGCACGCGCGTGCGCGAGAAGGTATTGAAAAGTTTTCAGTCTAACCAACTTCCCAGAATCTTTACAAAAGACCAAACATTCGAAGTTGTCTGCTAGGGATGCCGTCGAATATAATACAAACCATTTCAGTAGCTCGAGCTTCATATATGCGAAAGTTACCAGTATATCACTATGAAGTTGTTGAAATAGCGGCATAACGAGTTAAACAATTTTCTGGATATACATGGAGCTGGTCAATGTCGCATCCACAAACACCAATGGCAAGAGTTTTAACCACTCCTACTCTGTAACTATATTGCAGTAATTTTTATTGCTTCTCAGAAAGCATCTTGCTTGAATATTTTCCATTCTCACATACATTTGCCCGAATGATGAATCAGATGTTTTGTAGTGGATTAATATCTAGAGAGGCTGATGTTTATTCCATTAACTTTAAACTTTTTTGACAATGTCAGTAGTTCAGAATAAGAAAGAGCATTTTCTTGCAGGAATATATACTTTAGCTTAAAACCTCTTGGTTGTACCACTCAAAAAATCGCCTTGTCAAAGAACTTGCAATAATCCTCAACATTTATCTTAATCAATGGCTCTGTAGGGAACTGTAGGGAACTATTATTTGGCTACCATTAATATTTTTCACCTAAGTCTACTGAGGAGGAAGAAAATGGGTCAACACACAAGTTGGGCTCAGTGTGCTGGTCCATTTTAGTCCTCATATCCTCTTGTATTGTTTTCACTGTATTATCTTCATTTCACTAGTATTGAAGATCACCCCTTTCTTTCCGTTCATGAAGATTGATTTCAACGTTCGCTACTCGGACTACAGCCATGATCACTCATATATTGAAGCGAAATGTCGCATAAAAGACAAAAACGTTCTTTTAGTATTTTCTTTAATATAAATTAATCAAGACTGCGTACCACTGAGTGATGGTTAGCCATGTAATGAATTCAATCATCACTTGGTGATCCTATTGCTTCTTAATCTTATGATCACTAAGGAATGTTTGTTTTCTTAGTCCCTTCATGACCTGCTTCTGCTATTCTTTTACACAGGCATGTACCTCTTATATACCTCGTGAGTTTCAAATTCTCCAAGATTTCTTTCCTTCAGTATTTATCGCAGAAATTTTAACTATCACTTTCTGATTCTATCCCTTTTTATTTTATTTTCCTTAAAATTTCCTCGTTGCTCTCAAGCCCCGTCAATAATATTCTCATCTCCCTCCGGTAGAAACACACGTCTGTTGCTTCAAGTCTCTTCTTTTATTTGTGTGGAAAATTTCCAGTATTTATTGCCATATAATAGGAATGATATAGATATATTGACATAGCAGTCAACACTCTTTTCTTTGTTTTTATCGAAATTTCCCTGTTTTTCTGAATATCAAAACCGAATTTTGTAAGTCTTGTAGCCTGAAAAGGTTGATACATTGTCATTGATTTGTATAGCTGTTACTTTCCTTAATAAACCAGTGTCTTTATCTGATGTGCTTTAATAGTTGGTCGCAGATATATTTATATGTTAAGGCATTGACTGGAAGCAACCATCAACCATGACGATAAACTACATCCGGCAGCAAGGCATCTGATCGGGAGGTTTTGAGGAGTGCGGAACCACCACTAAATTGCTGTTGTTCCCAGGTCCACCCTGACCCGAAGCCGTATCACCTGTTAGGGCCCCAGCTATAGGCAAATAGTTAACACCAAACAGGGGTAAAAAACTATGAAAGTATAGAAATACATTTTTATAGTGATGATACCAGCAATGGATTTTCATAGTAAAAATATTATCAGCAATATATTTTTGTAAAGGAAATTGCTAATGGTCGCAAGAAAATTAAATTTCGGTATTAAATGAGCCATAAGGTATTGATATGCCGCTAAACAGACAAATATATGTAAGAATATGTATATGTGTTTTTTTTATATAATATTAACTTTTCACATCACTTACATCGTAGCCTAATCAAAAACGAGTTTATTTTTAAACAATAATCTTTGTCACGCATTTAATCCAACGCTTTTCTGTTATCCATAAAGATTGTAATTTACATAATGGAAATTCAAATAAAACGCTTATAATAAATTGTTAGGATACCGATTTATTGATTCATACTCGTATTTGTATATTTAGAAAATAGTCTCGCATTAATGCTGTGGTAATATTTTCTTTGTACCGATATATTGTTGTTAATTAACATTAACGTCTTTTATGAACCATCCGATTCGAATCACCTGGAAACAATAAATCCTTGAACAATCCAAGCAACGTGGTCATGGCATCTACCATTCATATATTATATATAGTAGCGGTCACTTAATTTATTGTTTAACATGTGTGTCTTGCTAGTGAGTAAACACAATTGGCGGGAAAAATTTATCACATTTTAATTTAAATTATGACTCTATATTAAGTGACAGTATGAAATAGGAATTAATCATAGGTACAATCATATTTGTAGAAATTTATGTACAGTCTTTTATATTCAAAACAGTTGGACCACATTTCCACCTGTTTCTTTCTTTCTTTCTTTCTTTCTTTCTTTCTTTCTTTCTGCTAATATTATATATGTTTCATTTACCTTTTGATACCATAGTCAACAAGAATTCCACCAATTTTAATGACTTTGCTTGCATTTATTTTTTCCTATTTCGTTCTGATAAGAGTGTTTTTGTATGCACGTCTATAACACATGCACATGAACAAAATACCAATTATTTTCACGGTATTTGTTTATTACCTGTTAAATATTTCTTCACTATATGAGATATGAAAACATTAATATATTGGTGAAGCTATCATATAATTAAAAAAAAAATCAATATTATTTGACTTTAATGCAGTATGATAAAATTATATATATTTTCATTACATCTTTAAAATTTAATCTGAGTGAGTATTAGTGAATATTTAGAGGAAGTTATTTTCAAGTCCAAGTTTTTAGAAAATTATTAGGAATGAAAGAAAAGAGAGAATGATAGAGTAAGTGTATATATAAAATTAGGGGAAGTTGAGCGATTATTCTGTTTAGGGAAGTGCTATCCACTGCACAGGCATTTGATGAAGCAGAATATTGCACTGAACTGCAGGCACTCGAAGGCTTTCACATATTTTTGTCAAAATAATTTTTTGTCATCTGTAATGAGAGCTTCAGGTTATTTGACTTTATCCTCATCCAGCAACTGGACTTCCATCTTGGCAGGGGAGCTCTCCCTACGTCCAGTTTTTATTTTTTCTTTATCATTGCCAGTAATTATTCAGACATAGCATACTGTGATTATATGAAGTACAGCCTTTCTATGAACATTTATTGCGAATGTTTGTATCAATTTTCCTACCAAAAAACAGAAATTATATGCCAGCTCTTTGGTTTCAATGTATATTCTGAAGTTCAGACATTTTGAAAGAGAATTATAAATAGGACAAGAGAAGGTACAATGCATCACAAGGATGTCTAGAAACGTTATGATTAGTAGCTAAAAAACAAAAATGACGTGAATTTTAATACATTTAAAATTAAATTAGAACAGTCATTTCTTTATGGCCGAGACTGGTATATAGCCACACATACACACATAAATTTATTTTTAATTCTCACACATTTTAATACAAATTTTAATTTCATATACATACATGAATACACAGAGACGCGATCATACACAGGCACACACATAATTTTTTCAATCGTAAATAAACACTAAATTCGTTTTCCGAGCTTTTAAGTTTGCTTCCCTTTTGTTACAGACCTGTGCAGTGCATATTCAACATTTAATATTTTAGTCTTATCCCATAAGATTAACTTAATGATCAAAGAGCTTAATTCGGACAGTAGTATCAAAGGAAAAACAAAAGCATATTTTCTTTCATCCCGCCTTTAAAATCAAAGTAAGATTTGAAGACAACGTCGTTTTACTTCTGTTCAATTACTGGTTGTGTATGGAGACGACAGATTAATTCTTTTCTGCACAGAATTTAAAACGATCAGAAATGTGGTTGAACGGACAACAGAAGAAATAAAAAGCGAATTCTTCATGTCTTATTCCGAGAATCGCAAATGCTTATGTGAGCTTCCAAATGGAGATGTCATCTTTGCATCGGTCCGAAAGAACGATAAGTAAGAAGAGATAAGAGAGAGAAAGATAAGTAAGTAAGGGGCTTTTGATATTGGCAATCACAAGAGAAGGTTTCTTTCCCTTTCCACTTAGATCGTTGGATAAGTATTCAAGTTTCAACGTGTGTCTTGATGTACTTACTCTTTCTTTAGCTCTCCTTGTTTGTGATGTTCCCATTCGTGTATACAGAGATATAACAAAAGCACTATGATATCCGTATTTTCAAACAAAGAGCTCTCATTCAACAATTATTCAAAAATATTTTGTTGGCGAATAAAATTAACTAGACGTATTACTTTTGGATTTTAAAGTGGTATGCTTTGAATTTATCAGATATGCTTTACGCTGTTTTCTGATGTCCATTCAAGATGCATTCAAAACCCGAAACAAATTAAATTTCTTTATTTTACAACCAAAAATGGTACTGATATGTTTAATAGAACTCCTGTCAGAAGACTTACTTGGGCATGGGATTCGTACAATACTTTTTGGATCAAGCATTCCAGATAAACTTTGCTATATGGCATGGAAATCTATTCAACATAAGAATTGGTGCTTTTGCCTAAATATCCCGCAGACACTATTAAAATTTTTCGTGCAGAATGGATATATATATATATATATATATATATATATATATATATATATATGTATGTATGTATGTATGTATGTATGTATGTATGTATGTATGTATGTATGTGTGTGTGTTTGCGTATGTGTGTGTGCGCGCGCACATGCATGTGTGTGTTATCTGTATTGATATTTCTTACGCAATACAGATGATTGAACTATCATGGCTGAAAACTGATCCCCACACCTCAACCGAAAATCTGCCCTGCTTGATAGTAGCCTACAGATAGTTAAAACAGAATTATTGACAAGGCAATCTGAAAGCCTGTATTTATTAGTTCTTTGGAAATTTAACAGATCGTGATTTATCGAGAAATATGATAGTAACACTAAACTTCTCACGATCTCAGTTTCCACTTCTGATCAAAAATTTCCAGATCTTTGTAAATATTAATATAAAATATTATTTTATCTGGAATCTTTCGATGGGTGTTTATACTTTGGGTTATTGTAGGATTTAAAATGAGATAACAGCTAAAAATTGAGGCGATGCTCTTAATTGAATAGGGGTAATATTTTTCTTCTTTAGTTTCTGTAATAGGTAAAATTCGTAAGCAACTTACGTACTTGTAAAATTTAAGCACCAAACTTTATTTATAATTTAAATTAATAGAAACATCAGAAACATTAAACAGTTATATTTTATATTCTATTTTATGTTATATTTCCATGTATTTATAAAAATATTTGATGAAAATAAACACTTCTTTTCCACATTAATGTTTAATACTTCAATATTATATAACGCAAACAAAACAGAGGAAACCGCAGTTTTTATGCTTGGCAATAGTTTGTAGATAAAGAAAATGATTTTGTTCCCTTAATTCCAATCCTGGTATCGAAAAGGTTTATTTAATATAACATTCTTATGTTTGCAATGTCATTTCCCATGAAATTAGTTGATTTTTTAATGAAGCCTTTTTCATAGGAAGTTGCTGGTTTTGTTAGATAATATTCAGCCAAAACAAAATTGTCTGACCTTCAGTTGGTATACGCTTTTCTACTCAAACTATCTGCTATCCCTAAAAACGAATCAAAATGACCTTTTTTTAAATAAGATTTTGCGGTAGACTACACTGAAACGATATATTAAATCTGGCACCAACCGGACATTCTGAAGACTGAATAACTAGTCATGCATAGATATAAAGAAAACACATAGACATATATTTCTACATAGGTGGTGGAGAGAGAGATACAAGCACGTAGGCATTCCATGTCTCTGGTTTACACAAAAACATTGATGCATACAATAGTGGCAGATCAATACAGCTGACTGGTCTGGGCTTGAAGTTTTCGACAGAGCAAATAATCGAGTGCTATTCAGTGCATCTTGAGGAGAGTCTCCAGTTTTAATGACAAAAGAGGCGCAGAAAGCGCACATAAAAGCAGTAACGGCTGATGCATATTCAATGAAAGAGTGTTAAAGCTGATTACGTGTGTGTTAAGATCTAGCACTAACTCCAGGGATGCAAATATAAATTTTAATTTGTTTACACATGTATATGCCAGTAAAACCATAAATATATTTTCATAAATTTATATACATAGGTTCTTCAGTAAGTCCGTAGCTTAATGATGTGAAAGGCATTTTATATTTATTTTTCAACACAATCTCTTTCTATACACTTAATTCATTGATTTTTGTTAGATTGTATAGACCAACGTTTTCAAACTTTTTTTTTTACTGTGACCTACAGCAAGAACCACATTTTGCATTGCGACTTATTATACCTATGTGTAATAAATCAAAGACAAACTCTGTTCCCTTGGTTCATTTATTTAGCATCGACAATTTTTATGTACATATATTATGATCTGAATTGGATGCATCTATTTGTATTATCTATTTGTATGAATATACAATTATTACTTTTAGGAAAACAAATTTAAAGAAAGTCCGAGACAATGGTAAAGTAAATAATATTTGAAAAAATGTCAGTTAGTGAGATAGATGTGCTTGTTTGTTCATAAGCAGCTGATTCCAGTTAGGAACACAAGAAGACAGTGCTACCCGCATTCAGGGGTAGTGTTGAGTCTGTTTCTGTCCTTCGTCTTAAATTGAGTTAATGTCAAGTAACTAGTTGTAAAAGGCAATAGTAATAAAATAGCCTTTTTACTCAGTAGGGGAAATTCTCATTCGTTCTTAACCCAAAACAAGATACATAAACTCAATCAGAACAGGGTATATATGTTTTTAAAAATAAAATATAAAACGAGCTTACTTCGGTAAAAAACAAAACATAAACCACTAGCAATTATTTATGAGCGCTGTGCAATATTTAGAGTTGTTTATATTCTGCAGTTTGCTCTCACTTGCGTTTTTTCTTCTTTCTTTCTTGTTTGTCGCGACCCATTTTATTTATCTCGTGACCCACTGAAGTGTCGGCGCCACCGTTTGGAAAATCCTAGTATAGACTAAATATTATAAACATGATAAATGAAAATTTAAGATCAAAATACACCAGTCTACGGATTTACTTATCAATTCTGTTAATCGATATATAGAGAGACAGTGTGTGAGTTCACGTCACATTAATGGCCCTGGGAAATGCATAAATAACTCTCTTCTCTTCCTAGTTATGGGTAAAAGTGCAAGCAGAGTGGGAGCTCTTGATTTGGTTGGCAACTTGTCTAAATGAAGAAAACGTCTGAATTCAAAACTAAAAGCCGAATTCACTCCTACCGTAATTACTGTTAAAAGATCGGAATGCTGAGCTTTAGTGTACACTAAAGAAGAGTTTCCGACAGAAAACACTCGCCAACTCGCCATTTAGTCAATACCACGGTGTCACTGATATCTGTGGGATAGGATGCAAAGGAATTTATTCTTTCAGGGGTCTAAAAATAGATAAGGATGATTATGATAATGTATACGAGGTGGTGCTGAAAAATTCTCGGTTCGACCAGTAAACATTAACTTTGGTCAGGTTTTGGATAGTGGGTTATTTCGAGAATTTTTCAGCGTCTCCTTTCTCTTTTTCTCCCTCTCTCTCCTCTCCCTCTCTCTCACACACACAAACTATATTATCGTATTCATATACATTCTTGTATGTATGTAAATTTATATACGCATGAGTTTAAGTTACTTAGCATTTGAATAAATCTTATTAAGAAAATATTGAGTAATTTATAATCTAGTTACTGTATGGAAATCGGAAAAATCCTGGGTCAGTTTCTGAATGTGTAAACTATTTACGATTGGTTGCAAGCTTTATTTTTTAAAAATCATTTCTTCAATAAAGTCATAAGACACAAAACACAAGAAGATACGAAGTGTGAAAGAATATGAGAAAAAGAAAACATTATTAAGGAGAAAGAACAATAAAAGTACAGGCATAAGACAGAAGATAACAATTGAGATTGCAGCTTAATTTTTAGAAAGTAAAAAGCCGAGAGAGAAGTGCGAGAGAAGAAAGTGTTAGCATAGGACTTACGTTTAAATTTAGCAGTTTCAACTGTAAAATGATGAGGCCTAGCTGTCAAACTAGTACTTCGCTTAAATTCATAAAGTCAAGGTACTAAAAAGGAAAGATCACCAGAAAAATTACCATGAAAATATTTATAGAAAATACACCGGGAAGTTACGTTACAGCGGTGGAGAAAGGAGACTGAAGTCATGGTACCAGGTCAGGAGAGATAACATTGCACCTTCTTCTTTAGATTTTCTCAAGAATTTCTAAATAAATAGTAGAAGCACCAGACCAGATGTGACAACAATATTCAATGCATGTTCGAATGGATGACTTATAAATGTGTAAGATAGATTCTGACGAGTAAAATTGTATAGAACGACACAGTAAACCAAATTTTCTAGAAGCAGACCGAGCAATTTATTAAATACAATATTTTCACTTCATGTTATCGGCAAATGTTAATTCGAGAAGGTGCAATTAGTCACTCTCTTGTAGGTTAACTTCAGCCATGCAAAGTCAAAACAGGTTCTCTAAGATGGTTATAAAAGAGCAGTTTCGTTTCGGAAGCGTTAAAATTAAAAGCCATTTAGTTCCCCGTTAATCATATATAGTAGGTCATTTTTTTTAGATCAGCTGTCAATTTGACCATAACGAACTATTAAGACAGAAGTAAATAGTTGTGTCAGCATAAATACCGAGTTTTATTTTTCACAATAATCTACACAGAAAAGACATACTGTAAACATGTAACCTCGACTAGGAACAATCAGCTTGAATGCGGATAGCGACTTTAGTGAATACACAAAAACAGAAACAGGAATACGACAAGGATGTTTTTAAGCAGATTTATTTCTGCGGTACAGCGAGACGATGCTGGAAGGCCTAACAAGGTTTAATATCGATGGGCGTAACGTACATTATACTGTTGATGGCAGATTCAGGACGAAAGCCATGATAATTATTAGTAACTATTAACTATAAGAAAACAATGCATAGTTATCAACAAAAGAGACAACCCAAAGTGCACCTTGCGTATCGGGTACGTCAAAAAGGCGCGGAAATTTTGTTAGTATAATAATAGATAATGAAAAGTCCGACACACAAATATGAAGTATTAGGCGCACAGAAAATTTCCTTAGGAAAAAAAAACAACAAAAAGCGACAATAGGACAAAAGTGCTATGCAATATCAAATCTCCTATATGGTAGTGAATACTGAATAATTTCCTCACATAGGAAGGAGCGACGGAGACGTGGTTCTATCGACAAATACTGCAAATACAATGGACAGAGTATGTAAGAAACGGTGACGTTTTATGAAGAAGAAAAACTAGTAACAGTCAGAAAAAGACAGATGAAATGTTGAGGACGCTTAATGGAGAAAGAAGGTTTTAGCAATTTAACATACTCTAGGTATATCGAAGAGAAGGGAAGCAGGGAAAACAGAGAATGACCAATTTTACGAGTTTGAGTAAATGGATGACAAAAAAAGGACTACAAAGACAAAGACGGGTGATTAAGGAGCAAGAGTTATTTCGAGAAGAAACGATAAGAAGCTGTAGAGATCCATGATCGCCTACTCGCTGAAAGAACGTGGCATATAAAAAACAAAATGATTATTCAGCACGCATTAAGATCGGCATGCATCTAACTAAAATTATTATTTAAAATATTTTGATATAAATTAAAAAGATACACAATTATAAGCTTAATTTTTGTAAAGAGAGTTAATCGAAAATGTTTACATACCTTTTCGCACGCTATGTATATGTAATCATTGCTTAGAGAAGAATGTTGTATAGAAATGTGAGCTATAAGTTTTAAAATCTATGAAGATGACGAGGGCGATTTTTCTACTGAATAATTCTATTGATATCTTGCGATTGTAACAGACTGTTTTATTGTCATGGATATTCAAGCCATAAAAATTGTAACCAGTCATTCTCCCTTGACACGCGTATTTATTTATTTTGATTTAGTTATTAATGACGGTGTTTAGTTTGGAAACAACCATTGAATTTCCATTAGTGATATTTGATTTTGTTGAAAAGGGGTGAGGGAGAACAGATATACGATGTTTAAATGTTATTTTTAAAGGATTACTGATAGATTTGATTTATTAGTAGGTTTGTTTAGTGTCGATTATTGTAAGATCTAATAGATAATCTTAGATTAAATATAAAATAATTTAAGAATATTCTTTTTGTAATATTTGAGAGGTTGCTTTTATATTATAAAGCTGACTCAAAAATTCCCACTTCATCTTTTGTCTAATGCGTGTGAAAATTTACAAGTATCTTTTTACTGCTTTTGTATGTGTACTCTTCAAGAATTGTTAGTGAAAAAACTTCAGGCATTATTTGAATGAAAATTATGATTAAATAAAAACAAGGTTAATTCAGCACTGTTTACGGTTTAAGTCTGCGTAAAAATAAAGTTACAGGCAGACACAGGCAACTGGGGAAAAGTACAGTTTTAGCCAAGAACTGTCATCTGGGAAAAAGTACAATGGGAATAAGGTAGAGGGATCTGGGGAAACGTGTAGTGGAAACCAGGCACAGGTATCGAGAGAAATGTGCTGTTAAAGTCAGACACGGTGGTTTGGGGAAAATTACAATGGTTACCTTCAGATTTGGAGAAAAGAGTAGTTTCAATCAGGAATGGCGATTTGAGGAAACGTGTAATTAAAGTCAAGCACAAGGATCTTGAGAAAGCGAAGAAGCAACTAGACAGTGGCTCATAATGACAGTTCCTATCATAATGATTTGATTGTTGAAAGTGAGTGTCTGGAATTGTTGGGGAAAATTATAAAGGCATTTTTAGTCCCAGAAATATTCTGAATGAAATAAAACCTTGAAAACCAACGAATTAGAGGAATTTTTAATGTTAAAAGTAGCATACGCTTGCAGAGATAAAGGTAGATGAAGGTAAATCATTTAACGTTGTTTACAAGCCTGAAGAAAGTTAGAAACTAGGAAAGGAAATATCTGTTAGGGTTTAAACACTAGTATCTTCTTGTTTGACGCAGAAAACATTTTGGGGCAAGTTTGCCACTGATGCTGCAAGCAAATTTATTACGAAAACCTAAAATAAAAAAAAATCGTTATCAGATCGAGAACACTCTTCAAAATTTCAATTTAAACGGAATCTACCGCAGAAAGATTTTCTGTGCTTGATGCAATTAATAGAGAATTAGTGAGGGGGGATTTATAAAATCTGTGCAATTTGTTATGCAACATTACATCACGAGTTCGACGGGTTCGCATGACACATTTGGAAAAGAAAACTGGGTAAGAAAGTTGACCGTTAATTTTTCAGGAAAATAACGCCGATTCTTTCAATTGTGACACAAGAAAAAAACCCCAATAAAACTGAAAATTATTCCACATATAGTATATTATCTCCTTCCTTCAACGCTAGAGAATGTACGTCCTGGCTCATTAGTTTTTCATCGACTGTTTATATTTTGCCTGACACAGTTAGATTCCCGTCTGCGTCAGGGTAAACACAAACTGAGAAATGTCTATGGTGTGAGTAGGCATGGTGAAATGAAAAATAAGTAACAGAACTGACTAACAAATAGAAATGACAAAGTTTGCATTAAGTCAAGAAAAAGAAAAGAACAGGTTAAAAATAATATAAAGCAAGCAAACATTATATACAAGATAAATTAAAAGAATAAGGAAAACAATAATATTTTGGAAAAAAGTTCACAAACTAAGAATTGGGGTTGACACACAAAAAAGCAAGTTCAGAAAAGCGAACGCAGCGTTCTGATTTCAAGACAAGATAGATTGTTACTGAGTCAGATGAAACTGAGAACCGGTCTATTTTATTGGCTAGGAAGAAATCCCAACATGCATTTGTGTGCTCCTGGCATTAAAATAGTGAGGGCAAATGTTTTGCTATCATTATCAGGGATTGAAACTAATAGGTGCGTTCAACAAAGGGACGAAGGTAAAATATCCCCACAGCGAGAAAAAAAAAAGGAAAGAAAAAAATGCACTCAAATCATGATTTAAATATACTGGATTCTTTATTCATGGATTAAACTGGCACTATCAAGGTGTAATTGACACAGGAGCATCTCCTCTGCTACTTCTGTCTTATTTTATGATCGACTAACGGACTAGATCTTCCCTTCAGCCAGTGATAACTTTGACTTTCCCGCTGTCCATCTCTGACTATAACTCTGATTCTAACTGCCACTCCCTTCATCTGAACGACTTGTAATTGGTCCTTACCCAAAATACAGTCTTAATATATAAGCCGATGAATGGAATTCCATGTTGGTTTTGTAACTCTCACATCTCGATTTTACAGGCGCCACAGCCGTTAGTCACAAAACATCAGTTGCTTCAGGTCCAGATAAAATAATTTCCAATCCACTTGACTACGTGGGTGTCCTAACCAATAGATAATCAAGGCCCATTGTGTCACGACACGTCTTGTCTGCTACTGCTCGTTGTTGAAAAATTCTTCAAAGAAGAAATTGAATGAAAGCTGGAATTATTTTTATAATGGAATGTACAAGTTAAGATGAATGGTGACGCGAGATCACATAAAGCGGAAAAAATGATGATATTAATTCATATAAATCAAATATTTTTGTCAAAAACTTGTGTATCAACTCAAGATCAAATATTGTGAGAACAGTTTATAGCTTAATCTCAACTTCCTCCTTTCTACACCTCATAGTGCAAATATAACTATATCTTTTTTATATTGCTTTCAGCGAATGAACCGTTGTCTTCTTGACATAGATATGGTCATAAAGTGGTATGTATATCTCCTGCGGAGATGTATATATACTATCAAACAATTTTCAACAGAACGATACAGAACAGGTTGAAATTTGATTAAATATTTATTTCATAAAATAGTATAAACTTATAAATGCCTGTTTAAAACAGTTTTTGCGTCCAAATGTCTACATTTTTAAGCGACAAAATATCCTACTTACTGACCGATTAATGAAAAGCGTTTTCTTGTTAGTGTCTGTGACACTACACAAGTGCAAAGAAAAGAGGAAAGGGTGGTTCTTTTTAAAAATATAGGTTTTTAAAGCCACCAGTCAACTATTGCTGCTGTTACATATACCCGCTACAGGCAATCGACTCTGTCTGCTTTTGTTATTGTTATTGTTGTGGATTCTGGGATGAATCCGATATCAATGAATAACAAACGCCAGGAATGGATAAGGAAAATAAATGTATTAACGTAATAATACAAACTGGTAATACGGGTTAGTAGATCCAGGAATGAGGGTTAGTAGCAATAATATATATACAGTCTTGGTATTGAAGTATCGCGGAGGACTCCTTACTGAGTCTACGTGCTCGCTAACTGTGACGCTTGCCGCCGTCTCTGTGTGTGACTTACTCTACTACTACTGAACTCTACTACTCTTCTGTCGTTCCGTCTCGACTCATTGACTGCTCGGGTATTCACTGGTAGTAGTATATGTATACCTTGGGTGAGTCCATTTGTGTGAAAAGGGGAGACCCATTAACAGTTATAATCTCATGAAGCCATTTCAGCTTCGCATGTACATATTGTTTATATTATAGATTGTAATTTAAATGTGGAAAAATTTGTCAATTCTTTTAAAAATATATTCAATTTTAATTGTCTTCTCCAAATTTTGGGATTAACTTTCTTCACAAGTTTTTCAATGAATTCCACGTAAAATAACTTTAACGTTCCAAAGATACATATATCCGCATTTTAAAAAATTGCTATATGTATTGCATCATTGATACGTTTCTTATAATTTATATTCCGAATTCATATCACTCAGAAGTGATTGTAGACAGCATTGACTGAAAAGCAGGGTGCTACTGATTTAGAAAATCATATCAAGTTTTAAAATACTGATTCACTGTCAACAAATACAAATTTTAGCCTTCTTATCTCCAACTAAAACCTATGTTTTCAAATCAGATTTTTTTGTTTGAACGTAGTCACGATCTTAGAGTTCATAAGACCTCGTTGCAGTTAATTGTGAAGTTCATCATCTTTTCAGTGATTGTATAGCATGTATCTTACCAGGGCTATATACTCAGTGTCCCAAGTTGGGGAAGTTCTCTGTTAACTCGAGAATTAAGATTTCAATATGCCGTGGACAAAAGGAAGAAAGTGGGCCAGAACAAAAGTTGCCTGTTGCGTGCCTTACAATGCATTTCACTATATTTGCAATATAGCGAGATTTAAGGTTTACTCTTGAATTGATTAGTGCACAAACAAGATTTAAGACCAGTTGTCCTTTTCTTAAACTGGTTGTCAACTACTGTTCGTGTTCCTCATTTTCCTTTCTATTTAACGCACAACCAGGAGTAGCTTCGGATAATTAAGCAGTATATGGACGTTATATTAAAATCATCGTATTGGCTGGCTGGAGAATATTAAAATCTAGATACATTGAAAATGATAGTAGTATACATGATATGTAACGTTCAATATTGATCTATTCTATATTGGAATTTTCTATTTGTGTGTCTATATGACAAACGAACTCAAACGACAAAGCACATTGAGCTGAGATTTGGTACGAAAACTCACAAGGTATCCAGTAATGACAAAGGATATATGAAATTGACCTTAAATCTCAGTCAATGTGATCAGAGATGATCGAAGTGTATAGCATGCTATTTCTAGCCAAATGAAGCAATTTCTAACAAAATGGACTAATATATTTTTTGATTTCATGAATGGTAAGGAGTGTTTACCGGAGGTCATTGAAGATAGAATTATTTTGTGGTCATCATGATGTCTATTGCTGTCAAACAATTACATTCTTGGAAGTAACCAAACAGAAATAATTTAAAAAAGATAAAAAACTAGATTTTTTCTGTTGCGTTTGTAAAAGGTTGTGCGATCCTGAAAACCATTTTAGATAGAAAACTTATTTTTTCAAGATTAAACTTATTTTCATTTTAAACGTAAAAATGGCCCAAAAGTACAAAAATTATTAGTGGCTTTTCAAACGGGGTATTATTGCACCAAAGAGTGATGCATCTCCACAAAATAAATTCAAAGCTTTTGCAATAGGCTGGTTTACTTTTTACTAGATAATTGTCGCATTTTCAGACACATATAAAGGTGCTCAGAAGTCAATTGAATCCTTCAACTCTCTTAAGTTGTCTAGTGTTTCTCAACATTGGCTTCATCTAAAAGTTGGAACGCTCCTCAAGCTTCTCTGACATTTTGACTATCTCTTTGCATCTCAAAGACGTGTTAGACATGTTCTACATAGCATTGAGGTAATGATATTAAATGGGCCAGGAATACACAGGATCCCATAATTCTAACAGATATACCCTTTGAATTCAAGTAACATCAATTCCGAGTAACTATTAACTTTTCTATCATCATCAAGAAGAAGAATCTGTCAAGACTGAATCTGCTTACCCCGATATTTTTTCAATGGCCCACTTTTCATTAGTGGAAGAAGCATTGATGTCGTGTACCAAGAGTTTTTTTCCATCTAAGAGACTAAAATATTTATTTTCTTTTGTATATTAGAATGTTTTTCAAAACAAGATACGTTTTATACATAGAGTAAATAATATTTTAAATTCGTTATGCAAGTATATATATATATATATATATATATATATATATATATATATATATATATATATATATATATTCTTTGTTGCAGTATTTAAAGTTTAAAGTTATTTTTCTCCAGTCAGTACCAGGTATCTCTGCTAGCGTGTATATAATTAATCAGGTATGGTAGTGATTAATACATTTTTGTTGGATTATTCTCTACGCAATATAAAATAAAATGTTTAGTTAATTTTCCGGAAACCCCTCATAAATGATATCATATGACCTATAAATACGCATCAGGGATAGTTACACATTGAATATTTATGATCAAAGATAAAAATGTCCTTGTGTACATACTTTACTTTAATCTTATGGATTTCCTAAATGTTACTTTTGTCCATTTTAAGTTCTAAACAAGACAGTAAGAGTCAGATAGTTGTGATTTATAGTGGAAAGAAACATTTTTGGCCTATCACTATCTGCGTATCTACCGACCGTGAACTAAATGAAAAGTAGTTGGAGACAACATGCAAATACTGTTTCTAAATGATTCGAGTTTCATGTTCTGCCTACATAAATCATATTCTGTTGGCATTCGTGATGTATTCGGGCGATTATTTCGAGAGAAAACGCTATATGAGAAGATAATAGTGAAAATATTAACGCTTTGGTGATGTTTCCAAGCACCGATCAATATAGATTTGGGGCAACATTATTGAATAGTGTTAAGCAAATGCAGAAGATAAATTGCCTTGAATAATTTATTAATACTTTCTTCTTTATAAAATTTAAGGCATTAAACAGAAAGCATGTATTCTTTTCCATCCTCTTTCGAATCTCTTTTTCTATTAAGAGGGATATTCGAAGAACATTTTAACTGTGTGTTTTATATCTGTATGACAGTACTTTTAGGAATAAAGATTCTTTTCATTGTGGTTGATATATTTTGATTATTGATAACAGATTTATAAACTTCCAAAACTAGACTAAAACTCCATCAGTCTAATTGCACATTATTGATTTTCATTAAATAATCTTTAATTCCTTAAAATTCTCAAATATTCTTACAGGTCGTGTAATGACTCTCAACTAAATGTGTACACTCACGGTCAAAAATGTAATTGGAAGAATTTTCTTTCCAAGGATAAGTATACATTCTTTTTAAAATCACATACTGATCCCTTTAATTTCATCAAGTTTCCTTCATTATCTAAAGCGTTTAATTGGCTGATTATGGGACGCACAATTGAATTACAGTAGAACGTCCTCATACCCAAACGTCCTCATACCCAAACGTCCTCATACCCAAACGTCCTCATACCCAAACGTCCTCATACCCAAACGTCCTCATACCCAAACGTCCTCATACCCAAACGTCCTCATACCCAAACGTCCTCATACCCAAACGTCCTCATACCCAAACGTCCTCATATCCGAACTTCTCAGTGTTGCCATCTAGATTTTGTAGGAATGTGCTACATTCTAATATTTTTCTTTTCTTTGCAAATAATTGTTAGTAACTTGAAATTTCTCAACCCATAATGTCTCGCACAGAAGAAACTTCAACTGGAAGAAAACAGAAAAGAAATTATTTCACGTTAGGTTAGAAATGAGATATTATTGAAAAATTGGACGAAACTCCTAATGCGTTGAATTCGCAAATTAACAAACAAGGATTGCAGAATCTGAACGAAACACTAAAAACATTCATTCGCTTGAAGAGGATCCACTGAATACTGTTACTTTGGATGACTTAAAAGAATGGATAAATGAAGACGTTAAAGAATTACAAAAGAATCCAACTGTAGAATCGCTTCAAAGTGATTTGGATTATCAAGAAATAGAGGAAGAATCAAATTCTTCCGATAATGGTGAAAATAGGAAGGATGATGAAGAAAACTGGAACTCAGTAGAGAAAGCTATTGACGAAGTCATCAAATTGATGGAGGAAAAATCTTTGTATAGTAGTACAGAATATACAAGTGCATGTAATTTGCAGAAGTGCCTTATTTTAAAAAACTAGAACAACGAAAAGAAATAAGAGAGACAATTGAAATAAAATTTGTTGAGCATTAAACATTGCAGATTAATATTTACTTTTGGGAGACAATTAATTTTTCATATATTGCGATAGGTTATTGTGTTTTGTTAAGTTATATTTATATTACACAAGCCACATTATATACGAACCCGCCCTCATATCCGAACTACTCTGAAGTTCGGATATAAGCACTTCTACTGCATATACTGAACTAAATATAATAGCTGGCAGTCAAACTAATAGTTATTACTTTTGATGCAACTTCACGATTTTTTTGGGGAACGTTTAGAGACGCTTTGTTAAAATCTTCTTTAAGATGTCATAACTGATGTCATAAATTGATGTCATAAAAGATGTATTAAATGAAGAGACAAGGCGAAATGTTTAAGATTCCTTTTGATTGAGAGTACTCGATTTAGTCAAAACGTTGTTTATAGAGAGAATAAGAGGATGAATTAGTGATGATGCTTCATTTAATTTGATCACCTCTGACAGCACGAAAGGGTAGAAAGATTTGTTATTGTATCAGTTATCTTCCGTTTTCCTTTCTGTTGATGCTTATTGACTACTGTGCTTAGCTGATATTTCTTTATATAATTTCACGCTTAAAACTACGTAATCATATGCATACTTAAATCACATGAAATCATATACATATTTAATCTCATTCGACTATGTGTAAAACCATGACTTTTGGGAGCAAGTCACGTTGTGAAATATATTCCACTCGGTTTTGTATTCATTCTCTATTCTGAAATTCTATATGGCATTTTAAACTCTTAATTGCTTTAATAAAAACGATCGATGTAAACATTTATATTTAA
Organism: Acanthosepion esculentum; assembly: GCA_964036315.1. Classification (NCBI taxonomy): domain Eukaryota; kingdom Metazoa; phylum Mollusca; class Cephalopoda; order Sepiida; family Sepiidae; genus Acanthosepion; species Acanthosepion esculentum. Next base: position 83,293,691 of record OZ038475.1, read on the forward strand.
GGAATTACCATACTGATAGATGTACATTACATATCTTTGTACGAGATGCATTCCAGAAGTTTTGAGACTTCATCAGGAGAGACATTAATTATTATTAATTTCAAAGAAGTACAAAACTATTAATCTCCTTCAATGTAGAATTCTCTGACTTCAATGCACATGTGATAGTGCTTCAAAACTTTGTGAAGGTCCCATGGAAGTCATTCAAAGTAAAGGTGTCATGGACCCTTATCGTAGCCTCCTTAATTTTCTCAATGTCTTCAAAATGACTTCCTCTTGAGGTTCACATTCAGCTTAGAGACCAATCAAATATCCCAGGAGGGCATGGTCAGGATTGTAGGGAAGATGAAGGACAGTTTTGATGTCCATCTCTGTCAACAGAAGACTTCATTGCATACCAAGCTTCCAAATTATCTTCACGTCTCGACTATATTCTGCAAACTAGTTAGCTGTGAAAAGCAGTGTTTAGTAGAGTGCGTTCAAAAAGTTGTTGCAGCCTTTTCCTTCAATCTGGAATAACAAAAGTTGTCAGGTTAGCTTATTAGATATATCGTAATAATATAATAAAATTACAGTAATCTAGGCCAGTTATCACTACATCTCCTAAAAGGGTCTCCAAACTTTTGGAATGCATCTCGTAATATAATTAATCAATTTAATGGTAGAATAAAATGACTTAAATTCTAGTTCAGATTTTAAAATAATGTAAATATCAATAAACAGGTGAGTATAAGATGGCGACAGATTTCACAAATAACAAATTAAAGAATGGAGTATTCTACAAATGTGTATAATATTTCTCCATTTATTATTGTTATGATAATGCTTACGGCAATATTGATTATAGTAATACAAGTAAAAATAATAAAGAGAAAACAATAGTAACAACAGCAATAACGACAACACCACCACCATCACCAATAATAATAATAATAATAATAATAATAGTAATAATAATAAATTAAGCGTATGGACGCCAAAACGAGAATTAAGTGAATGGACGCCAAAACGAGAAAGCTTCTCACTTGCTACCGCATGCATAATCCCAAAGCTGATGTTGATCGTCTGTATATGCCCATATCCGAAGGAGGCAGAGGATTGGTTCAACTAGAACTGTCCTACAAAACTACAACAATTGTCCTTCAAAGATACTTGGAAACTACAGAAGTCTGGATGATGATATGTTTCAAAGAACATGAAAGTAGTAAGCGCCTTTATTCCGTAATAAAAGAAGCCAAGAAGTTGAAAATGGAGTTTCAAATGGATGCAGAAATACAAGTAAAGCACACTACACCGATTGAAGCTGCAAAATACATAAAAAGAAAGCAAAAACAAATGCAACCGACCACATACCGAAACAATGGCAAGATAAACCGCTTCATAGCAAATACTGTTCCTGTACCAAACTAGCTGATGTCGACAAGCCCCATACTTATCGGTGGCTACGTAGTGCAAGGTTGAAAGCTGAAACGGAAGGTTTTCTCCTTGCTGCACAGGATCAGTGCTTGTTAACCAGAAATTATCAAGCACACATACTAAAATATAGTGTTAGCCCAAAATGCAGGTTCTATGATAATTACCCAGAAACAATCGATCATCTTGTATCAGGTTTCACGGTATTGTCACCCACTGAATATAAAACCCGGCATGACAGAGTTAGCCAATATCTGCACTGGAAAATCTGTAACTTCTACGGGAAGGAAACTGAAAGAAAGTGGTATGAACACCACCCAGACCCGGTTACGGAGATAGGACGTTACAAGTTTATGGGACTACACAATACACACAAACAGAATAATCAAAGCTAACCGCCCAGACATTGTTATTAGAGATCGCACACAAAAAGTGCCTCCTTATTGATATGACAGTACTTGCAGACTGCAATGTACCTTTCAAGATCTTCAAAAAGCTATCAAAATACAAGCACCTTGAAATTGAAATCTCATAAATGTGGCACATAGGAACATCAACAATCTCCGTTGTAGTTGGAGCCCTCGGATTGGTTGGAAAAGATTCCAGTAGATTAATTGAAGGGATTCCTGGAATCCCATGCCTTTAAGAAATACAAAAAATTGTTCTCACGAATACAGCCCACATCCTACGAAGGGCTTTGTCTAAATATTTTTTTCCAGTGCAAAATGTCATGATGCCATTTCTAACCGTAGGTCTCTGGGTGGGACCCGGAAAGAAATGAGTACACATCAGAAATCAAAGGAAATAAAATAATAATAATAATAATAATAATAATAATAATAATAATAATAGAGTATCAAGCTAGCTCAGAAAGAGTATAAAATAGATATGATAGAGTAGTAAGAGTGTTCCATTGGAAACAGCTTAAAATACTACATTTTGACCATAAAACTAATGGTATAAGCATAAAGTATTGAGTATACTTGATATCCACTCTAATCCACTAATTCCAACTGGTTTGAAAACTCAGTGAGTATAAATAATACAAATACTTTCACGGTAACTGCTCCGACGAGCTACTTTTGCTAGTTCCCAAACTGCATGAATTAAACGTGCCACTAGGTTGGCATCACAATCTCACCCTTTCACTGTCGAAACGATTAAATGTAGCCGTCTCTCTACTCCAATAGCTTCATGTCTCGCATTTCCCGTCTGTGGACACCCTTCCTCTTACTTGCTTCCCTGGTAGCTATAATCTCCAACTATTCAAATACAATGTCAATCGACATCTCCAGATGCCTTGATATATTCCTCGTCCTTCTATTCATCCTTTCCTCTATCACGCATCTTTAATCTTGCTCCCACTCTCTGTAACCCCTTGCGTGCTAGTGGCACTCCAGCCTTGCTTGGGGTGAAAAGCTTAATAATAATAATAATAATAATAATAATAATAATAATAATAATAATAATAATGATAACGATGATGAAATATATTCAGAGCATTTAAAAACAGCACTGCAGTAAATTGAAGAATAAACTGGAATCCTGGATACAAAACGTTGCAGTCACAAAAGTGGAATGAAAAACAATTATATGGGGACTTTAGGACCAAATATATAAATGCCAAGAGAGATAAAAGATAAGAAAAAAGAAAATTTAACTTCGTTGAAATGAAAGTGAGAGTGAACCGCATAATCAGTGAATGTAGTAAGTTGGCCGAGAAAGAATAAAAAGTAGACATGACTGGGTTGATCAACTGGGAACTGTGCAACCGACTAGATTCTATACACGCATACCGAAGGTATAAAAACAGAACAAAATCTGCCCTGGAGAATGTAACATAAAATCTGTGATTTTGTGACTCAAATAGGTCACCCATTCTATACTAAGCAACTGAACTTTGTAGTAGTAAAGACGAAAACACGCTAAATATTGGATATTTCTTTTTGAGGAGAACTGAGAAAGTTGTGAATTATTAAGGTGACACTCGTACCAGTCGTTATTGGTGAGCTCGGAACAGTCTAATAAAGCCTAGGTAAAAATTAAGAGGAACTTGAAATTAGGGGAAGAGTTTGATCCAGTTAAACGACGGCCATAAACTGCTATAATACAAGAGTGTTGAAGTAGTGAAGAAATTTGCTGTCATTTGATCTCCATTGTAAGCCATCAGTTACTACTGGCGTGGGCAATCAAAGAAAGCCACAAAAATAATAATAAAAAGTGATTGGGGCAGTAATTATTGCTAGCAGATAAAGACAAGTATGTTTTATTTAAATAGAAGCCAACATTAGTAAAATTGCCAATGGCTAATTATTAAGAGAAATATTCGAAAAACATTTTCATATTAATTATTATGACATTTTTAGTGTGTTTCATATCTATATAAGAGTCATTTTAGGAATAAAGTTTCTTTTCATTGTGGTTGATAGATTTTGATTATTGATAACAGATTTATAAACTTCCTAAATCAGGCTAAACTCCATCAGTATAATTGTACATTATTGATTTTCGTTAAATAATCCGTCCCTAATTCCTTAAAATAATCAAATATTCTTACATCTTCGTGTTATGTATAACACCCAGCATTATGTGTACGCTAAAAATGTAAATTGTAATTGGAAGAATTTAATTTATAAGTATATTTCATATAAATCACTGGGTGCGCTTTAAAATACTGATATACATCTCACTTTGTGGCACGTGTGGATTAGGGTGTTCTCTTCTCAAAATGTGATTGTCCTCTGCCTGGAGCAGATGGAAGAAAAAGCATTGGATCTCTTGATTGGTACGCTTAGTGAATGGAGAATGGAGAATTATACGGGGCAACGTTGCTTGCAGATGTCAGTCAAAGTGATTCATTAAAAATGAATGAGAATTGGCAATGAAAACACTTCGTTGTGTCGCATCGATCAGAAACTTGTTTAGTTTTGTATATATGCGAGAAATGTAGCGTAGGACATTGTCCTGGTGAAGGCATCAGCCATGTTCGATAATTCCTTTGTCCGCCGCTGGAAAATATCGATGCAACCTCAACAAAAACAAAATGTAGCATAAGCCTTTTAAGAATGTGTATGTGAGCATATTCATAGATAAACAGCCAGATGTGTGCGCATATATGATTTTGTGATTGCATGTGTGATCGCTTATATATATATATATATATATATATATATATATATATATATATATATATATATATATATATATATATATATATATATATATATATATTTCTTTTAAGCATCGTTAGTTAAATATGACGGAGAAGGAAAATTTTATTAATTTTTTTATTTAGTTGCCCAGCGTTCTTACATTTTTCGTTTGGTGGGAGTGAGCGAGTACAAAAACTGTCCATTTCAGCCACTTCTTTAGCCCTTTTCAAGGGGGTTGTTTTTAGTGTAGTTAGTTATATATATATATATATATATATATATATATATATATATATATATATATATATATATATATATATATATGTGTGTGTGTGTGTGTGTCCAGAGATGTTTAGTAGGGATAATTCCACGGAGAATATGAACCCAAAGAGAGCTCAATGTAAAAGCAGAGCAATAAAATAATAATAATAATAATGGATAAGGAATCTTTAAAAATCCATTATGTGGTAATAATTTACTTCATGGGCTATTGCCCAATCATTCAGACTAAAAAATACATTGAGAAATGGAGTTTAATTCATCCAGATACAAGGAAAGGGGAAAAGAAAAAGAAAAAGATAAAAAAGAAGTGACAAAGAAGAAAAACGGAAAAAAGGAAAGACAAGAAAAAGTGAGATAGCAATAAGTTTAAATATTAAAAGGTAGAAAGAAAGAAAAGAGGGAGAGAAAGACAGAGATTTCAATATAAAGTTTATTGGTGGAAGAGAAAGGGAGATAGGTATAGGGAGGGGAGAGAGAGTGAAATCGTAGGCAGATTGACACAAAATAGGTTATATTTCCAGGTCCTGACAAAAGCACAGGGTGGGGAATATATATTGAAAATATCTCATCATTTCAAGCAGTGAAATTTCCACATTTTATTATAATCGTCATAATTACAAATTGATAATAATAAAAATAATAATATTAATATTAACAAATCTAAAAATTATTCAAATAAAAGTAAAAATATTTGACAACAATATAATGAAATAACATAAATTAAAAATTTTTTAAAGTAATTTAAATTAAAAAAAATTTTTAATTTATAAAAATATGTATCAATAATATTAATTAAAAGGTCAATAAACGAATAATTTAAGTAATAGAAGACCAATTTAAGTAATTGAAATGTAAAATATGTAAAGATAAAAAGCGTATCCATACATATACATATCTACAATATATACACATATATACATACATACGTACACAAACATATATATATATATATATATATATATATATATATATATATATATATATAATATTTTTTTCATATAGACAATATATATATATATATATATATATATATATATATATATATATATATATATATATATATACATACAAAAACTGTCCAATTGTTATTTCTTTCAGAGCGATTTGGGCTATACATTTAACCATTTTCAAGGTTGAAATATATTAACTGTTAACAAGAAATAGTTTGTTGTATGTATATACTTATTTAATGTTTTCATTTTCAAAACACGGTGAAGATATCGTGCCCATCATATTGTGTCCATACCAGAATAGTAGTAGTTACACACAAACTGATGGAGTAAGTATGGGAAACCCTCTCGGACTGTGCTTCTCCAATTATTAAATGTCCTATGTTGAAAACAAGGTTTTTACTAAAGTTATTAAACCTAAAATATAGGTTCGTTATGTAGACGATATATTTATTTTAGCTCATAACAAAAAGGAAATTGAAAATCTGAAAAGTACATTTCAACAAACTTCCGACCTAAATTTTACTTATGTATTTAGTGAAATCAATAAACTCCCTTTCTTAGATGTTCTCGTCGATTTTAGTAATAATACTTTAAAAACTTCTGTTTGTAAAAAAACAACGAGTAAAGACTCTTGTCATCTTAATTTCTCCAGTGAATTTCCTCTATGGCCTGACGATTTCGTCTAGCATGAAACAGCCTATCGCTAAGTGTTGACTTCAATGTACACTTTTACATATATATATATGTATATATATATATATATATATATATATATATATATATATATATATATATACACACACACTCATATATATATATATATATATATATATATATATATATATATTTATTTATAATTAAGTAATTCATTGAGTCTGAAAAAAGCTCAACAGAATGCAGAAAGCACTGGACGGCCGTTTCGTCCTATATTTGGGACTCATCAGCAGTGCGCATCAACTACCGAGAATTGAAACTCGGACAGTTAGGTTATCAAGCAAACGTCATACCAACTATTCAACGGGCCTCGGTGACAAAGAGATAGAAAATCAGACTCAATATAGCGCCGCTTGCTCACATATTCCGTGGTGGAACTCAACTGAAGTTCTCTGTAACCATAGGACTGTGCCCCCGGGGGCCACGACTACTATCACCAAGCCGCTCAAACTGAAGTATTAGAAGCCGGATCAAGCAATGATATACACATGATAGAAATTGTTAGGAGGATTTGATATTTATAATTAAGTAATTCATTGAGTCTGAAAGTCTGACTGGGGGTCAAAATACTATGAAAGCATAAAATTAGGTTTCAATACCAGAAATACTTTGTAAAATAATTATCCCCAGTATCTCCAATATCTCCAATAAATTTTTAAAGAAAAATTATTACTAGCAATACATTTTTGAAAAAAAATATTACCAGCAATACATTAAAAAAAATATTACCAGCAATAAAAATCTTGTCGGCCCTAAATAACCTATTGAGGTTGATATGCCGTAAAACAAAACAATACCAATTTTGGTACAATAATTTTGTCAACGTTGGTCCCTAAAGAAGTGTTGGCCGAATGGCGTTTGGTTAAAAAAAAATTGACACTAAACAGTGTTTATTTAAAACAATTTGTTTTTATAAATGCCTGCTTCAGAAATATTATTGCTATTAGTGTTTGAAGATCTGATTATGTCCATAATGATTTTGGAAGTGTTTGTGATTATTTTAAGATTATTTAGATGGGATAGGTTGTTCTGGATAGTGGACGTGACGAAGTTGGTGGGTAACATTATGCATCTGTTTTCATGTAATTTATTATCACGGATTATGTTATTATTTTTGTTTCGGTTGTATATTTTGTATGCCTTTCTTCTTGCATTGTGGATGAAATGATATGGGTATTATAGGTTTTTGAATGTGTTTTTATGTATGTTTCTTTAGGCAAATATTGGGGACTGCAGATTCTTAATGGTCTCAGATAGAAACCTATAATATTTCTAGATTTAATTTTAAAAGAACAGTTTGTGTAGAAACTGATCAGATCATTTAAGTTTGTAGCCTTTCCATAAACGTCAAAATTGTGTTCGTTATTGTTTCTGTGTAACATGATATCTAGGAAGGGAAGAGTGTAGTTGGTTTCAGTTTCAAAAGTGGAGTCTATTGTAGGTTTATCGTTGTTAAGTTGGTTGAGAAGATCTGTTAAATTAGTATTTTGTGGATATATTAATAGTGAGTCGTCTATGTATCTGAAATAAGAAGAGTTTGGAGGGAGAATGTTTTGGAATGGGTAACTTTATAGAATCTCTAAAAACAGACAAGCAAAAACGCCGCTGAGAGGAGATCCTATTGGTAATTAAACTTTTGCCTGTAAAGACACATTGCATGGTGATTAGCTGGCATATTTTTTATGATTTTATGTAGGTAGAGGTAATTTAATTTTTGCTTTTGTTAGGTGTTTTTTTTAGTAAATTTAAGCATTTCTCTACAGGGACATTTGTGTATAGAGATTTTATATCTAAACTAGCCATATATTTGTTTTAATGTCTATGTTTTTTAATTTGTTTAGGAGGTCACCTGCATTTTTTATGCGTTCGATTAGCAATTTCGATTTGACTGTTTTTAAACTACAATAATTCTATGAAAATTTCTCGGACATTCAGGCTGATAAATGTTATTAATACTGTTTATTATAAACAGAGCATTTACTTAAATATTTGTATCTATAAAAAGAATGTTAAACATAAAATGTCTTTAAATAATTGTCGGACTTTGTCCATTTCATAATGTGTGACGTCATTTGTTTAGATTTGATACGCCATGCGCAGTTATGAATGTACGTGAGAGATTCATGGAAGATTGAAGTTTAAAAGCAGTAAATTCGACCTTGCCAACCGAACGATCCTCAGTGGCCGAATCGGTTAAGGCACGTCAGGCTATATGACAGTTGCGTATAGGATACAGGTTCGAATCCTGTCGGAGGATGAATATTTTCTATGAAAATTTCTCGGACATTCAGACCGGTAAATGTTATTTAATGCTGTTTATTATAAACAGAGCATTTACTTAAACACTTCTATCTGTCGCAGTTAGCTCCTCCTCATTTCCTTAACCCTTCAACAGGGGTCTCTCTCTCCCGGGAGTATAAATACTGGCTGACCTTTCGCCTCTTCCTCTTTCCACGGCTTCGCACACGTGCGGCCAAACTGCCTCTCCTGGGGCCGCTACCTCGCGCGCGAGGCGAGGTAAAAAAAACAAAAAAACTTTCTCCTTTTCACTTACACCACTATGTGATCCTCTCACACAAGCAGCGTTTCCCATATTCTGGGAACACGCTTACGCATCCGTACGGACACTCAACACCCACACACAATAATTTCTCCATACAACACTGTAACATTTTATTCATGTCTTCAATGTATTTGTAATTCGTGTATTAATCTATTTGTTATTAATATATATTTCTTCGCATACATGTATATCGGTCTCGTTTGTTTCTTTGCCTTCTTATAGTCCAACATTCTTATGTAGCTGGACCGGCCAGCGGAAGTCTTAACCAAGAGATATCCTCTCATCAACACACACTTCACCCCCACCGCACAGTCTACTACATATCTATAAAAAGAATGTTAAACATAAAAAATGTCTTTAAATATATATATATGAATTAAGATTTTCCATTTGTCTTTTCTGTTATTATATATATATATATATATATATATATATATATATATATATATATATATATATATATTATAATAATAGAAAAGACACGTAGAAAAACTTAATTTCAATGCGTTTCTTTCCTTGTCGAATTTTATCAAGGCAAGTGTAGAAATCTTATTTAGCAACGTGTATTTGTATATACTAGACGAACGTGAAGACAAATAACGTTATGCTTTCAAATTTTGAATTAGAGAACGCTTATAAAATATTCGAAAATTTAACGGTGTTAACTAAGTTAGGCACATTTTCGCCATTTTCAGCGAATGGGAATTAATGCTTTTGTTATTTTTATTACTGATTTTTTGTGTAATGTTTATTTTTTGTGTAATGGTGATTTTTTGCGTTATGTTTATTTATTTTCCTTTATATATATATTTTTATCATTTGTTTGTTTTTTAAAGCTCATGAGTTTGCTGTTTTCTTTTATTTTTTATTATTATCATATAGAAATATATTGACTTGAGAAAGGAGAATTTTTTTAAGAAGAAAGATATTTACACAAATTTAGGGCCTATTTTCATGTTCGGACAAATACAATTATTACTAATTCGAGAAACTTTCGTTTTATTTATTATTTCCTCTTTTAATAAGTACAGCATTTTTTTAGATTTTGAATAGATAAAATAAAAATATATAAGATAAATAAATGAAAATTACAAAAAATATCATTAATAACTATAACAACAAGAACAACATTAATTCGCTTTCGCTTAATATGTCCAAACCTTACGTAACGCAGCGTCTCCTTTCCTTAACGCCATAAGATTTCCAAATATTTTACAACTTCTGATTCAAAATTGAAATAGATGACGTTATTTTTACCCACATTACATTTGCATATAAATATAGGTTAAAAGATAAAATCTTTACAACATTCAAGTTCTTACCGTGTATTTCTGTAGTTATATCCTTTAGTTTATCGTATAATTCTTGTTTGTTGCTGTTAAGTGTGTTCAATTTTTCCTTGGATATTTCAATTTGCCTTTTCACAAGGCTACATTTATAATTCCAAGTATTGATAGTATTATGGGCTGCTGGATCATGTAATTTAAATTGTGTGTATTTAGGCAGCATTTTTTCATTCATACATGTTTCATTAAATAATATAGATAAGTGTTGTCTATATATTTTATGTAAGTTCTTTTCATATCGTCTGATAAGCTTAATAACATTATCATTAAACAATGAAAGAAAATCACAATATTGATATATATTTTTTAATCCAATCTAAGCTTTCGGCTTACATAAGCCATTATCAAAGATGACAATTACACAAAGATAACATAATTACAATATATTAAGCAATACACGAACAAGAAATTGATGATAGTCTGTTTTTGTTTACATGGATGATTTCCAAGCAACGATAAACACGTGCATATAAGACGCTGAAAGCGAAAATCGCACAACAGCTCATGACGTCACACATGACCACGCGAGAGTGAATCCGATGAGTATTGAGCATGGAAAGCCGTTGGTATGAACCAATGGCTTCTCTTACTAATTATAGGCATTTAAGGATATTTGTGGAGATTTCATAGTTTATTTTGTTCAGGTTAGGTTTCAACTGTTTTATGTATATAGCTTCAAGAATTTTTAGTTTTTGTTTATTGTTTTCATGTTTAAGTATAGTTGTGTTTTCGACGAGGATTTTCCGGAATTGTGTATGCGGCCAGGCATGTTGTTTCAAATGCCTAAAAATGTTAGAGTTATCATTCAAATGTAGTTTCAAGCGTCGTGAAAGCGAGTTTGTGGTGTGACCAACATAGATATTATTTATTTCGTTGGAGATACAATCTCCCAAATGGCACCTGGATTTGTAAACTATGTTGTTTTTTTTCAAATCGCTAACCGGGGGAGAAGAATCATTGCGAATAATTGAGTTGGATATACTAGATTTAGTGTAGTATATAATTAACTTAATTTTTTTTGCTAGGATCTGTTGTAGATATGTTAGTATTTACTAAGTTTTTTAGTATATTTTCATCTTGTGTATAATTAGTATGCATTTGATTACGATATAGGATATATGTTTGAGATTAGTAGAAGCAGTATTATGTACTATTTGCTTAGTCTTGAGATTTCTAAGAAAGCATCTTATTTGTTCATCAATTATATAGTTTGGAAAACTATTATTAACAAGTGTTTGTTTTATATTCTTTAGTTCACTGTAAAAAATGTGTTTTGTGGATGAATTAGTTTCTGCATGATGTATTAGATTTTTTTATAATTGCTATTTTGTAGTAATATGGGCATTCGCTCTTGTAGTTAAGTGTACATGAATTTATGCTAGTAGATTTTTTATATGGCGAAATAGTAAATTTGTTATTATTTGTGTTATTAATACTGTTTATTATATGTCAAGGAAGGGAATTTTATTATTAGTATTCAGTTCATACGTGAATTTGAGGACAGAATTATTTTGGAAACATTTTTGTAGTTGAAGTATTTCATCTGTATTTTCAACTAACATAAGAATATCATCAACGTATCTTGCATAGATGGATGGTTTTTTAAAGTCTGTATATATCTTATTTTCAAGGTTCGACATATAGAAATTGCTAAATGTCGGACCCAGTACTGAACCCATAGAGACACCATCACATTGTATATATATATTATTATTATGATCTAAGAAAGGGACTTCAGTAGTACAAGTTAATAGTAGTTTCCGTAATATATTAGGATTAATTTTAAGTGGGGGTAAAGATGAGTTACTGTATATATTTCTTATAATTATGTCAATAGTTTCACTAACAGGGACATTGGTAAATATGTTTTCAACATCAAGTGAAGCTATGATTTCATTGTCGGGTTTTTTACTTTTTAGGATTTAGATTACTTCTAATGTTGACATAACACTATATTTACTAGGACTGTAAGGGGTAATGAGTTGGTTGATGTATTTTGTTAGTTGATATACAGGAGTTGGAATTTGTGATATGATAGGACGGGAGGATAGTTAGGTTTATGTGTTTTTATAGTGCCGTATATGTAACCAGGCCTATAATCACCAACAATCTTAGGGAGTTTTAAAGAGTTCTGTTCGGCATTATTAGCATTAATGAGTTTATTAAGCTTTGATTTTAGTTGGTTGGTCGGATTCTTGTTGAGCTTTTTAAATTTTATGTGATCATGGAGTATGTGGTCAAGTTTTTTGTTATAATCTAATTTGTTTAGAAGGACGAAAATGTTGTCAGCTTTTTTTACGATTATGTCAGGGTGGTTGCGTAGTTCTTGTGCGGCAGTTTTCAGTTGTTTAGTAAGTATTTTTGAGTAGTTTAAGTTAATTATATACTACACTAAATCTAGTATATCCAACTCAGTTATTCGCAATGATTCTTCTCCCCCGGTTAGCGATTTGAAAAAAACCAACATAGTTTACAAATTCAGGTGCCCTTTGGGAGATTGTATCTCCAACGAACTAAATAATATCTATGTTGGTCACACCACAAACTCGCTTTCACGACGCTTGAAACTACATTTGAATGATAACTCTAACATTTTTAGGCATTTGAAACAACATGCCTGGCCGCATACACAATTCCGGAAAATCCTCGTCGAAAACACAACTATACTTAAACATGAAAACAATAAACAAAAACTAAAAATTCTTGAAGCTATATACATAAAACAGTTGAAACCTAACCTGAACAAAATAAACTATGAAATCTCCACAAATATCCTTAAATGCCTATAATTAGTAAGAGAACCTATTGGTTCATACCAACGGCTTTCCATACTCAATACTCATCGGATTCACTCTCGCGTGGTCATGTGTGACGTCATGAGCTGTTGTGCGATTTTCGCTTTCAGCGTCTTATATGCACGTGTTTATCGTTGCTTGGAAATCATCCATGTAAACAAAAACAGACTATCATCAATTTCTTGTTCGTGTATTGCTTAATATATTGTGTAATTGTCATCTTTGATAATGGCTTATGTAAGCTGAAAGCTTAGATTGGATTAAAAAATATGTATCAATATTGTGATTTTCTTTCATTTTTTAATAATAATGTTATTAAGCTTATCAGACGATATGAAAAGAACTTACATAAAATATATAGACAACACTTAACTATATTATTTAATGAAACATGTACGAATGAAAAAATGCTGCCTAAATACACACACAATATATATATATATATATATATATATATATATATATATATATATATATATATATATTATAATAACAGAAAAGACACGTGGAAAAACTTAATTTCAATGCGTTTCTTTCCTTGTGGAATTTTATCAAGGCAAGTTTAGAAATCTTATTTAGCAACGTGTATTTGTATATACTAGACGAACGTGAAGACAAATAACGTTATGCTTTCAAATTTTGAATTAGAGAACGCTTATAAAATATTCGAAAATTTAACGGTGTTAACTAAGTTAGGCACATTTTCGCCATTTTCAGCGAATGGGAATTAATGCTTTTGTTATTTTTATTACTGATTTTTGTGTAATGTTTATTTTTTGTGTAATAGTTTTTTTTTGCGTTATGTTTATTTATTTTCCTTTATATATATATTTTTATCATTTGTTTGTTTTTTAAAGCTCATGAGTTTGCTGTTTTCTTTCATTTTTTATTATTATCATATAGAAATATATTGACTTGAGAAAGGAGAATTTTTTTAAGAAGAAAGATATTTGCACAAATATATATATATATATATATATATATATATATATATATATATATATATATATATATATATATATATATATATATATATATATAAGTATAATCACCTTCTCAGACTAACTCAAATTACTAGCGAAACGATTAGAACTTATCTCAAAATGCAGACATTTTTACTACGTTACTTAAAAATCGAAAACTAGAAAAGAAAAACTGATAAAATACCACCATGAAAAATGAAAATATATGCACTATATGCAACGTAGACGATTAAGATCCCCACTAAAATAAACAATTTTCTAAATAAATAAACAAATTAAGTAAATAATAGGCAAATCAACAAACTACGAATGCACGCATAAAATTAAGTAAATGTAATAATAATATTAATCAACAATAAATAATTAAGTAAACAATGAATAGAAAGTTAACAAACAACACTAGAAAAGTGCTACAAATAACTGCATTCAGATCAACAATTATTTCTAATCAATAGTCGTTGGAATAATTAAAAACATAACCATTAACACCTACCCAATAACTGTTAGGTCAATACAATAGACCCTGCTACCCATAATGCACCATTGCCCAGCATATATAAATAGTCGAGCCAAAACAGAACACACATGACTTGAAAAAGTGTATGAAACAATGTTGCTGCTGAGTGTTGACCTCAGTGTTCACTTATATATATATATATATATATATATATATATATATATATATATATATATATATATATATATATATGGACTTTCACGTCGATGTATTATGATTCTTAGAACTAATAACATAGAGCTGGTGCAGAGTGTGATAAAAATTTTCTAAACACTGCTTCTCAGGTTTTAATTCAGAGATTTACTAGTCAAGGATTTTGTTATGGTCCAAGGTTAGGACCAAGGAGGAAAACACGAACACAAGAGTAGAAATAACAAAGATATATTACACAGAATAATAATACAAGATGTGGAAAGTGTTAGCATGACTGTCAGTCTGGTTTGGAGTGAACTACTATCGGCTCGACTCGATTCCGTCTTGTTCCTCTCTCTTGAGAGGCGCAGTATTCATAGTGTCAGGAAGAGTTCACTCTGTCGTTATAGGTAAGGTCCCATAACAGATTTAGAGCTCAATCAGTTGTACTATTTAATCCATAGTTGGGTGTGGGAAGAGAAATGGAATCATACATTTCTCAATGGTATTTGTGCAAAAGTGAATGCAGTGAACAGAATTTGATGTCGACATGTGCCGATAACTACAACGCTAGGTGCGCATTCATTTATAAAATAAAGTTACATGAGAAGGAAGTGTACGTATGTGTGAATATTAATGTGAGACGTATGTAGATATATTCACTCGTTTATATGTATGTCAGGATATTTACTCAGTTTCAGTAAACAGAGATTTTTCGCTAATCCTCTACTTGACTTTAGTTATTGTCTGTGCAAAACTAAATATTTCTGGCTGCAGGGGGAAAATTGGATGAATCAATATTGAATTCATTAGTTTTAGTTTAAAATTTGTTTTGGAAAGTTTCAGTTTTCAGTCTATTGTCTACTGGAAATCAGGAAAAATGGAATTGTCACTCACCAGAAACAAATGCCATTGAAAGAATCAGCCAAAAAGTTACTTTACTGTAATGCTGTTTTATAAACACGGTTTTTTTTTCATATAAATTTAATTTGAATTTTTTAAATCCATATGTTTTTATTAATTTTGTTTTTGTTTAAACTTTTTTTTACTTTCCGTCATTTTTGGGTCACTCTGTATATGTAAGTACTTTTCTTGTACCCTCACTGGCCACTTACTGAAGTACAAGTGAACAAATGCGCTTTTATGCAAATTTCTAATCAGCCAATGACGCCGTAGCAATTTAATGAATATAAACATTTAATCATGAACATGGCGAACTGCTGAATTTCCTTTTATGCATTAGTATGGGAATTAGGTATTTTTAAGTGACTAAATGCGGCATGGTAGCTGGTGCTAGACGGACTGGCCTGTCACAAAATGCTGACCTATTAAGATTTTAACGTACAGCCATCTCTAGTGTTTATAGAGAATAGACAATAAAAGAAAAATATTCCAATGATCGGCAAATATGCAGGCAGAAATCTTATGTAGAGGAAAGAGGTAAGAGAAAAATGGATGAAGTTCACAAAAAATCATAGAGAAGAGCATCTCTGAAAGCCCAACACGTTGAACATTGAAGCAGATGTGCTACAGCAGTAGAAGACCATGTCAAGTGATACTCCTATCAGATAAGAATAAAAAGGTGGAGATACAATTAGTTAAAATGGACAAAAGAAGATTGGAAAAACGTTGCATGATCCGATGAGTATGAATAAATCCTGCTTTGTATCAACAGTTCAGGCTAGTGATGGGGATGTAATGGTATGAGGAAATATTTTGGGGCATATATGGGCACCCTTGGTGTCAATAAAACATTGTTTTAATGCTACAGCCTACCTAGGTCTTGTGACTGACCACGTGCTGACGATGGTGCCCACTTACAGCAGTACAACGTTCCGTGTCACAAATAAAAAATAGTGGCAGATTGATTTTTGGAACACAGTAATGAGTTTTATGCGTTAAAGTAACCTTCACAGTTATCAGATCTCGATCCGTGAAGCACCTTTGGGTGTGGTTGAAAGGGAGATTAGAATCCATGATGGGCAACGAATCAATGTACAAAATTGGGATGCTCTAATAACAGCATGAATCCAAATTTTAAAAGCATGCTTTCAGAACATATACCACATCAGAAAATATCGACCTTTGATTTTTATGACTTCTTGGGCTGGTAGTTGAGTAAAAACAAATACTTTCAAGCAGATAAACTCATGTCGGAAATTAAAGAATTTAGTTAAAAAAGAGACATTTCTCAAGCGAGCAAACTGATAATGATAAGCAAAGATATAAATCTTTTGAAACAAAGTACTCTTTCCCAAGCGAAAGGGCTTCTAACTATGAAACAAATCTAATTTCGTAAGAATCATTATTAAGCTGGGAAGCAACTCGCACTTCTAGAATCTCTTATTGAAAAGAGGAATAGAAATCATTTAATAAATCTAAGAATTCTTTTCGTATGCGTGTTAATAAATCTTGCAAAACCTTTGATTGATACATTAGTTGGGGTATAACACCTACAACAATAATTTCTTGCATGAGAAGGAACAGAATGAATAATTTGCCACGCTGGAAATGCTTGTATTTCACAGCTCCGTGTACATCAATTGCAGTTTAATTTCGTTTTCCACAGTTTGTCTAGAAACCTAGTCTTGGTGTGTTGTACTGGACTGAATGGTGTTGTGTCAAGATGATTTGCAGCTGCTTTTATTTTTTACTGGTCATAACTGAAGTGTCTAAGGTAGCAGATTTCACTACAACCGAAATAAGCTTTCTTTTCTAGGCCAATATATTTAAGAGACGGTTCAATAATTTCTTTTTATTAATACATACATGTAAATCATTGAAGTTTTGGGATTTGGGGCATGAGCTTTTTAATATTTTTTGAATGTGAGCAACGCTGTTAAAGTTACTTTCTCTAATGTACTGGGATATAGTCAATTTAATAGTTTCAATAAACTCATTTCGTTTTTGTCTTGAAAACGTCCACACTGGACGAAACGCGTCGGCTAATATTACAGTTTTCGTATTGTCTTTTACATTTATAAATATTGTCTTTTTCTACAGGTTAACTATGAGAAATTTTTCATATATATATATATATATATATATATATATATATATATATATATATATATATATATATATATTTCAGTAAGCTTCACCTGGTACAAGGCCCGGACCACTGAGGGTACAAGGTTGCGTTAAGGGGTAGTTTATATGACTAACAGGGAAAGATAACCCTATACTTGAACAGGTTAAGATTGTAGTGACCTGGGAAAAATCCTCTTGGGAATCTGTTTCACAGAGTCGTATTTCACGGGAACAGCTTTGTTCGAGTGGAACTTAGTTCTCGCCGTGAGATACGGAGGGGATGTGGGTGGCTTTCTACAATGTGAGTAGCATGGCGGGTCCTAGCCGTTAAGGGTGGACCTGGCAAAACCAAGGAATGTAGTTCGTCTGAACACTTTTCATGGAAGTAGCGAGCGAGCAGTGAGAGGCTCGCCACATCCTGCCTATGAGAGAGTGGTTGGAGGATGGAAAACACGGAGACGATTTTGGACTTTTTCAAGACTGAAAAGTGAAGTGTGTTTGCGTGTGTGCGTGTCTTAATCCCACCATACACACACACATATATATTATATACAGGGTTATTGAAAAGTAACTCCCCATTTTAAAATACTTATAATTTATTTATTAACTTGAATTTTTACAAGAAATGAGTATGAGCGGAAAGCGTTTAGCATGAGGTTTTATTTAAAATTCGATATGGGATCCAGATTTCAATACCAGCTTTTAAAGCCGCCCAGGAATCGCGTCAACTTTTTTCACCAGAAACACTTGTGGTATGGAAGAAATAACTTCTTGTATTCGCTCTTCATGTTCTTCCAAAATCTTGGTTTGGTATAGCAAACTTGCTCCTTTAAACAACCCCAAAGAAAAATGTGACAGTGTTGTCAGAACTCCTAGCTGACCACAGATACAAAAAATAGGGAGTTACTTTTCAATCACCTCGTATATATATATATATATATATATATATATATATATATATATATATATATATATATATTTATATATGAGACCCGGGCTCGAATCTCACCACGGTTGATTTATCAGGAAAGAGACTTCCTGATGTTATCGGTCTGGAGGGGAACGATCTCACCGTGCGGCACCTTTGGAAAGTAACTGAAAATCATACCACGGGTTGACCCAAGACTTGTGAGTGAAATTGGGTAGACGGAACACTTGGGGGACTGTCGATAACTGTGCTAGCACGAATTCACAAGTTATTGTGACCGAGGGTTTGAGTGTTCTGGCCTTGTTCAGTTTGTTGACCACGCTAGATAACTCGCTCTCTCCCAGAAACTGTAACTAATCATATTTGCAGTATAAACCACAGGTGAGTTCTGTGGGTGTTGAACAAACACAAATGTGCATGAGAGAGCGTCTGAATTACGGATTGGCTAGCCGCTCTAGTTGATGGGTATCCTCGAATACGAGTGACCAGCTATTATATATATATATATATATATATATATATATATATATATATATATATATATATATATATATATATATATATATAAAACAGATTGGGTATAGAAATTAACACCACGTGGTGACTATCAGTTTCATGTTTTAAGCAATCATCAGATAGCCTGATTGCGGGAAAAATGAGCGACCATGCAGAGTTGCCCAGACACTTTATATCTACAAATGACTTATTCCGATAGCGAGTACTTTCCCCACATTAATATAGCACATTTTAAGCAAATATGTGTGCGCGCGTGTTTGTGTGCGCTACTGTGTGCGGGATAATAGTTCTAATTATCTACTTTTGACGAAAGAAAATAATTTAAAACAGGTTAAGAAATAATACATTATCTCATTTGCGCGTGATATAAAATTGAAATATCAAATGCATAGCTTTATATGACCAATTGATAAATTAAAGAGGAAAATATATATTAAATGACGACATGGGAGGTTTCTATGAAGTGAAAATTGTTCCGATAAGAAAACAAGATATAAGAAGACATTTAATAAACAAACGATAAACTATCAAAGTAAACTTCCGAAATGAAGAAAGAACTACAAAAGTAAATAATGAATAACCAGTGATATGCTCGAGAGCAGAACACACGATAAAATATTATCAATAACTTGAATGGAAATCTAAATTAAATAACGAGACAGAATCAACTACGTACTTTAAAGTGAACCGCTGGATGTCAGTTTATATCAACTTTAATACGCGATAGAATAAAAAGTTTGCTTATCAATTTTTATTTCCCGTTTGTAGTTTCTTTACCGCAAAAGCGTTTGATAACGTACCCTACAAAAAATGTCGGAACTGCTGGGTAACCTTGACATATTTAGGATGGATATTAAAATAATCGAGAACCTAGAATAGCGGTAAACCGCCTGCATAGAAAAAGAATTCAGTAAATATATAAAAATAGAAAGGGGCATAAAACAAGAATGTGTCTTCCCATCGTACTTATTCAACCTATACAGTAAGGCGATGGCATATAATGAGGAAATAGGGCTTGGAAAATTTGACACTCACATGACATTGAAGCAAATTACCTAACGTGCTTATATGAATGGATGATAGAACAGGATTTAGGAGAGAGAAAAAGACAAGGGAGCTACAAAGGACAGGAAATTGTGGAGAGCCAATGTCCTGAAGGATATAGAAGAAGCAGTTTCTTTATGGTTTGTAAAAACGAAAATAGTTGCGATCATTAAATAGTCGTTAAATATTTCAGGCTGAATGGTACTCCCCTCTTGACTACCTTTAACAAGCTACGAATATAAACCAAGAGAAATCCACATAGGAATGAATCGCGTCAGTCGAGGAACAGGTTAATTGAAAGTGAATAAACTCTATGCTCATTTATCTTAAGTGATTTTAAACAAATATAGCAGCTGTAATTCTCTAAACTGAGGGGTGGAGGTAAATTAATGGAGACGGTACTTAATTTGTTTGTCTAATGTGAATTGTCGGAACTATGCCCAAACAAGTTCAGCATAAACACTTATAGAAATGCGAAGACTTAAATTACTGAGACCGTGTAAGATCAAGCCATAACGACAGATAAATAGGAACCCTACAACAATATTGAAATGATTTTTGCCAGACATTGTGAAATACCATACATTTTACTATCATATCATATCTATCTATCTATCTATCTATCTATCTATCTATCTATCTATCTATCTATCTATCTATCTATCTATCTATCTATCATGTACAGAAGATTTACTATATATAAATTATAAGAGAGTGGGCGGAAAAGTTCTTAGGCTGACTTTGAAGGAATGGTACTAAGACTGTAAAATTTAAAATTCATTAACTTAGACTCTTCTTATTAATAACAGCATTGTTTATTTCCAGGTAAACTGACATCTGTCTGTTCAAAGAAGACTTCAAATGTAGCTAGTAACGACTTCTCTTGAATATGGACATAATTTGGCATCGCGATGTTCTAAAGTACCTGCAAAAAAAAGGTTTAGCCTCCAAGGATATTCATGTTGACATGGTTGTTGCATTAAGGCATGACAATCCAGCTTTATCAACAGTACAAAAGTGGGCAACTGAATGTAGGAGGGGAAAGGAATGTTTGCAAATTAACCCAAGGTTTGGAGGCCCTGCAACTACTACCACCGAGGAAAACATTGATCATGTTCAGCACATGGTGATGGATGACAAGCGATTGTCTACAAATCCAATAGCCAATGCTATCAGCATATGTCGTGAGACGGCTGAGAATATTCTGCACAATGAACTTGGCATGGCTAAGGTCTCTGCTTGGTGTGTGCTAAAGTCGTTCCATATGCAGGGAAGGCGATGGCCGTTGTAGGGCGATGCAAAAAGCATAGTGGCTATTGACTATCATCAAAAGGGCCACACCGTCAATGTAAAGTACTATGTCAAATTACTGAGGCCGTTACGAAAAGCTATCAAGACCAAACACCTAGGAAAACTGACGTAAGGGCTCTTGTTTCATCAGGAAATTGCTACAGTACACAAGTCATTGGTATCAATGCCTGCAGTGCTTAAATGTGGCTGGTTGATCACTCTCCCTATTTTCCTGATTTGGTCCCATTTGACTATCATCTGTTCCCCAACATGAAAAAAAACCCCACTTGGCTGGGAACCAGTATCGTAGTGATCATTTGTTGCTGATGTCTTTTTGGATCAACAGGATGAAAGCTTCTTTACCAATGGGATCCAATCACTGCAACGCCGATGGAAGAAATGTGTGGACTGCAAGGGAGACTATGTTGAAAAATGAGCCTAAATTGGTCACTCCATTACAGTATCTTGGTCAGTTTATGAATTTTTCGTAATGAACTCGTAATATAGTGTTGTGTGTACTGAATAATTACTGTGTTCATAAGGCTGTATTTTATTATTATTATTATTATTATTATTAACGTTATTTTAGTGGATATACATATTACAGTAGACATTTCAGTTTTTCAAACAGGCAAATTAATGTGTGTCTCTCTGTAGAGTAATAGCGCGCTGGTATTTACATATTATTAGTTCCGTGTAGTGCATTTGTAGTAGCTTTATGCTCACACTAAACCAATATATAATATTAATATATTTTTTTTATTTAGTTACTCTATTTCGAATAAAATGTTATCGTATACAGGCAAATACGAATACAAA
Source organism: Acanthosepion esculentum (assembly GCA_964036315.1). NCBI lineage: Eukaryota > Metazoa > Mollusca > Cephalopoda > Sepiida > Sepiidae > Acanthosepion > Acanthosepion esculentum. The sequence continues at coordinate 83,316,168 of OZ038475.1, forward strand.
ACTAAATGTCTCAAACGTAACATTATTGTGTATTTAACACCGGACTTCGTTAATTACAGTCAATGAGTGTGTGTGTGACCTTGGGGCTTTCTTCGAACGTAGATTTTCGTAGTTATGTAAGAGACTCTCTACTATTATCTTCTCGGGTAGGTCCTTATATATTCCCCCTATCATAGGCCGTTCCATGTATGTATAGCACAAGCTCAGCTGGTTCGACCATCTATTTGCATGTCATTAACAACGATTGAAGCCCGGATTAGAGGTTATCTTTCAGTTAAACATGTTTATGTACATGTCTTCTGTGATGGACACTAAATGAACATTCTATTTTGGCAGCATCTGTGGTGATTCACACACACAAAGACACACACACATCTGTGGTGATTCACATTCCATCAACCACCACAAGGACCCATCCCTGCATCCCATCAGAATGTCTGAGGACCAACTTCTCGAGAGTTCCTCTCTGCGGCTGCTCGGTCTCACGCTGTCCGCTGATCTGAGATGGAACAAATACATCGAGTCAATTGCATCATCCACCGCAAGAAAAGTTGGTTCCCTGTGCCGAGCCAGGAAATTCTTCTCCCCTGAATCGATCCTCCAAGTCTATAAGTCTACCATTCGACCTTGCATGGAGTATTGCTGCCATTTATGGTCTGGGGCCCCTGCGTGTTGCCTCAGGGTTCTTGATAAGATCCAGAGACGGATATGCAATGTGATTGGCCCTGATCTGTCATCTCGTCTGCAGTCGCTCTCTCACAGACGCGATGTTGCATCGCTCTGCCTTTTCTACAAGTACTTCCACAGTAATTGCTCTGAGGAGTTGCTTTCGCTTGTCCCTAAGCCTCGTGAATTTAAGCGTCCTACGAGGCTGGCATCCCGTTCCCACCCCTTCACCGTTGAAACTGTTAGGTGTAGACGTCTTTTCTACTCCAATAGCTTCATGTCTCGCACATCTCGCCTATGGAACTCCCTTCCCTATTACTGTTTCCCTGACAAATACAATCTCCAACGGTTTAAGTGTAGCGTCAATCGTCATCTCCAATTGCCTTGATCTATCCACTTCCTGACATCTTTCATTCCTATCTGCTCTCGCTCTATATCTCCCGTAACCCCCCTACCTTGATCGACCCTCCGTCCTTCTCTTTCTCCACATCCCTTCCTTTACCACTCCTATCTGCTCTTCCTCCAACCCTTCTGTAGCCCCATGCGTGATAGTGGCCACCGGCCTTGCTTGGGGTGATACGCTTAAAAAAAAAAAGTATGGCGACTTGTCTCTGCACCATGCCACACAAGCAGGCGAACCCAGTCATGGCTGTCAGTCATGGCTGTCAGACAACCACATCACCCCTACATCTGGCCACCTAACTCCCCAAACTGCAACCTCTTGATTATTATGTGTGGGGCGCAGTTGAGCGAGAGACCAACAAAACTCCTTGTAACATCAAAGATGAACTGAAGGCAAGGATTATGGCAGCATTCACCAACTTAAACAAGGAGATCGTCCCGGACAGATGTAAGAGATTCCGAAGTCGTCTAGAGGCTGTGGTTGAAGCTAATTGCGATTTTATTGAATAAATTTACTCTTTACTATTTCCAGATATTTTTGTGTAATTTTGATAAATATATCTGTTAAAATGTTAAAGTGTTACTTTTATTTTTGCGTAATTTAGACGACAATTTATCCATCACAGCCCGTATATAAAAAGGAAAAATTGAATTATGTCTGTATGAAAGAAATCTGAATAATTTTAACAATTTGAAAAGGACAATCATGATTGTCTTTGTACTTACATTTAAATAGCTTATGAAAGAATAGCATAATCTAAAGGGGACATCGAAATAAAATTTTATTTTTTCACATAGATATTTAATGCATTTAAATCAAACTCAAAAAATAGTTAAAAAATACGACATTCAAATTATTTCCTTGAGCACTTTTGGATAATGCCTTTACAAAGGTTTTTCGCTATTTTGCATATTTCACGATCTTTATGTAAAATGGAACCCAGGGCAAATATCTTTTATTCCATAAATATACATATTTAAAAATTGCATGGAAATGAGGAAATAACTTTTAAGGAAGAATTCTTTGACTTGCATAGCATTAAAGAAAACGATAAAAAGCAGAGATTTACTTAAAATTTTATGACATTATTTTCTAATAAAACCATTCTCAGAAACCGGTAATGAAAGTTTTAAGTACTATTATTAAATATATTATCACAAAAATAACTAATGCATGCTTATAAAATTATTAAAGAATAAAATAATTGCGTGTAAAATACATTAATATATTATGAATTTGGCAACGAAAATAAAATATTCAAGAGAGGGTTAACGATATATATAGTTGATTCTGTGAAGTTAAATTCTATTGAATTAATATTTAAACGTTCTATGGAGGAGACTAATTGAAAAATTGAAGAGAGAAGAAGAATTTAGGAGGAAATCTCTTGTAGATGAGTGCGAAGAAGAAATCTGAAAAGCGTAAGAGAATCTGTCGTTATTGCAGCTGAGAACAAAACCATTAGGGCTAATATGAACGGGAAGCCGATAAATGCTGCAAAATAGCAGGCGTTTTCTATGTACAGAAACAGAACTTAGCTGTATACGAAGAAAAATGTCACAAACTGGCATAGTAAAGAAATAGTTCGACATTTTACAAATATGTAATGAGTACAAGTCGGATATCGACTTTGGGAATAAGAAAAATAAAATAGTTTATAACTTGAAGTTTCATCCAATTCAAGGCAGGAAGATTTCATTTATTAAACCAAGAAGAGAAATGATTCGAGATAATAGATCTTTTTGATAATAAAGGTTACGGCTACAGTGACACCCAAGGTATAGGGCCAGTTTTAAAATCGTTATGATGAATGATATGAGATAATAGTTAAAGATGAAATGGTTCGAAATGAAGATTATAAGGATAAGGAGGATAAATGACTATTGAACCTTGACTAGAAGAGGTTAATATTTTAAGAGGTTAATCTGAGCAGGAGTCTGTTACATAAAGTAGCAATACTTGGGAAAAATTTATCTGAGTAAAACTTTTTCCTTACATTTGAAATACGAAGGAAATGGAATTGATTCGACTCCGTGAAGTAGGATGACGTCTTTAAGCAATGACGGTCTAAAGGATAGAAATAACCTGAACATTTGCCGTGGAAATAGCGACAGGCTTGTAAATCCTAAAGTAAGGCAGAATAATCTGGAAAATATCAAGATCTAGTTCTAGCGCTAATTGCAGTGAAAATGAAAACATTACCCGCAGTTTTTGACAAGCTCAAAAGTAACTCTGAAAGACTTACAGAAAAGTTTGAGAAGATGAAGATTAAAAGTAATGTTGAGGCAATACAGATCACAGCACTCCTAAAAACTGCAAGAATATCTAACAATTTTGTAGGATTTACTGTCACTCTTAGTGCATAATAGGTTTCTAGATACCTTCGGTGTGAAGATACTACTACTAAATAATATTAAATAAAAGGAATGAAGTGCGTACTATCAGTAGTTAGGTACTCGGGACACAAGAGAAAAAACTTAAATCTATAGATCGACAAACCAGAAAGTTAATGATGGACCAGGGAGTTAATGTATAGGAATCCACACCTTAGATAGAATACAGGCTGTATGCAAATAAAAAGGAGGAAGCGAACTTATCAACATTAAAACTTTTGTTTCGATAGCAAAAAGGGATATTCAAAATATACACAACAGATCAGTGAGAATATGATGAAAACTTCATAACTATGTAAAAATTAATAAAAGGACTAGAAGAAAGAAAGAAAATGGTAAAAAGGAAGCTCTCCAAAGAGAATGTAAAATAATAACGTGGGCATTGTTGTACAAAGGAAATATAAAACGTGAAACGGGATCTCTTATCATTGGCTTCTATATGAAATGCGTCCGGACTAATTATATTAAAGCAAAAAAAAAAAAAAAGGAAAAAAGAAGACAAACCAAAACATAAGTGAATACAGCAAACTGGTTAAAATATATAAAAAAAAAGTGTTACAGGAAACAAACTGAGAACTGTGCAAACGATTTGGGTGCGACTTCAAACAGATCACCCTATGCAAGCAAAAAAACCGGATATGATATTTTTTTAAAAAGTAAAAGAAAGTCTGTCAGATGTTAGACATATTTGTTCCAACAGGTCACAGAACGAAGTCAGAAGAAAGAAAAACTGTAAAATACTAGATTGCGCGGGATTTGAGGAAGCTGGGGATGTGAAATTAAAGTCGTGTTTATACCACTTACGCACGTAGAAGCGTGTCAAAAACACTAATCGAGATGAATTGGATATTCAAGGAGACAGAGAAAGGTACTGGGCATTCTTCAGCGATAGACACCAGATATCTGCAATACAACTTCAAGAAAATTCATGAATTTACACAGAAAAGAGTTTCCAAAACGAGTTTTTA
>OZ038475.1:83325597-83435597 GCA_964036315.1 Acanthosepion esculentum
AAGTTAATTTTACTGGGAGATGTTTAATGCCAGATGAAAATGAACCTTTGCTGTTTATTAATTTCCAGAGGATGTCCGAAGAGCATTTAATATTTTACGCTATAGCATAATAAAAAACAAACATATATAAGTAGCTGTGAAAATTGAGTAACATTTTCTCCATCTGGATGGAAAATCCAAAAGAAGCTTTCACTTGGTCGAGAAATTGATATTTGATGTTTTTAGACATTTCATCCTTCTCTTGACGATATAGCTTGACAGGATTTCGGGAAAATCCGTTTGTACTAAACAGATCAAGAACGCTGTACACTATGAGAGACGCACAATACGCACTAAAGTATCTATGTGCCTTCACCATTTGAAGGGATACGAATGAAAATCCAACATATCCCTTAAGATACTTTCACTTTTATTTTGAAATAGGAACTGAAAATTGTGTGAAGAGATAAAATTTAAAATATTATATTTATAACAATATTATTCAAACAGTTGCAAAGAAAATTCTAAAAATAAATACTCAATACTTATTTTCTCCTCAGGAAATTGCCAATGTCCCGCAAGACATCAGATACATATTAAGATGAAATACATACGCACACGACCATATATAAACATTTATAGACACGTATTTATTTCGAGAATGGCATTAAAATGGACTCATTTGTCAGAAATATTTGTATTTGTAGTGAATTGTATAAATATGTGATGTTATAATGTATTAGTCATCCACGTAATAGTTGGAATATATTATGCAAGTATTTGTTTATATACAACGATTGATATAAAACTGAAAACAAATGCTAAATTTCCTATTAAAAATGACGTTAAAACAGTAAAACAGCCCCAGCTGAAGAACCCCTTGTCTAATTTCAATGAAAATATGGCACTGAACTCGACAGGAGTTCAGGGTACACTATTCCCCTAAATTGTTTTGGGTATTATGAACGCTTAAGCTGCATCTCGGGGACACATACATACATACAAGATTAGAGTTTTAGTAGTATATAGATAGAGTATTTATAATTCTAAATTTTTGAAATAAATATGTCAGCTGTTTGTAAGAGATCATTTCTTGTCGATGTTTGTAATGATTAACATTGTATTCTGTACGTTAATTCTTTGGATTTTATGTTCATATTTCAATCCTATTTTTATTGGTATTGTTGTACAGAAAGTTAAAGGAAGTAAATAAGCTCATTGAGATTGATTCTGCTTTGCTAGTAGAGCTGCGCAAATCCCATGCATGTGTGTGTATGAGAAACGACATTCATAAGAAGAAAAAAATGTCTGACGAGAAACGTTGGTCGTCTTTTTTTCTGCAAGTGACTGCATTCATAGCGAAGCGTTATCGAAAGAGCATCAGTGAAATATTCGATCACGCGGACAATTTGTTCGTGGTCCAACTCTGTGTAATAATGAAGAAAAGTTGCTAGATTCCAGAACTCTTGAAAGGTTATTTCATTCACCGTTTACATTGTCGGATATAGCTGATGGGAAAGTAGTTTGATATATTAAATTTTTCTCAAAAAGTGTCACACAGATCTGCACAAAAAACAATTTTAAAGAAAACAAGTGAAATGCTTCCTGGACATAAAGGTAATGGACTTATGACCAAATAACATAATAGCTTCAGTAAAACTTTGGAGATAGAGGATTTTATTTTTATAACAAGACTGCATACATCTAATGTTAAGATAGGAGAAGAAAGGAAATCTACATTTCTCCTCTTTCATCATATCGCTTGGAATATTAAAACTGATTCTCTATAACAAACAAATTAAACCTTTAAAAAAAGAAAATGAGTGAAATCCACAAATGTTAGAGATCAGCAGCGAAACAGAAATAAAGGAAAAGACATAACAAAGCCACGCTGATCAAGGTGCTGAGAATAAGTGGCATCAATAAAAATTAAATTACGCTAATTTTCAGTAGGCATAATTTATAAATTGTAGTGTCTATATTTATATTGCAATACAGTTCAGTCTGAAACACTTGTGCACATATAATCAAGGAAGTAGATCAATAAAATATTGAAGAATAATTAATAATGAATAAAGAATAGAGGATAAAGTATAAAGAATAAAGAAGCACAAGCGATAGAAATGAACTCGCAATTATCTTCGCCATAAGACCAACTATAAGTAAATATATACAATAATAACCATAACTGAGAACTAGTGAAACTTGGAAAAGAACGAATTTGCCGGAGTTATGGTAAAATGGGTAAATAGTAAACTACATAATCATAGCAAGAGCAAGAATAACTGCGTATTTAATCAAATCACTTCAATATTTATATTATATACAATATATATATTTGTTACTATTATCACAATGAATCGGCCGTTGAGCCCTCTTGCCACCTGCAGTAATCTGTTGATCTGGCTAACCTTCAGCGGATTTCGAATTTTGAGAAGAATCGTTTATTTAATCTACACAGGAAGACTGTTCTCGTTCTGCTGTCAATGCCTAGTGATATCTCGTCTTGTTCCTTTTTTAATGTACTGCTCACTGATTGCCAGTTTCCATTGATTCCGAGTCTGTACTTCTGGCTTAGGGATTGCACTCACAGTTAGTATGCCATCAAATTCACGAACCAAAGCTTTAATTTTCTACTTCGTGACATAATTCTGAAGTTAAAACCTAAACCCTTAAACCTAATCTTCTTATTGCCTCCCTGCGTCAGCTACAGTAGCATCTGGGATGCAATAAGACCCAGACGGTCGTAGAGCACAACAGTCGCGACGTTGTGACAACAACAAAAACAGGGACATCAGTAGATTATAAATAATGTAAATAATTTTAACTTCTTCAAATTACCGATGCGTGTGCGTTTATCGATATACATGCGTACACTCTAGTACAAAGCTGATCCGTAAAAAATATAAAATTGGAACATTAATTCAATTTGTTTATTTAAAACTCATGTAAGATAAAATATAAATTGTTCGGTCATATCAATAACTTAAGCTTTCTGTAACAGCTTTTTGCTCTTGAAATGTTGCAGGTATTCTGTTCATATTAAGTATTAATTATACGCTTCCAATTTGCGATTAATGCTTTCTCTATCATAGCGACTGGCAGAGGATAGAAAAAATTGTTTATAGTTACGTTGTTCTGGAATTGTCATCAATGGTCGACTGAACTTGCTTTGTTTCAATGACTTTTGTTTTGTTATTATTAGTTAATTTGAGTATTGTAATTTTCAAGGTGGAATACTAACTTTAAATATGAAAATAGTAACGTTTGAACCATTTGATGATAATCTTAGATTAGGAGTAAAATTATGTGTAAAAAGATTTTCAATGACGATTTAAAGAAATTTTTATTTGAAAATATATATTGATTTATGCGATCTAGCTTAGGTAGAATTGGTCGAATGGAAGATAGATATATAAGCTGATGGAAGTCTATTTTAAGGTGTCGAATTATTTAAAATTTATAAAGATTTAAACATTTATTATCACCTATTACAGAAACATGCCTTTCACTGACGAAATATGTTTGCGTTGAAAATTGTGAGAATATCAAATTCAAACATATTAATTGTGTTTTTGTAATAAATTCACTTGTAGCCATTTAGAGTCATTTCATGTATGAGAAAAAGAGGGAATAATCCATTTTTAGAAAAGCATGAATTAATTAACGTAGTTTTATTGTGACAAAGTGATGAAAGTGGGCGTAGTTAAAGTTGCTGCCAAAGTGGCCATTAAAAATACTATTGAGGTTTCTGTATAATATGGAAATTTGCATGAAATTTGTCTTCGGTCGGTGAGCGTGAAACGATCCACAACACGTTTATGGTGCGAAAAATTGATAACAACACCAACAAAATATCGTACGATTGGCGGTTAGTAAAAGTAATGATTTGCATTTCTTTTGATCTCATTGTCACAGAAATGAATCTATATCTGTAATTCTCAAAATGTGTGTGTGTTGTGTGATCGGATGTTGTTTATGCGTTTCCACAGTCTTAATCCGATTTCGATGAATATTTTTTGTTTGATAGATAATTCTTCAGTGCCGGTTTTGAGTCTAAATTGTTGGCGACAATGTCTCCCCACTATTTCCTGACCATTATAACTCTCAGCAACGTTTTACTATTTACGATCTGTTCTTAGATATATATCTTTCATAAAAGCTTTAATAAAAATAAATAGTTAAAATCATTACAATAATATTATTTATTATTATACAGTTAAATTTATATAATTAATTATCTATATCTATAATTCTTAAAATGTGTGTATGTGTGTGTGTGTGTGTGTGTGTGTGTGTGTGTGTGTGTGTGTGTGTGTGTGTGTTTGTGTGATCGGATGTTGCTTATGCGTTTCCACAGTTTTCATCCGATTTCGATGAAATTTTTTGTTTCATAATTCTTCAGTGCCGGTTTTGAGTCCAAATTGTCTGGAAAAATTACAAGCTTGGAAGTGAAAAGCCGAAAAAAAAACTGATTTTTTACACTTTGAGCAAAAATCAAAGGCAAAATTTAATTTACTTTTTCACACATAACCTTCTTATCCTAGTTCATGCTGTGTAGGCGTGATTCACACCTCCACACTGCCCATCGGTTGCTGCTGACCTTCAAAATTAGCGCGTGCAGCAAGGCGTGTACGCGTGGCCCTGCAATACGCGATGTATCGCCCGATGCGACACGCACTGGCACACGCACTGATGCACGCGCATACACGTGACCTGCGGAAGGCGACATCTGTTCGAGTTAACCATTGGCTGCACGAAGCCCCTTTACACGCCCAGTCAAATATCTCCGTGTCATACTGATTGTCTACGCAGTCCTAAGCTCATTGCTATTACTTAATTCCACAATTTAGCTCCTACTTCTGTATGTCCAGACCTGATTGCACATTCCGCTTCTCTTGGCCAAGCTTCAATCTCTCTCAAGTAAAGTTACCTTTTCCGCTGCATAAAGCCTACTACTACAGTTTTAAGGCGTTGCTTTCATTGTCGTTTATAACCGTTCCCAATTTAATTTTTTTTTATTGTCCTGCCAGTTTTTGCATTGCATTCACCGTAGTAATAAGCTTGCTTTTTTATTAATCAACATTTATTTTTCCAACTTTTCCTAAAGTTATTCGAGCTTAGTGTTTCCTGTAGCTTTTCAGTGTTCTCTTCTAGCATTTGCCTACGCATTCAATTTGACAATTCATACTTACCTAAAACATGCTACCAAAGAAAAGAACTTGTCTAAGTCGTAAAACCGCTGTCGCCAGGTCCGCCATGTAAATAAGAGATAACGAATCGTCTTTAGAACGTTCAGTTCGCCTGTCTCAAAATGCCTCTCGGAATGCTTCAGTCAGAGCCACTGAGTCCGAAGATCAACGTAGCCATTAGCTTTCCAGAAGAGCATACCTGAAAGCTTCTGTGCGCGACGTTGAAAATGATGATCAAACGACATAACGGCTGAGAAGAATCGCCTCTTCACCTGCTGTTGCGCGTGAGGCTGAAACAAAATTCAGAACGCAAAAATGGCCCTTTTCAGGCCCCCCATTCAAATTGTTACCCCCCTATTTGTGGATGTGCCTCAGCTGCACCTCATTGTTGTTAGAAATATTGATTTTCGGGTGGGCTGACTTTAAACTTAAACTGCTCCAATTGAAAGGCAAAAATTCCTAGTAATGAAAGATCCGGTTGAAGACAGGCTATAATGCTAGTAGAAACATAGATGCACTTAGGAATTTAAACCGAAATGGAAATATAGATATATACTGAGATTGAGAAACAGAATGATGGCTTGTCATATAGCTGAGGTAATTGGCACCCAAATCTCAAATACTGATTTTCAAGGTAGTCAGGATCTTCTTCTGGACACAACCCAATTTCCTAATACTATTTGCATAAATTTGGTCTTATATATAAGCTAACTCAGTAGCAATAGGATAGAAGGATAGACAAGTACTTATACTGCCTACTTATTGCTGATATTACGAATATCGGTGATATACTACAGTAAGAGGGAGAGAGAGAGAGAGAGAGAGAGAGGGAGAGAGAGAGAGGCATAAAGTTGGTTCTCTGTGCCGAGCCAGGAAATTTTTCTGCCCGGAATCGATCCTCCAAGTCTATAAATCGACCATTCGCCCTTGCATGGAGTATTGCTGCCATATATGGTCTGGGGCCCCTGCTGTTTGCCTCAGGGTTCTTGATAAGATCCAGAGACGGATAGGCAACGTGATTGGCCCTGATCTGTCATCTCGTCTGCAGTCGCTCTCTCACAGACGCGATGTTGCCTCGCTCTGCCTTTTTTACAAGGACTTTCACGGTAATTGCTCCGAGGAGCTGCTTTCGCTTGTCCCTAGGCCTCGTGAATTTAAACGCCCCACGAGGCTGGCATCCCGCTCCCACCCCTACACCGTGGAAACTGTTAGATGCAGACGTCTCTTCTACTCCAATAGCTTCATGTCTCGCACATCTCGCCTATGGAACTCCCTTCCCTATTACTGTTTCCCTGACAAATACAATCTCCAACGGTTTAAGTGTAGCGTCAATCGACATATCCAGTTGCCTTGATCTATCCACTTCCCTTCTCCACATCCTTTCATTTTTCATTCCTATCTGCTCTCGCTCCAAATCTTCTGTAACCCCCTTGCCTTGATCGACCCACTGTCTTTCTCTTTCTCCACATCCTCTCCTTTACCACTCCTATCTGCTCTTCCTCCAAGCCTTCTTTAACCCCTTGCGTGATAGTGGCTTCCAGCCTTGCTTGGGGTGATACGCTTAAAAAAATATTAACAAAGAGTATTTTTCTTTATAGATATTGTATAATTAAAATAGTTATGTTAATTGAAAAGGCAGAGATAAGACCCACTGTCATGTCACTGTCAGTGAGTCTCACTCTCATTATATATTCTTCTGTCATACGAAGTTAACTATATGAACAAGACTATTTTCATATAGTCACATGCTAAACCTAAATAGACATACTTTCAAACAAGGACTTTATTCTATGCTCTAAACAATTAAAACATTTAGTGTTGTCACTATGCCAGATTTTACAGTTTCCATTGTATCTTCGATCAGATTTCGCATGTTCTTTAACTACGCAAAACAAAAAGTAAACATTTTGTAATATTCTGTGGAATTTCCTTAATTTATATCCGTAAATGACAAGTTTAATGAGATTAATATATATCCTACATGAAAAGAGCATTGTTTTTTTTTAAATAAATAAAATTCTAAATTTAGGAAGAAGTTCTCTGTTGAGAACAGTTATGTATTTTTTGAAATGATATTACTAGCACACTTTAGAAAATTTGAAAGTGTTCTCCACACTATGAGAAAAAGTGTTCCACATTACGAGCAAATGTCCGCATTATGAAGTTGTTCCCAACACTATGACAAACGTATTACTCGTGCTTGACCGTGAATTACAGGCAGTTCAAAGCAAATTTCCATATTCATACTAGTTCACTCTTTGAACAGTAAAAAAAAATCGAAAACACTGGAAAATAGGACAAGTGTTCTAACATTTTAACAGATTGCCCATTATCTAATTTACCTAAAGTTTTCTCTGGCTTATTTAAGAAGTTTTCATCTGGTTGATCTACCATAATAAATCGTGTGATAAAGATACTATACTGGTGTTCTTGGGATGATTTGTTATATCTGCCGCCTTGTGTACAGATAGGAAAAGTGTGTGACAGTGCTGGGAGACTACGTTGAAAAAAAGAAGTAAGCTTCTATCTGTATTAGAAGTCCTTATACCGAAAAATTCACCTTATTTATTGAATGACCCTTGTATTTGTTTTGAGATTTATAATATTTATATACATGTATTTATATTTAAAATGCATGTCATTACTTTGGTTATTATTATAGAGGACGTAGTAAATATTGCAAAACCACACATCCCTCATAATTCATTTGTTCGTTAGGTAACAAAAATACCTTTAATTCCATATTTTATGAGTCTGAACCTGTAGAAGCATACTTTGACAATCTCATCTCTGCTTAATGACTGACGCAATTAAAAATAAATATGGATATGAGCGTTCGTAAAATTTGGAAGTGGAAAGTGGCTGGATCGGTAATGCATTGATAATTGAATATTGATATTTGAATGAAGAAAAGTAAAAGAAAATGTAATCATTTAAGTGGAAAATGGAAATTTTTCAATTCCAGTTTCCTCGAAGGTAACTTTCTTCAAAATTCGAGAACAAGCTGTTAGGTGTATCCAATAGCAATTGGAACCGGCGGCAAATACAACATCACTGCGTCCACCAAAATGAAAACTACAGATGTCTTTGATTTGTTAAAGTTTCTAATAATATAAAGATAATGATTTGGAATTTACAACCTTTGTCGTATAAAAGTTGTTATATTTGTATACACATTTCGTGCACGAAATATAACAACTATTTTGAGACAGAAGTAGTATATTTATCATTTGTTTATTTGCGTACTGATAAAATACACATTACTGAAACTTTTAATATCTAACTTTCTCAATCCAATTCATAGAATTCCTTATCGGAATCCTGATATTGTTCAGAATTCAACGCCCATTACTTTCAGCAATCTATGATGTTCATGTAATTTTAGTTCGAATGTACAGATTAACCACCACCATCACTACCATCACTGCCACCACCACAAGAGTAACAACAACTGTAAATAAGACAGTTTGTATGTGATAAAAATGTTTAAAATACCCTTACACTATTCACCATATTTAGTATAACACGATTCCTTTCCTATTACAAAATCTCTTTGTTATATCCATTATACATGAAAAAGAACCAATATTACTTTTATTCAATGTTGCAGACAGTTTTCTATTTGTTTGGAGATGGGTGATCATATCGCACACTTTCGTTAATGATGAAAAAATTTGTAGAAATATAAAGTAAAATTACCACCAGTAAATAAATGTAACAAGACACGTATTTAAATCCATCATAATAAATGTTAATAGAAGATAATTTCATCGAGGGTGTGAAATTGTAGAACCAGCTATCGAGGACATCGTCGGGTGAACTGACCGAAACTTATCTTTTCCTATTTTCTTCATCACCACCTCATCGGCTCTTCTTCATTTTTTTTCGGATTCTGAAGGAGACGTTTATTGATTAGTTGCCCGTGAGACTTGGCTACTGTTAGCGCCTGGCAGTGACTTTGCTACCGCCTCTTCTGTTGACTGACAGGAACTTTGCTGCTGTCTTTGGCAGAAGATTTTGCTGCTACGTAGGTACATCAATAAGTCCGCAGCCTAATGATTGATATTTTTATCATTAGGTTGCAGAATTATTGATCTATGTATGAAACATTTATTGTACGCAAAATATTTTTGAACAATTTTTTTCTTCCTTGTCATTGCACTTAATTCAGTGGTGAATATTAATCAGGTCGATCGCATACTATACAATGAATTTTTCGGATCAAAATTCAGCTAATAATACGTATCAACTTGTAGAAATAAATCAGTCTTCGTATGGTTCTTAATAAAGATTTTGCCGTCAGTATTGTCGATGACTTAGAAGTAGTCTCTCCTTCAGCGGAGATATATTACCACCCCTGTTGCTTCGTTGTTTGAAAGGCTCTGTTTTTCCTTGTACACTATTCAATCCAACAAAAAAAGTTTTCAGATCTTGCTCCAGGGTTTTTGCTAAAACAGATATGTTTGCTCCTGCAGCTTTTGTTGTGACTGTTGGAGATGTCACTGTAAGGTAGCTCGCCTGCCGACAATACCAGTAATGAGATCGTTGTACTGGTCCAAGATGTCATTATACAGTTCTCGATTTAGACAACATACATTGAATATGATTTTAAGCCGGGGAAATGCCCCCTCCCCTCAAAAATCTTGAACTACAATGAATACTATCATCTTGGTACGGTGGTGACTATGACATTCAGGTTTTGAAGTGGGTGCGAACGGCTTTGTAGCTTTTACTTAACGTATCAGGATGTCCGAAATTGAAAAGTATATAGATACTAACAGACATTGAAATAACCCACAATATATATTCGGGGCAAACCACCTGCATACGGACAGAAAATAAATTGATTAAGAACACAGGCATAAAAAGGGTGTCGGACAAGCATACGTTTTCTCACCGGATTTATTTAACATATAACTCGAGGTAAATCCTTAGAAATCTCAGTTTCATAGAAAGTAGATTACAGGGACTACTAGACAAGGTTGTAAAGGAAAGCGGTAAGAAAGGACTAAGCATTAATTGTAAGAAGAGAGAATATACTTGGTATCAAGAAGAGCAGTTAAAGATTTAAGCTTCACATTGGATACGTCCAAATCATGCAAGAACAGAAATTTAATTATCTGGAGAGTGTTTTAACAGACGACGCCGAAGTTGCATTTGAACAGCGAAATATGATTTTCAAACGTTAAGCAAAATATTAAGAAGGTGGAAGATTTTATTATAAACAAAGAAAAGTGTGCTGAACTGCTATCAAATATCAGTCCTTCTATGTAGCGATGAATACTGAATGAAAAGATGATTTATATAGAAGAGAGCTTAGAATATCATAAAGGTAGGATGCGAACAACGACGAAGTTTTAAAGAAAAACTAAATAAAAAGGACACATATTTGGAATGAGAGGGAGGCAGTTGAAATGTTTGGATCATATAGAGAGTAAAGTCGGTTTGGGGAATCTTAAACTCACAGGACATATTGAAGGTAAGGGGGGCGGTGATAAACAGCGAATAACCTAGCTAACAAGCATATGTACAAAAGCTGGGAAGTCAAGTAAAAAACAAACCTTGTTAAGAGCTATAATGGATTGGAAGTTATGGAGAGCCATTTTTACGAACGTCCTGAAGGGACACTCCACGTAAAAGAAGAGGATATTTTCAATAAATCCTCTGTTTGTGTTGACGAGTTTCATTGCCTTTAACTCAATCATAATGATCTACTACAAAGTCATGCTTAATGCTTCAAAGAACATCTGGAACAAATTATTATTAATGTATTCCTTATAATTGCCTGTCACTTTCTGAAAGATTTTAATTATTTTTTTGTTTTTTGAAGACCTTTTACTTATTGATGCCATTCGATGTTCAAGTTTGTCTTCTAACAGAACGCACACATTGTATTATCATTTTCCCCTGTCCGTTTATTATGACAATTGATAGTTGGTCTTCAGTGTTTTGACGGTTGGTTAGTCGTGATAGATTCCATTTTCGTGTGGTCAGTGTTATTTTTGTTTATTACAATCCAGTCGCCTTTTTTTCTTTCGGTGATCATATTGGAGATGTATGTCCTATTTCACCTTAGCAACTGGACTTGCTGACAGATCACACAATTAAATGAGAGCTGTTTATCTGGGTTAAACAGAGAATATGAAAATAAAGAAAAAATACTCATACCATCCGTACTTTTCACAAGAAAAGATCACCCAACAATCGTCTGCTCCTATATATTTCAAATCTATGAAAAACAGAAATATGACTGAAGAATACTTTCGAGATTAAATAATTCACAAAAGAACATATTTAGTTTAGGACCAGAAGAAAAGACAAATGTTAACTCATCACATTAGCGATCTTACAAAGTGGCTAACTTTTAATCTTCGGTTTAATTTTTTTATTTTAATAAAATTTCTCCTTCTCTTTGGTACTGAATTTACTGTGTATTCTTATTTTAAAAGTGCGCACAAAACCAAAATATTTGAAACGAACCGAAGAAAAGAACTGACAGTTGTTAAAAATACACGCGTTTTCTTTTTTTACATGAAAAATTCAGAATTTGGAATGGTAATTTCAGCAGTTAACGATTTCTGATCAACAGAAAATTTCTTCCCCACCTGTTGTCAGATAACATACAAAAACATATGCATAAACTTGCTCAGATATATCGTACATATTTATACGTACGCAAATATCTACGTTACAACAATGTAGAAATGTAATTATAAATACCTTAACTACAAACTATTCCTTTTATGAACGCAGATACCAATATATATATATATATATATATATATATATATATATATATATATATATATATATATATATATAAATTTTGTTACATTTTGTTATGCAAATCAATGCTTTTACACAAAAATGTCTATTAACCAAAAGATTCTGGTAAAATTTTCAGGACAATCATATTTGTATGCTACAGAGATCAGAGAATAATAAAAAAGGAAATAAAAAATATTGGCAAGATAAGAACAAGAAAAAAGCTGCTTTTAAAATGTAACAAAAAGTGAAATGAGAAACATTACAAGATTAATAAGCAAGGGAAGTGGATGAACAGCAAGAAAATATTTCAAAATGCTGGTTTTGCGAATGTAAACAGAGAAAAGAATCAGAATATTAAGAATATTGGATGAAGACATAGAAACAATCAAATCTTCACATTTAAAGAAATGTCCCAAAGAAAAAAATGGCATAATTTGGGTGAAATTGATTTTTCAACGGTAAGATTTAATAATGAATGTAGTGTTACATTAGGTGAACCTGATGTCTCGGTTGGATGTTCGGTCCTTCGTGAAACTATTTAAGCAACATGACAACGGCAGGGTTCATGGGTTTATTTTGTTTTACGGCATATGGGTTTACCTCAATGTGTTATTTAATGCTGACAAGATTTTTAGGATAGGTTCGTATGAATAGAATATGTATTCTTTGTTAGAAATTAGTTTGTAGATCAAATTTCATTGACGTATTTTTGTCAAGAGGGTTTTTCCAAGTGTCAAATGTATTATTGGCAATATTTTTTTTCAAAAATCTATTACTGGTATTTTTACTATAAAAATACATTTTTATATTCTCATAGCTGAGACTCTAATAGGGGCTACCCCGACTCCCGGGGTCAGGGTGGACCTGGGAATAACAACAATTTAGAGGTGGTTGCATGCTCCTCAAAACCTCCCGATTAGAGGATCTGCTACCGGATGTAGCTTAACGCCATACCCAGGACGCCCACACCGGTGGGGAGGTACAGAAATTGTTTAGGTTAACACTGTAGGCCTTAAAATTATAAGTTCCTTCAAAGTACTGTGTGTGGCATAAATATTTACCCATTATTTATGCATAAATGGAAACATTTTCTTTTCTGTGTTCCCTTCAAGATGTAGGCAATCATGGTTCTCCACGATTTCTTGCCTTTTATGGCCCTTAGTAAATGTTATCGTTTGCTATCTCTCTTAAACGCTGCCATGTCATCCAATAACACAAACACGTTAGGTAGCTTTTTGTTTTTTATCAGTCTCATTCCAAGCGAGGCAGTACAGCCACTAACACTCATGTGGTTACAGGGTGTGGAGGAATTAGTAAAAAACATTAGCAGTGAGTAGAAAGAGAAAAGAGCATTCACGTGGACAGTAGATAGCGATTGGCATTGCATTTAAATTTTTGCAGATTAAAGTTGGCTGGAAATAATGGAGCCGGAAGGAAGTTCCGCAAGCGAGAAGTGTGAAAAAAGAAACTGTTAGCGTAGGAGTTACGGCTACATCTAGCTAGCTCAATTGATGCGATATCGCTGCCAGACTATTATTGCGCTCAAATTCATACAGTCCAGGTACTATAGCGAAGAGCTCATATTAACAATTACCATGAAAGTATTTATAAAAAAGGCACGGCGAGACAACCTTATGGCCGTGGGCAAGTGACTGATGCTTCTTTGGATCTAATCTAAGAGCTCAGGTAAATCGCAGGGGCAACGAACCATATACGGCAACAATATTCTAAGCATGGATGAATGGTAGACGTATAGATATGCAAGGCTTCAGTCTCGCCTGATACAGTGAACTGACTTTCTTAGCAGCTGACCTAGTAATGGATTCGATATAGTCTTTACATTTCATGTCAGCTCCGAACGTTAGTCTGAGAAGGCGCAATGAATAACTTTCCTGGAGGATAGCATCAGCCATACTGATGGAAGGCAGAGAGGGATCTCTCAGATGACTAATAGATTAGTTTCGGAGTCGTTAAAATTGATAAACCATGTTTTGTCCCATTTAACGACGGTGTTGAGGTCGTTTTGTACATCAGCCGCCATTTTGACTCTGTCTCACTGATCAGTCCTACTACCGAGGCAGGAGTAAATAGTAGTGTCGTCAGTGTAGATGCCGAGTTGAGAGCTGATGTCATCGGAAAAGTCGTTAATTAAAAAACTTAAAAACAGCGTAGGACTAAGGATGGAACCCTGGGGACACCAGCATTAGTACGAAAGATGTAAACGAGTGGCCGTTCAGGATAACTTTCATTTCACGATCTGATAGCAAAGATTGGATCAGCTCAAAAATGTGCCCAGAGATACCGTAACTTTTCAGCTTATAGAGAAGACCTGAATGACAAACCCGGTTAAGGGCTTTCGAAATGTCCAAAGCTGCAGCCCGCGATTTTTATCTAGAGCACGAAATATTATTTCCGTAATTATAGTTAGTACATCAGCAGTTGACCTGGAGAAACGAAAACCATATTACTTGTCTGAGAAAGGGCCCTGCGATGAGAGATGATGAACAAATTCAGCAAACTAGAACAACAGACGATGATTTCCAGCAGGCCGGAAATCATGAGGCAGCGAGGCATTTTTTATAGTTTAGAAAGAACAGGAGCCAGTTTGGGAGCACACTCCTTACTGACTAAGAACTGGGATGCCATCAGGTTCACGCGCTTTGTGGGGATCAATGTTAGAAATGATAGCAGAGACCATGGAATGTGTTAAATGAATATCACTCAGTAGTGAATCAGTTCTAAGTGGGAAGTTAGGCAGGGATATTCCAGATGAGTCAAGGGTAGAGTTTGAGGAGAATTTACGGGCAAAGCATTCAGCTTTATCAGCAAAGGATGATAACACCTCAAATTGATTGAAGAGGCGGGGAATAGAGACCTTGCACTTATTTAGAAACCCTATTACGAAGACGCCAGTAATCACGAGAGCCAAAGTTTTTAGAAGCTATGGGTTGCCTCATTCTCTCAGCACACAGGACTCGGTTACGGGCAGTAGCACATAGGCACCTGTTATGACGAGAGCTGTCAGGCTGGTATAGTCAGCGTTTCAGAATAGAGTTTCCTGTGTATTATGGCGGCCTAGCATGCTGGTGTGAACCATGGAAAAGATTGCGGTTTCACCTGGTATTTCCGAAAAGGAATGAAAACGTCCATGCCGGGAGAAAGCACATTGGTGCAATTTTCAATTGGGAGGTTGAATATATCAGTCCAAAGGGCGCCACGAAGAATATCCCGGAATTAATTTCAGTCAGAAAGCTGGTAACGGAAAGAGGTCTTATTGATAGTGTTATAGGTGCTTACCTATAACTACAGAAAGAACTCTTCCTAACACTATGTATACTACGCCTCTCAAGAGAGAGGGACGAATCGAGTCGAGCCGATAGTAGTTCACTCCAAACCAGACTGACAGTCATACTAACACCTTCCACATCTTGTATTATTATTATTCCGTGTAATATATCTTCGTTATTTCTGCTCTTGTGTTAGTGTTGTTCTTCCTTGGTCCTAACCTCGACCATAACAGATAGGCGGTTCCTATTTAACGGATGGTTGGAAGGAGATATCAATAGCTACCCCAGAGTGGTCCGAGTTACCAAGTGGGCAGTATTGCGATGCTCGTCAAGAGCGAGTAAAGGAGGTAAGAAATAGATCCAGTAGAGAAGCCTGTTCCTTGGTTTGACTAGAGAATCAAATGGGGATTTGAGTGAGGGACTGGGAAATGGAAAAATTTAATGTCTGTATATCGGCAGCATCACCGAAAGCAAAGATGTTCGCAGATGGATGGAGAGAAAGCACATTTTCTATACTGTCAGCTATTGCGTCTAATATGCTGCAGTCTTGGGAAGAAGGTGGAGGGGCGATAAAGGAAAAAGAGATAGCTGACAGAGTTTAGTAGCGAAAGACTGAAGCACATGAAAGAGTAGTCGGCGGCCTCGAGAGACAATTCTCTGGACATCGGAAGTTTATGCCGAATGTAAACACCAAGGCAATGCATGTGAATACTAGAATCTTTTCGCCAAAGTGAAGACACCCTGGAACCAAGAATTCATTGGTAACAATGGAAGAATTAAAGTTGGTTTCACAAAGGGCAAAGATGTCTGGCGACCGTTCCAGGAGAAAAAGATTCTACGCTGCAGAAGCTGGAACCGATACCACAAATATTGGAGAAAGAAAAATCGAGTGGTGGATAGGTGTGTTTTTAGCTGGTTTAGTTTTATTTCTTTTTGTTGTGATTTTGAGGAGAGAGGAGAAAAACATCATAATTGTCACTATCTGTCGTCAATGGCAATACGGAGCAGTCAAGTACGTGGTTGAGAGCAGAGAATAATGTGGCCTCAGGCTTGCCCACCGGAAGTGCATGCAAGGACACCTAGCCATAGGCAAAATTGGCACTACATACACCCTCGTATTATGCGACTATTGATCGGAGCAGCCTCTGTAAGCGCTACCAAAGAGTCGGTACACCTAACGATCAGTCAGAAGCAGCAGCGAGCAAACTGACAACCCGGTACCCTCACAATATAAAGACACAGCCACTGGATAGTCTGATTATCAAAAAGTAGAGACAGTTAAATAATTGTGGTCCTAGTAGAAGAAAGACAGAGAACAGATAAATCATATCCTGATCAGGGAACAAGGGTTGAACCTCAACTCCTTTTCAATAGACATTACGGACTGGACAATAGGTGAGCCTATCTACTCCTGTTAACTTGAACTAAAGGACGAACTTATTATAAATGATGTTTGCAGGAAAATTATAATTGCTATCGGCTTTCCTCGAACAGCACTTTGACTTGAAATGGGATGAGTGAGGGAGGGGTGAGTTGTTGTGAAGGGGCCGAAATCGTTCACTAGCTATTGGTGGTACCGGGGTGAAGTGTGTGGGGGGTCCACCTCTCGTTTTCTTCTTCGGCATTTTTTACTTTTTTTGGCTTCTTCCGGGGAAATTGATAGTCATTCTCCAGTCCCCAAAATTCTAAGACATCCATGTACGATTGCAAAAATGACAAATAGTATCTATCTATCTATCTATCTATTTATCTATCTATCTATCTATCTATCTATCTATCTATCTCATACAGTAAAAAATCCAAAATTATGTCATGTGAGGAGACATTTTTGATTTCTTGCTGTATAATATATATGCTCTGTTATAATAAATACATTGAGCTTTCTTTGTGGATCTGTTTTAATATTTGGCATTACTATAATCCACCTGGATTATATACCAACGGATATATATATATATATATATATATATATATATATATATGTGTGTGTGTGTGTGTGTGTGTGTGTGTGTGTGTGTGTGTGTGTGTGTGTATGCAGTTTAATGAGCAGATTAACGTATAAAGGAGCAACAAACAACAACAAAATGAACAAATAAAATCAAATTCAAAGAAGGACACAGACATTTAGACATCCACACCAACAAGTTGGCACAATGAACACAGGCTTTACAAATGCTTCCTTCCAATCTTGAACTATGGACGAATTTCTTATCAATGGTGTTCGGAGATAAATTATGGTTGCTATCGGCTTTCCTGCTTTGATTTGAGATGGTATGGGTGAGCGAGTGCTGGTTGGGTGGTTGTGAGGGTGCCGAAATCTTTTCCGCTGTCCTTCATGCCTTCAATATATTCTGAAAGTGTCAAATTTTCCAAGCTCTCTTTTTTCATTATGTCCCCTAGAAATTTCAGCTGTCTCTTTCTAATGTTAAGTGTGCTCTTTGTTTCCATTTTCTCTAAGACTTTGTAATTGCTCATATGTTAAGTCTTTGGTATTCTCAGAATCAGTCTGTAGAACCACTTTTCTGTTGTCAGTTCTTTTTTCCATCTGCGATGAGATTGTTCAGCATTCACTGGGAATATAGAATGATTGATATTATATAACAGTTTATTACTGCGTTTCTTCGATTCTAACGAAATTTTCGTTTCTTTGTACTTTGCTTAGCTTTTTGGGGGCTTCTTTCTCTATCCCAATGCATCTTCGGATTTCGTTGTTGTACTTTCCGTTACTGATTCGTAAAAATACTTTTATGGTGGTGAAGAAGTCATGTATTCAATTTGAATTGGTGAAGAAGTCGTGCATTTCAGTTGGGAAGAGATTAAGGGCTATGGTGAAAGTAAAAGGTAGCGAGATTGAATTGAAAATATGTGTAAAATATTGCCAATAAATATAACAATCAACTTGTAAACGTTCATTTACCAAAACCTAAAGCCTTTTATTTTATAATAAAACGAATAATGGTTAAATGTACATGCCGCACCCAGTAGATGATGGTCTCAAGGCAAATGGAGAGAATCATTGTAAATTCTCCACAAAGACGTTTTTTGAGTTGTATAGGTCACAAGTAATAAGCTTTAAGCTAAAGAGTATATTCTTGCCGACAACACTTCTTCATCTTGTGCAAAAATGACTACTGTTCACCTTGCCAAAATGTTTTCAAAGACACCGAATTAATGGAATGGATCAATAAACTTCTTCAAATATTAATCTAGTAGAAAATCGGAGTCTATCATTAAAAGTGATGTATATGAGAACATTAAACAATATTTAAGCCAAGAAGATCGTTTGGAAGCAATAGAAATTACCTCAAGTCGAAACAGTAGGAGATTTAGCAAAACCAATAATTGAAAAACTAAGGAAGTTTATAGAATGTCAATGAATCCATATTAAAGATTATTATAGAATGTCAATGATTATTATAGAATGTCAATAAATCCATATTAAATATTATTTTTAAAGTAATAATTTATACGATATATGAAAGACTGTATTACTCAAATATATGTTTCTATTACGTATAACTTTTCGATTTATTAATAAATAAAAAAAAATGTTGCACTTTGTTTCCATATTACACAGTACACCTTCCACAAATGTTATTATCACTATATTTTTAAGGTTAGATATTATGAGCAGAAACTCATATAAATGCATCCGGAAATATTTACCAATGTTGCATGGTTAATACAAGTTTTATTGTGAAAACAATGACTCCAATAATAAAATCTGGCATAAGATATATGTATAATTTAATGGAAAGATATTTTCCACTTTTCATTGTTGAAATTAGTGTAAAAGCTCATTTAGTATTTTCTCGAAACAAATACGTATTGGCCGAGATGGTTATTAACAAATAAAAAGCATCTTGTAGTAATTACCGTTCCGAAATATCTTTTACAACACAACTAACAATGGATGTAATTGATTGATATAATGAATTAATTAAGCAATAAGTAGCAATTCGCCAGTCTTTGATTGATCATATAATTTCCATATTTATAAAATTACCAGCGAGACTCACTCCCAAAAGTTGACTATTTTTTCCCACAGAAGCAAATAATCAACACGAAATTTTAAGCGGGCAAACAAGCTAGCAATAAACACAGTCAAACGGAAACAAAAGATTTCATTGCTTTGTTCTCGAAAACAAAATTCAGTAATATTCGCTTAGAAGTATTGTGCGTATGTTCAGGGTAAATGAAAATCTAAATACCTTCATTCGCGAAAGAAAATTATTAGTCTGTGGTTTCAAATTTCCTTCAGTTTAAGAGAGATTTTGACTTTTTGGTTTTATGTAAAGATAAAAAACACAATGAATAAATAAATTAATAAATATATGTTCCCCAGCAAAGGTAACTGAAAACTATGTCTGCCATTATTAGCCAATTTTAATTTTTCCTTGCGAAATCACAGTGTTATCTCAATGTTCTTTTCTACTTTCAAAACAGTAAAGTCATCTTTCAGGATCGCTATCAACTGACCATAATTTATTTCAAGATTTGAATTCTCTTCCTTTTTAATTTTGGAAAAAAAAACAGAAATCGTCAAGAAGAAAATCTGGACTGCTGTGGTTTGGTGGCTAACAGATCAAATACGCTTTAACGGGCAAACGGGATTTTCAAAGTAACTGATTATTTTCCGGGCAGTCGACAGAATTTCCAGATCTTCTAATTCTCGGACTATCCTTTGCAGATTCCCTTTGATTACATTACTCTCGCGCCATACATTTTCGAATGCATGTCTGTTGAAAGACATCCAAAATGTAGATTGCTGTCAACGGATACCCGGCCATGCTTGAAACCGAGGTACCAAATTTTTTCCTGGGCTACACTCATTGAATCAACCACGAAATACTTCTTAATTATTAAAATAGTTTCTGCGTGCAAAACAGATACGTATTCACTAATTTATTCAGTCATTGTGAATACAATCGTGACACAACACAGAAGAACACTCAATGGCGTCTTACTAACGACTGAGTAACCCAACGGGAGAATGTCTGTTCTCACATGCAAAGTAACTTTCTATAGATTGGTTCTAAGTTACATCAAGAGCGCTCAACTAATTCTCTAAATATCCAAGTTTCTGGCTACTTTATTCACAGATTACTTATATATAGTATCAGTGTGTGTATGTCCATCTACTTTCGAATGTGTGTGCGTACTTGGACATGAGTTCGATAATTACAAAAAGTAACAAGAGAGGAAGAGACAGGAAGGGAGAGAGGGAGTGGGAGCGTAAAAAATGATGAGAAATGGGATTCATATGGGAATTTGTAGATAATTTATATAAACTATATCAAAGTAATAAGTATTGCATTGGTACTGGAGAACCAAAACAGTTTTTACAGTATGCATCTTACTAGCAGATCGCGGTCACGCTTTAGCATATAGGTTCGATTCTTGTCAGGAGGCACAATTTTTCTTTGGTAGGACTTCTCGATCTGTTCCGGTTATTAATTTCACTACTTAAGAAAATAAAAGCAGGAATAGCAACTCAAACCCGTGTACCCAATAAAATAATGCTTATAGTAATAATAACAAGATGGAAAATGTGACCCAGACATCAGAATACGCATTGGATTAGCGAAAGACGCATTCCAAAAGTTAAGCAAAGTGCCGAGAAATCAAAATTTGTTACAAACAAAGAAAAGCGCGTTGGATTGCTATGCGATATCCATTCTCTTATATGGTATTGTTTGTTGGACAAGATGAAGATGAAACTGGAGTCAGCATAAATGTGGTTCTACAGAAGGATACTGAGAATTCCATGGATGGAGCGAGTAGACAACAACGAAGAAAATGGAAACAAAAAACACTTATAATCAGAATTAGAACGAAACTGCTGAAATTACTTGGACGCATAATGAGAAAGAAGGGTTTGGAAAACTTTCCCCTCATAGGACATATTGAGGGCAAGAGGGATAGCTGAAAGCAACGAGCCGTCTAGCTAATGAAAGTCTGCGAATGGATAGGGGAACGGGTTGGGGGTAGAATTACCAAAAGCAGAAACACTGCTAAAGTCCAGAAAGGATTGGAAGTTTTGGAGAACCATGATCGTCCATGGCCTGAAGGGACACGATACATAGAAGAAGAAAAATATTATATATATATATATATATATATATATATATATATATATGTGTGTGTGTGTGTGTGTGTGTGTGTGTGTGTGTGTGTGTGTGTGTGTGTGTATTAAAAAGAAGAGAGAAACCACAAACGTTTTTGGTTGTGATGTGGATTTAAAAAAAATATTATGCTTTATCTTCCATAATTTTGTTACACGCAAAGGGTGGATAACCCCACACGCAAAAGCACACAACATGCACACATAGTGAGTAAATACAGTGATCAAACCACTCACATAGATGCACGTTCACATGCGGGTGTTTGTGGGGCACGAATGTGTATATATATGTATACACATATTGACAAAAGCAGGAAAACTACTCACAGGCATGCACATAAACACCACACAACTTAGGAAGTCTGTGTGCATCTGTGTACATATATATGTGTGTATGTATGTGTGTGTGTGTATGTATACTGATTCCTTGTAACTTGGGAAGTATGTGTATGTACGTATGTGTGTGTGTATGTACTGATTCCTTGTAATGGGACGGTATATGTGTGCGTGTTTATGTGTTTGTGTATGTCTGCGTGTATGTGTGTGTGGGTGTACAGATGGGTTCGCTGATTCCTCGTAGTGAGACAGTGTGTATGTATGGAGAGGGGATATACACGCATGCTGACAAAAGCAAACGGAAATGAAAATAGATCTAAGAACACACAGGGGTCATTAAAAGATAAGCATGCCGATAACTACTCCATCATTTCTCGAACCAATCTTAATTGTTTTATAACCCTTCACGTAGAACTTTTCGTAGCCAGTTCAAGAAAGACGTTTGGATCACTAACACAAAAAAGAGAATGTCTCATATCGAGAATATTTAACATCGAAAAACTTAAAGAAAAAACTTAATTATTTTTAATAATATGTGGAAATGTCCACCCTTTGCCTGATGACGGTCTCGAAACCGGAAACACGTGTAGCAAAATTATGGAAAATAAAGCATAATATTTTTTTTAAAACTCAATATGCGATATATATATATATATATATATATATATATATATATATATATATATATATATATATATATATATATATCGTATATTGAGTGCTGGTATTAATAAAATAGTACTTGATGCAATATAGCAGATATAAATATATATAAAAAACATTAATCCCCGTTTATTTTAAATATAAAATATAAATTCCGTCTATTTTAAATACAATTTATTAAAAACCAGTAATCTCCATATAATATATTATGGACTCTACCAGCATTGCGTTATCCAGTCAGTCTCTACTCAGCAACTCAAGATTGCATTGTGCTACCGGTGAGGAATAATATATATATATATATATATATATATATATATATATATATATATATATATATATATGTATGTGTGTGTGTGTGTGTGTTTGTAGAAGAAGTTTTTTCCATATATATATGTATATGTATGTCTTCTAGTCCTTTGTTGCACCTTCACGATAGGTTCGCCCTTGTGGCATTTGTTTACGCGATTCCTCTGCTTAAACTTGTCGAGTAGATTTTTCGCTGCTTGCCTTCGTTTTTCTTGTCTTCTACATATCCTGAAGTATTAGATTTTCTAAGACTTATTTCCTCGGGATATCTCTAGAATTTTAACTCTCTTTTTGAAAGTTAGTCACAGTTTCTTTCTAGTTCCGATTCTATTTCAAACTTCCACATGGTAACAAAGACATGTTATTCCCAACGTTCATCGATCCCTACAAATCTTTTCCTTTGGCAATGGAATTCTTCTGCATTATCTCGGAATATAGACATTATATAGCACTGCAGCATTCTTTTGTTCGTTTTTAATATTTTTCAATCTCCTAATACTTTTTTTAAATCCCTTAATACTTTGGTCAGTATATTCACCAAGTGTAATGGATATCGTCGTGGAAAGTGGTATCGGCAAGACGAGTTTAAATTTTGATCTGGTCTATTGCGTTGAATTTCGCTCTAATGCGAAAGGCATGAATCCATCTCTTCTCCTACCAGCTACAAGTTAATTAGCAAACTAGATTGGGTTCTCTAGTCACGGGTGGTAACCAGTCTTAGAGAAGAAAAACTATCCATTCCAAACCGTAGAGAAGGCACCGGAAAACAACTTCATTCTCTTTTCTCATAATATATGGTAATTCACAGATGTGCGTTGTGGTGTAATGGATATCGGCTCGGAGTGAGAACTTGGAAAGCCGAGTTCGAATTTCAGTTGTGTTCGTTAGATTCACTAACAAATACCCTTAGGAAAGGTATGTGTCCATCTCTTCTAAAGGTATGAGTTGAATAGCAGGACAGACAGGTTTTTTAGCCTTGGTTGGCAACCAGTCTACCGCAGAAAGAAATGGCAACATATTGCGGCCACATTGTGTTTGGAAAATAAAACATTCCCATCACTCTATAAACATATATAAAATTCTACGCACTCAATTACAAATAAAAACATCCTTGATAATGACTAGTAGAATAACCAACAGCGCTGTAATATATAAGACATTTCGACAGTTTTTACACACTTTAGGTCGAGAAAAGAAATCACACAAGAAAAATTGAATAAAATGCTTAATCGTAGTACCTTATTAGTCGTCTTTAATGAAACTTATATATATATATATATATATATATATATATATATATATATATATATATACTTCTAATTGATTACTAATTAACTGTACCGAGTGTGGCAACAAAATTGTCCAAATCGTGTTACAGCTTAATTGTCCATCCTACAAAATGTTTAATATCTAAAAGAAAACCCACTAAACTAATTGATTTTTTCCAGGCTTTCAGAAAAGACGTTTAACCCTCTTGATACCATTTTTCGTAAGAATTACTGAAAACCCCTTTGAGTTATTTAGCTAGAAACAGTACAGGTTAAAATCGTTTTGTGTCAGCCCCACTGTCTTCTTAACTGAGCAATGGTGAGAGGAAAAAGATCACCCAGGCCTTCAGTAATGGTACCAACATTCATACTCTGGCTTCCATCTTTAAAATCCGTTCAAGAACCATGAAGAAAACGGTGAATAAGTTTAAAAATGCGGGATCAGTAGAGAGGAAACCTGGATCAGGAGGTCACAACAGGAAGAGGGATCATCATTTCAACTTGGAGCTAAAGAGATCAACTAGAAAAAATCCAACTCTATCCATAAAACGTTTGGCACGCGAGAACGGAGTTTCTCCTATGACAGTCCAAGGAGCAGTGAAAAAAGAATTGAAAATGAAATCGTAACTGAAACGTTTGAGGCACCTTGTAGCACCAGGACAGAAAGTTAGAAGGTTAGAGAAGGAGAAATCATCTTGAATTAGTTGGAAAATGTTCATGGAATAATATATATTTGAAGTTTATTTCAATCCTTCATGAGCTTCCGATCCTTAGCTATAGCTAATTAATGGTGAACATGACATTTCCGTTTATGATAGATTCATCACAATTCTTCTGTTAAGCTTGCTCAAAGTACAGTCCAGTAGTGTTATAAAAACCTCGGTGAATTCCAGTAAGATGTCTTTATTCATTTCTAAGATACAACGGTTCCAAGCTTAATCTAACAATTGGATAATTTTACTGTTACACAATTTGGGCAGTTTTGCTGTTACACTAGTAAATCTATGGTAATCAATAAACTCGTTAATAATTTTTGCGTTTCTTACCAAAAGAAGTACCGGACGAAAATGCTGAATGGTATAGAGGGTTAAAAAGTTACAAGAGGGATGAGAACTAAGCCTAACGTCTCATTTATTCAATAGAACCAATACAAAAAATAAAAATATCAGATACCATGTTTTCATGTATAAAAATATTCTACAAATTAGAAAAGACTGAGTACTTTGACTAAATATTAATATATACAAAATAATAATTAACTCGACAATAACATCTGTTAGTTTAAATTATGTAGTATTTTCCAGTACATGAAAGCTTTCTGAGGAAGTGTATTAAAGAATATAATATATCAAAAATACAAACTGGGAATATTTGGAATTAATTCCTATATTTTTTTACTACTATTACCATGTTCATTGTTCTGAACAGAAAGTTGCAGTCGATATTTTCTCGAGCTTTCCTTAGGTGTATATTTTATCCGATTTTTATAATTCGCTTATATATTTTTTCTTCTTTTCATTTGCCTAACCGGAATATATAATTCCAAAAGAATCACGAGACGGGGTATTAACAGCTCGTGTCAGCATCTACGTGAAAACAGGCGACATTGAAATATGTCCTTCGGTTGATACCAGTAGTAAAACAACAGATATATTTTGAGCTTTGTTTTAAAAGTCAAGAATAGTGTGGTTTCATTAAAGGCACTGAAACAATGCAATATTTATGGTCAGAAAGAGAAATAAAAATGCAGAAGGACGTTTACCTGTTTCATAGATTACGCAAAAGAATTTGAAAAGTTACGAAACAAAGTTCTGTATTTCAGGTTCTGGGAAAACTTGATTTATTCGGTTAGATTATTTAATAAAATTGGAAAGATTAATACGAATAGAAAAGGAATTAAGCAATTAAACAAAAATAGAAAGGGGCGTAAGACAAGAATTTCACAGGATTTAATTAACTTTTACAGTGAGGCGAATTTTAAAAAAAGAACTTAAAGTTCTACCAGGATTTATTATTAGGGACACAATCTAAACAACATAACATACACAGATCTCACTGTGTTGATAGCAGACAAAAACAAATCTGCAGGAAATATTGAACGTGGCAGTAAAAGAAAGCGTTAAGCAAGGAGTAAATATCAATTGCAAGAAGACAGAATGCATGATTGTTATCGAGATGGACAGGCCCAATTCCGACCTACGAATTGGAGACGTCAGAAACAAGCTTTAAAGAAACTATCTGGAATATGGGAAGAGTTTTAACAGACGAAAATGTGACACAGAAATCCGGATACATGAATAACTAAAGATACCTACCAAAAGCTAAACACAGTATTAAGAAATAGGAAAATTTCATTATAAGCAAAGAAAACAGTATTGAACTGTAATATGAATCCTCTTATATGAATGCTGGATAGTTGCGCACAGGCAATGAAGAGAGGTGATGTAAGAGAGACGTAGTTCTATAGAAAGATCCTGAGAATAACATGGACGCAACATGCGAGAAATAAGGAAGTTTTTAGAAAAATGGGAGCCAAAAGAATGCTTATGCTTAGAATGAGAAAGAGACAATATAACTTTCCAGAACACATAACCAGAAAGGAAGGCTTGGATTATTTGACACTTATAGGACATATTGAAGTTAAGCGAGATAGAGGAAACAACGAATAAACGTCCAAACTAGATTGTATTAATAGATGACAGAACAAGGACTGAAAAACATAATAAGGAGACAGACAATACTTTGAGATACAAAGGATAGGAAGGTGTGAAGGTCATAATCGACCATATTCTGAAGAGATACGTCAAATGAAAGAAAATTTCTGACATATATTAAATATTTGGTTTAAGATGATATTTTAGAGCATACGTTTATTCTCATAGTTCAGAAAATTATCATCGTATTGAAAAGTGACTTGAGGTGGGGCTATATGAGGACAGTTACGTGTTTCATTAATTTCGGTGGCAGATAAGCCTTCTCCAGCGAACTTGCTAAATGCTAGTAAATATATTCATATCCAAACAAAACACACACACACACACACACACACACACACACACACACACACACACACACACACACACACACACACACACACACAACAAACGTATAACCAATGCATAAAAAAAGAAACAAAAGTGCCTTGTCTTGGTTAGCAAGGCAATTTTGCAGATCATCTTTATTGAGTAATGAGTTCACTGTGTGGCGTATACTTAGCGAAATTAAATAGCGAAATATGCCTTCAGAAAGAAGGTATGTTTTTCGATTCTAATGCCTTTTCTGATTTCGGTGTCATGTTTTCCGTCATCTCTTATAACACTTCCTGCATATTTAAACTTTTTTACTTACTTGATTTTGGTGTATCCAATTCGTATTTCTAATCTTGAACTGTTCCTAATGCTAAGTACCATACATTTTGTCTTACAAATTATGTTTATTCCTTTCTTCTCACTTTTCCTTTAGTACCATATGTAGGAGTTTCTTTAGTTTCCTTTTTATACCATCAACACTGTGTTATATTCATATTTTATGTTGTTAATATTGTGGCCGCCAGTAATGAATCGTGATAGGACTTCTAATTTACTGATTATCGCGTCAGTGTAAAAGTTGAATAAGTTCGGAGAGAAAACACATTCTTGTCTTACCCCCCACTTTCTTTTTTTATGTGCCTATCTAATCCATATCCGTATGCAGGCGGTCTGCTCCAAGTGTAAGTTATGGATTATACCTATATATTCCCAAATCAAATTTACCTAGCAGTTCAAACAGTTTCACACCTTATGAAACGCTTTTGCATAATTTATAAAACATAGGTGTACATCTTTCTGTATTTGTATTGCTTTTTCTGAGCATAAATATCGCATTCCTTGTTCCAGAGTCTTTAACGAAACCGCAATGTTCTTGTACTATTTCCGATATAGCTCTGCTACGCTCTCTATTTATTGGAATTCGGATGCTAAGTTTCGTTATATGGCTCATTATGTTGTAGTTCACATATATTTGTACATGACTTAGGCAGTGCTATGAAAATGAATCTATTGGGGTCTTCCAGTATACCATCAGCGTTGTATATTTTATTAATTATTTCTATACTTTTGTCAATGCTAAAATCATCTAAAGCTGGCAGCTTTTCGATTACAATCCGGATCTTGCTGCTTTGTTCTTGTTCAACTTGACCAAAACCAATTATTCTAAAATATGTTTGCTTGCATTTACGTAAACTCATTCAATGGGTGCAACACATTCGCAAATCGTAAAGTAGAACTAACATAGAGGTGAATTCCATCTGAGTGTCACTAAAAGAAAGGGCATACAACAAACATTCTATCACCTGCGTCAAGACACTTATAGATTTAAACCATCTCGTACAGTTCTAACACTTGAGGACAGATAGTAGGTTTAAAGCTCCAGAATTTCAAATACAGATTGTCTAATATGGCACAATAGATTAAAGCATTGGTTAAAACATATCTGGTTCCCTGTTGTGAGTTCAATCCCTGGGTCTAGAAAATTTACTGGTTCAGTTGAAACAAACGGACAAACACAAAATTGAATAATACGGGTGAATATTTTAAATATATTCTAAATATGAAAAGCAAAAAGGAGAACAGATTACTCCTGTGAATTGAATAGAGTGTACTGTTCGAAATTCCAGCAAGGTTCTCTCATTTTATGTGACATATCCTTTCAGGATGTAGGCAATCATGGCTCTCTCTACCTCCCTCTATCCCTTGCAGCTCTCAGCAAGCTCCTTCCCTCTGCTTCCTCCCCCAGACCATGTTCTGTCATCCACCTGTTCAAGCTCATCAGGTATGTCACGCGCTGCTTTCCCTTGTATCTCTTTCCCTCTATTTGACCCGTGAGTATCAGATTCTCCAGGCCCTCCCTCCTCATTATGTATCCTAGAGTACGAAGGTAGAGTAGACACATGAAGAATTCCAGAGGGTACAACGGTCGAAACCACCATGATAAGCATGCTGGTCGGAATAGCCCAGCCTGTAATGATCACATTTATTCACTTTTCTTCTTTTCTCTCAAACAAGCGCCTATATTTTTGTTGCCCATACTTAGATTTGTCCCCGAATATAAATTATTTTGTTATCGTCCCTGGAATGTGCATATGTTATCGACCCAAGGATGTGCATATTTTCTACCGAAGAGTGGATATTATCATTTGATATAATCATAAAGTATTGTCTATTTTGTTATTTTTATACAGATTTGGAGAAGATAATACCATATTCAAGCAGACAGTCAATCACGAAAGCTAACAATGTCTCTTCTCGTTAGTATCAAACCAGACGTGATGTGCAATTACTTTAAATGTGTATAACTAGACAGAAGCGCATTATCATCTATTGACGTCGTTTTACATAGTGTTACATATACGAATTCAAATTCGCTCATAAATGATGACAGCACAATTAAGGTTATAATTAAGCTAACAGATGCATGACAATAATCATAACTTATCTAATATCCAAAGATCACATTATGCACACAAGCATATGTAAATACAGAGTTTCACGGGCACACACATATAGAGGTGCATACAGACATATATAAGCATATATAATTCACATGTATACACATACGAAGGTGGATTAGTCTGAAGTCTAACAGCTGAATTTTGATCTGAGAATTTCCCTTTATAACTATGTGATTAATATTCACCACCGAATTAATTGTATTGAAAAGAAGGAGATTATGTTGAAAAATAAATGTTATTATGTAAAAAATGTTTTTTTAATCATTAGGCTATGGATTTATTGACGTACAAAGCAGTTTGTTATTTTCAATAAATAGACAATAATTAAGAAATGTTATAACCATTTGTCCAAATTAAAATTGATTTCATTCGATTGAACACGATATCGAGATAAATTGTATTTTCTTTTCGCATTATACGTAAAATTCATTTTTCATGGCCGATAACCACGTTGACTTTAATGTAGGTTTAAAACTAATCATTTGCTCTATTCGTAATATTTTAACTTCTGATGAAGAGGAAATAACTATCATCGCATAATTTTTGTTTTTCCACTGCTTGAAAAACGTGAAGTTTTTTTTGTTGTTTTTTTTGTGACTGTTTATCTTGCGACGCCGATTACCATGAACCAAGCCTGACAATGTCACGATTCAACTTTCTCGCTTGTTTACTTCCCATGAATGCTTGATGAATTCTGGTGGAAATTCATCGCTGAAAAGAAACCCTTTTATTATATAAAGAAATAAAAATCAAGCAGTGTTTTTATAAAAATATTACTTTATTCAATCAAATTGTTTTCATATATATATCGATATTTTTCTTTCATAGCGTTCGAAGAAGATTTTTTAAACAGGCCATTCAATGAATAGCCGAGAACATTTTGCTCGAGAAGAAAAATTGGAATGAATAATAGAATCTGATTAAGGGAAAAATGAAATTGATCAGATATGTGTATTATCTGTGTGTATATCTATGCGTCAATGATAGTATCTATCTATCTATCTATCTATCTATCTATCTATCTATCTATCTATCTATCTATCTATCTATCTATCTATCTATCTATCTATCTATCTATCTACTCACGGTTGTGCTCGTTTAAGGCATAGTCACATTTATAATGATGTAAATTTGTTCAATAAAGTTTGGCGATATTTATGTACGAGGGATGTCCGAAAAGTCATTTACTAATCCAATATGTTTATTACTATATAAATAAGACTCTAGGAAAATAAATCATATTTTTTATATTATAGATTATTCTCGAGGTTCGGTTCATGTTGCTTTTTATTTAGTACCTATAGACATAAGATTACGTATTTTTATACAACACTTAAGAAAGGCGATCTTATATGGTTATCATCACTGATGTAAGTCAGCGCTATGAAACCCGTGACTGAAATATGAATTCAGCTTTTGAAAATCGATGTAAAAGAAAGCAGATCGTCACTTAAGGTATTTGCGTCAGTCATTCATAAAAAAATAGATCTATGTCAGGTTTATCAGAACTAAGCGAGTAACTACAGAAATTTCGATATTAAAAGACTTTCACAAAAATAATATTCAATGCGATGAAAATCTTTCGAGTGAACTCACAATTTTTTCTGTTATAAAAATATGACAACTAAATATTGAACTAATAAACAGAAATTCAGGGTTAAATAAAAAAATAAATTGTCATACGCACATAGATATATTTGCGCTGTTTTGATTTTAAAACGTGCATCCTTTGCAGTGTTTCTAGGTAAAAAAAGATTAGTTTTTATAATCAATATTTTCTAATTGCTCGATTTTAAAGCATGCAAAAATGGGCAAAAAATCATCAATAATATGAAACATTCCGTTCTGAAAAGAATTGTATTCTGTTGTCCCTGAAAAGTTGTTATTTTAAAGCACACAGATTCCGAAATATTTTGTAAAAGATATGCTTTGTTATATTGTTAACGATTGGCTGATATACAGTTCAACTTTAATGAAAATTCGGTTTTGTTAACGTCTCAATTTTTGTGCTACTTGCATTTTTAAAAAACTTCACATCCTCTTTTTAGAAACACGACATTAAAAATGTTCTTTTGGTAGCTTCAGTGATTCATTTTAAAAATTAATACTACATTATGAAAAGCAATTAAGAAAATATTAATTTTTAGAAGAGGGAAATAAGCAGTATCTTTTTTATTTCAGAAAAGTTTAGTATAAAACCAGTTTCTTCTGCCGCACTATTTTACAAACAAGCGATACTTAATTTTCTATGACAAGAATCGACAGACAAAAGTTTCTTCCCTGTTTTCTTTTTTCTTTTTATTCACTCAATCGGATAAGAATTAATGTTTGTCTAATAGCTACTTAGAAGATACAATCACTTTTCATTGACAACTTCTTGTTTTATGTACTCAAATGTAATGGAAGCAAAATAATATAGACAGAAATTAATACTTTTTAAAAAATAAATTAGTATTATTTATAATTGCAAAAATTAGCCTTAAAGCCGTGGAAAATCAAAAAGTTTTAAAAGAACTAAATTACTACTTGCTAATTGGTTTTTATTGATGTTAGCTACCAATAGTCGAAGTATAAAAATAAACTTGTTAGGAAATTCTCCTTACTGTCAGTTGTTTTCAATGTCTGAACAAAAGGAGTGGCAGCGGTTGATAGATGTATCTCCTTCTCCTTCTTATCTACGCACTTGAGTTAATTTATCATGCATATATTCAGTTTACTTGGAATACATGCCAAAAAAGTCCCGAAACTTTCACTTTTGTAAAATTAATGAAATATTTTAATAGATTTTCTCAACATAATTTCGCAAGATTCAGAGCGATGCGTGAATTATTTATAATTAAGTTTGCATTACTCTAATATTAAAACGCATATCAATTTTAAATGTAAACACGATAATTAAATTTGCATTACTCTAATATAATAAACGAACTAGAAAAGTCAACAGTAGTAATTATTTATTAGCGTTGATGTAAAAGATGAATGAAACGCTTTTGTTTGAAGTTCATAAATGTCTTACCATTTTCTGATGAAAAAAATGTCTGCATTTGCTTCCTAAATATATCTCTATGGAAGATGTTTGCAAAACAATGGTAAAAGATTTTACTCTAGAAGCCATATTTATCTCCCTCTCTCTTTCTCTCTTCTTTTATCTACCGTGTCCTTTCAGGACATAGAAGATCATGGCTATTCACTCCTATTCTTTGTTGCATTAACTAATATTTGTTTCCTTACTGGTCCTCCTACTCACCATTCTGGCATCTATTTACACAAGCTCATTAAGTTCATTACTTGCTGTTTTACTCTGCCTTTCTTGTGAGTGTCAAATTCTCCAAGCTCTCTTTCCTTTTCCGTGTTTCAGAAATAGGAAATGTCTATTTCTAATTCTATGTAAAAATGTGCTTTTCGTTTAATTTTTTCGTAAAACCTAATCGCTAATATGTCCCATCCATGGTATTATTTAGTACTTCCTTGAATAGGGTTCATATTTTAATAACAAACATAGACAAACATAGCTTTGTTTGGCACAAAGCCTTAAGTGTGAGACAGCCAGTGAATATCGAAATCACTGTAGTAGTATTAGCAATAGTGCATGAGATAAGTTTGCTAACAACTACTCTAAAACGAAGCATTCGAAAACATTTACATAGCTTAATCTAATGCAAAACCATAATTGTGAGGCACACAATGAAACCTCTGCTAGCAATACTAGTGGCACAAACATCTTAATGACATCATTATTATAGCGACTTCTATGTTCCGTATTCAGAATGTGGGCGATCATGGCTCGCCACAACTTCCTGTCCAATGTTTGTTTTTAATTTTTATTACCACTTCCTGTTTCGCCATCCATTTACACAAGCTTTTTAGTAGGTTATTCGCTGTTTTAGCGTCCAATTCTCCAACCATTCTTTTATCATTATGTGTCCCGGATCTGTCTTCTTCTAAGTGTAAGTGTTTATTTTATTTCCATTTAACTTCACACTTCTTCGTTGATCAAATGATACGTTTATGGCATCCATTGTTTAAGCCTCTTCTTCATCCACGAGATTAGAATCAGGAAGAATACCACAGAGGGTGAAAGGTTATTGAGGAAAATAGCTACCTAAAAAATTTTATTAGCCTTCCGACTTTTTCTTTTTCCAAAATTTATACAAATTTCCCAATTGAAAATATGCTGATATTAATATAAATAAGTTAAACTCTAAAGACATACTTGTTCTATCGCACAAATCAGATATTATTCTACTGAGATCCATTTCTGCCTTTTAATAATTAAAGTAAAAGACTAATCTCAGAGACCATACTATTGGAAAATCTTGCAGTCAAAAGAAAAAAAAAGATAACGTAAAATAGCCATTATATATTATTTTCTTATTTCATTATACAATATCCAAGTATTGAACTGTCGCTTGTTGAAGACAGAATTTGATTTAATCATAACAGTCGTCTTCTTTTTTTTTTATCAAACTGTAGACAAATCGATCAATGAACAGCCAAACCCAGAAAGCTTCTTGAATTTTGTTCACAAATATTCTACACTTATAGGATTGCCCATCTGTGCGTTAAAATGGATATCAGAAAATATCGAACTGAATCAATTGATTAGAATGAAGAAGGTAAAAATGAAATATATAGATTAATTTATTCTTGAATACATTCATTAAAATGTATAATATTTCAAATCCTATGAGAGAAATGACAAGCATTATGACAAATAGTCGATCCAAAACGTTCAATCAATAATATTATTAACATACTAAATAAATAGTGGATAGAAACTTGCAGAATAATTCCTAGAATTTACTGTGGTAAATCTTAACAAAAACAAACATAAACATTTTTAATAATTTAATTATTTTTTGCTCATTATTTCTATATAAATAACACTAAAAAAATTAATAAAATAATGACATTGATCATAAAACTGTTGTAGAGTATGACTCAGCGTACTTCCTTCCCTTACCTACTACTTTAACAATGGACTGCTCCTACTTATAAATATGCCATGTAGCCACATTAGAGTAGGATTGGAGTAGTATTTGACTTACTCAAGTGTTTCCGTTCTATGTATGAGTATTTAATTAATCTCTTTTCCTCTACCTAGTCTTCTGTTCCTTCGATACACTTTCTCACTACGACTTTCCTAATTCTCGTCTATTTTGAACAAAGACAACATTTACAAAAAACAAAAACAAAAAAAAAACAAACATTTACGGACATAATTATATGAAATGAATAAAAAGATAAATAAACTAATAATCGTGAAAACAACGATAATGATAATAGTAATGGTAATAAACATACCATCCGAATTGGTATTGCAACAATAATTATAACAAAAATAATATCAGTCATTTTGTTATTACTAAAAATGTAAAATGTTGGTGATAATAAATAATGGCATTAGTAATGTTGCTAGAAATAGCAGAAATTGTGGCAGTAATGGTGGACATAATTTTAGTAATAGCCAAAACGAGGATGGTCGAAACAAGAAAGGCAGTGTTTGTTTACTTCGCCATCAAAGGACTTGCGAACAGATTAAATAGAAAATAATCCTGACAATAAGAAGCAGTAACAAAATATCAAAAACCAAAAACTACATGTCGAAAGTTGGAAGCAAAACAATTCCATTTGTCAGAAGACAAACAAAACAAATTGTGGATGTTATTAACAGTGTTAAAAGTCACAATTTTGGTACATTTTCTTAAATAATTTTTTAACCATGAAACCAGGAACTTTCAAATTCTTACATTGGTGAGAACTAACAAAGTTCATGTTAGTGTAGATTGCGTAATTAATTTACATAACATATTTAATACTTAAAAAGAAACATTAATTTTTTGTGTTGCTGATTAAGAAATTGTGCAAAACATGATTGTGTAAGACTATATTTAAAAATGATTTTATATACTTAATGCATACATTTTTAGCTGCACATTTCACATACCGACAATAAGATTTATGAATATTGTTTATAATAACTCCAAATTAATATTAACTATTTTATCTATTAGAATTTTGGTCACATCTCCAGTCAAACTGGTAGAGAAAAATTGTAATATTTTCCTAAATATAATTAGTTGATGATTTTTCAGTCTTTTTGTTTGAATCTTTAAAAAGTTAAAAGTCAGGATAAGTTATTTGTTTAAACAGGAAATAATTATTTTCAAGAGATGTTTCTTGTTTTATTGCCAGTGTATTTAAATTTTCGAATTTGGTTTGCATAGCATCAAATAACTATCAAATACCCAACAGAGCTTTTATTTTTCCAATTTTTATAACTTCTGAAATTTCAGTAAAATATTAAATGAGCGTTTCTGTCTTTGCTTCTTATTTTAGACCATTAATTTTTTGATACTGTAGACGTACTTATACGCCTTTAGGAAACTTACATCGTCAGATGCCGATGTATATTTTCGCTTTCAGGATATTATGAAATGTCG
Source organism: Acanthosepion esculentum (assembly GCA_964036315.1). Lineage (NCBI taxonomy): Eukaryota > Metazoa > Mollusca > Cephalopoda > Sepiida > Sepiidae > Acanthosepion > Acanthosepion esculentum. Next base: position 83,361,455 of record OZ038475.1, read on the forward strand.
GTCCTTAGCGTTTGTGTTATAAGCTAACTAGCGCTTAGTGCTATTTCAAAACACTTGTAGACATATAGTAACGTAGAATACGACTTCTTTTGACATTTTTATTATATTGTGTGTTGGAGGTGTCGTTTAGCCTCGTCTGTACTACAGAATATGCGATCAAAACCCAAATGCTGGCACCATGAAATATTGCCATTTCCAGTAAATTGCAAGTTCCTATTTTGTCCAAACGCGCCAGCACAGTCATGAAATAATGGTATAATTATGCAGCTGTAAAGGTGTTAAATTTAAAGCTTAAATACTTTACAAATGCATCTGTGTCGCAAGATTGAAAGGAAATTCAACATGAGAAAATTGCATTCTGTGTAAAAAAGTTTAAGTGGAAAATCTAATCTTAATGATCAAAATCAGTTAATAAAATGTTTTTCTATATGTTTATAGATGAGAAGCGTTTCCAGACAAATATTTATATAAAGAACCCCGTTTAAATTTGTAGGTAGATGATATTCTGATTGTGAAAATTCTGCTTACAAAAATATTTGTTTACGCGAAAGGTCATAAGCTGAAAGTTTTTCATTACAGTAGTTGTAGTCGAGAGAAATCTTTCTTGTCGATATGAATATTTGGATATGTGAACGATATATTCATACACACACACACACACAAACACACACACACACACAATCTCTGTATATATATATATATATATATATATATATATATATATATATATATATATATATATATATATATATATATATATATATATATATATATATGCCATTGCTATAAACGTTACAAAGCGAGGGAGTTCTAAAGAAATGTATTTGCATCTAACGTAATACAGTTCGAACGCCGACTCATTTAAAAGTTACGAAATGAAATCTTTCAAACATATTTTATTGTACATGAAAGGCCAGGATTTTTTTTTATATCTTTAATTTTTATTTTTTACTTATTCACAAATGGCTCTTTACTAGAAAAAACAAATAATAATAAGATCTTTATAAACGGAAAACATTAATCAATTGCAATTTCTCACAGTATCTCTCTCTTTTTCTCTCACGCACACACACATGTAGATTTCTATACATCGATGCGTATATAATCATAATATTTATAGTTAAAGTCATGAGAAATATTCGTGAAATTTGAATCCTATCTCATGAGTTATATTTTCGTTCATGTTTTTGTCACAATTTTGGGCCGTTATATTTCTCTTCAGTCACTGGGTCTGCATTTGCAGACCCAGAAAACAAACGTTATGTGGGGATCTGGGATAACCAGAGAAACATTAGCTCAGATTTTAAACAACAAAAAATTTTGATTTTTTTTATTAGATAAAGAAGTATCAATTATGATTTTCTTTCGACTGTTATTTTTCGCTTTCATTTCAGTTGTTTGTTTAATATCATTTTTAGACCGTCATTCAACAAAATGAAGTCTGTTATGTTTAGTCCATGTCCGCGCTGTTTGTAACCATAGAATGATGGTAACAGGAATTGTAATTGGAGAAAATTACGATATATGTTCGAACTCCCGAAGAATTCTAAAGAAGCTATTCCAGCATTTGAAACTCTACATACCATTCATTGAGCTAGATTTTCGATGTATGATTCCTGGGCATAAATATATCGCAGAGGATTCCAAAAATTATGTAATTTCACTGCATTTTCACGTTAATAAGTTTCTTTTTTAATCAAAATTGCATTTTAAGCCGAAATTATATAGTCAAACCCATTATGATGAAAAACCAATGTATCAAGTTTATTTTTCATAAAAGATACTTTTTATGGTCATATAATCTTTTATTTGAATTTCTAGATGTTCCACCAATGTTTATTTTTATTTTGGGGGGGTGAATGGGTACAAAATTTTGCAGTCTATTTTGGAAATTCTGCTTACGGTAAAATATTGTTAATATTATTGTTGATAAAATTGCTTATTGTTTATTAAACCAGATCATAACAAAAGCTAAAATTAAGCTATTCTGGCAGCATATAGTGTTCTAATGTTAAATCTTTGTTTAGAAAGCGTAAATGTATTTTCAAAATAAAAAAATTCCCTCGTTTTATTAGGTTATTAGGAAAACCAAAGAGCGCACAAAAAATCGGAAAAACTGATACAATTTTTGTGCCGTATTATGGATACGAAAGATTTGTAGGCAATAACTGTGTAACATCTAGTATTGAATTTCGGTACATGGCTCGGGACCTCTTTCTTCTTCATCAGCCAAAGATTTATATAGAATTAATTTTTAAGTTAAATATAGACGTATAATGAATAATAATAATAATAATAATAATAATAATAATAATAATAATAATAATAATAATAATAATAATAAGAAGAAGAAGAAGAAGAAGAAAAGTATTTGGCGTTGTATAAGATAAAGTTGTTACAATTCTACAAAATTATTTTTTACATCTTATTTACTTAAATAAGTCTCCCTTTTAGCAATCTAGAATCCTTCTTTAGTATTCAATTTGTATGCTATATCCACTCTGTTGATGACAGAAACAAAGTTAAATTCTTGTTTATATTGATTGTCAAATGTTTGATATTGAAGTTTTTTTTTAATCTAACGCCATAATCTCCATTGTACGTTTATGGAAATGACGAGTCGTCTCACCAGTATAACTAACTTTACAGTCAGCCCATTCAAATTTATATACGATGTTTGACTAAAATTGATTAAAGCTTTCAAAGAAGCATATAATCTTTTTTCAATACTCTGTTCCACTGTCACATGCAAGATCGGTTTATTCAAAGAAGATTTACACACGAGGGATAGCAAAAATGAGTATTAATCAACCCAAAATCTTAAAGGATATTCAGAGAGATATGAAGAACGCCAAAAACAGATGTACACGTATCAACTATTTGAAGAATATAGAACCAGTAAAGATTACACAAAAAACTACTGCTGAAGCCAGCATAAAAAGCTTGTTAAGCATTAGCTAAACGAATTTATATCAACAGAATGATTACTGGAATAAATTTATTTGGTCAGATGAAACATGCATGTTAACTTTTTGACCATACCCAGCAACATTCCGTTTACAGAAAAAATAACACAACTAAGAAGTGAAGCATGGTGGAGGTCATTGTTATTCTTCTTAACTATATCTCTTATTACACGCACACGCGCGCACACGCACAGACACACGTATACACACACATATGTGTGTGTGTGTGTGTGTGTGTGTTAAAAATTGCCTTAAATCATTCGTGAACGATTATTTCCATTTTTATATCTTCGAAGGATATACATGAGAAAATATAGGATGTATCTACGATATTAATAAATGAATAAAACATCTCGATAGCTAAAATTTCCAATGTATGAAATAAAAGGAAATGACAAGTAAATTCGTCCTCTAATATCATCTATTTTTCCTCTTTTAAGTTACCAGTATTGATTATGGTTGTTGAATTTGAAATACATGTTTTTTATAAGGTGAGGGAGCCACGGAGTTAGTGTGATATTGGCTATAAAATTTCAAAATCTCCTTATTTACATTATTTACATTCGGACCATTACAATAAGTCCGTTATTAAAATGTACGCTACTGAAAATGCTTATTTCAGGTTGGAAGCTTTAAAAACTATTGTGATATTTAAATCTTTGGAAAAAAAAGTCCGGAATTATTGCAGTTCGTATTCAGAATTTTCTGGCTCATGTATAGTAATGAGTTGTATAAAATTCTTCATAATAGAAAAAAGAGGTTTATTTACATTATTCATGGTCGGAATAATGCCCCCATCTTTGTTAATATTGCAAAAAAATTCGGCCGATGTAGTCTGGCAGTACAGACTCAGACTGAGTGAAAACAAGTAAAACTTAAAAGAAAAAGACGAGATATCCCTTAACATGGACAGAGGAACAAGAATATTCTAACATCATAGATTAAATAAAGTGTTTAGTTAGAAATTCTCTGAAGGTTACTCGGGTCGATAGACACTCGAAGAAGGTCGGAGAGCACAACAGCCGAAATGTCGTGATAGCAACAACAAATATGAGGAAACTAGTCCGACTGTCAATAATTTAAGTAATGATAACTCTTAATTGCAGAAATTCTGATAGAAATTAAAGTAATGAAATATTTGTATAAAGATATATTACGTTGTATGTATCTAGCAAACCGTAATTAGTACCAAGTGAATCAAATTCTAAATATTGTGTGTTCACAGCCATTGATGATGCTTTGCACACAATATTGGGTTATATAAATCGCTACCATAACATAAAACTATAAGAGAAAAAAATGAGATAATGGTTTGGTAGCACATTTTGACTAAATTACCCCAGGGCATACATTTTATCGTACTCATTCTGATATTGTTCACAAGCTGGCAAATAACGAAAGGTCAAGTATAGTTCATTGAAAGGCCAAATTACGACCTATAATACGAATCTAAAAGTTTTTCTGACGGAAATTGTTTTGTTCACATATTTTTGATTATATGTTTGCATAAATTCTGGTATTTATCTAGAGTCTACATGGTGGTCAAGTTGAAAAGCCATGATTTCTCATGCTGATTTTCAAGGCAAATAGACACACTTTATTCATTTGGAAGATTAACACAGCATGAGCTCCATGGTCCATATCAGGTCATTGTTTTCTTGTAAAATCTGAAATATCTGTTATGAAAATCTATCAAATAATACTTGATATTTGGGTTCTAGTATGAATATTTTGATCACCTTCGGTTGGAATCAGTCTTCTAGACAGCTCCATTGTAGTGTTGTGCCTTGGACCAGCACCTGATTTGGTTTTCGATGCACCTCTTGGGTGATCGCCGTGCTGGATGCAGAAAGATTGGCGTGATCGAAAAGTGAATCCGTTGTGTAAAAATCACGGACAACGAAAGACACTTGAAAGAATCATTCTGGTTCAACAACCAAATGGAATAACTGCTACTAGACTTTTGAAACTGAGAAATCAAAGCGTGTGAGTTAGGGGTTATTCCTCGTAGTTTTACCTGGGACAGTTTTCGGCTAGCTGGCTAAATCCCTCCTCATTTATGAAATTTGAACTCCTCCGTTCTGCCAACTTAAGAAATGTTATACATCACAACTCCTCGCAGTGACTCGTCCCAGGCCAATATATTTTAGTCGAGATTTATTTGAAACAGATAAGTGTCGCCTAACCCACAAATGCTTTGATGTATCTTACTTGATTAAAGGGCCATTCGTTCAATCCCACTTTGTTTAAGGAGCATAATCGTATATCGCTACCCTTTTTAACGCACTCAGCAGGAACTGTATTCACAACTGTAACAAAACTGTAAGGCCAACTAGTATTTAACTGCATAACTAAAGGTTAAAATCTGTTTCAATGTTTTGTTTTTCAGCTACTGTATCGATCAAATATTTTACGATTAAGGGCATTTTCTAAGAATTATTTCACCAGATTTGTCATTTGGTTTGTTAGTCAATTTTCCGGGATTTCTAAACAGACAAATGTCAATTTTGTTAATTTTCCCAGAGTATCAGACAGAAAAATGCAAACATACATGCACTTACATGGGAATAGAAATATGTATTAAAATATTACGCAAAGCGTAGGAAAACTTTGGTTGAATACAGCGGTTATTGGCGCGGAAAGTGGAATCTATAAATCAAGTTCAAATTCTACTGCATTCATTTTCGTACAAATCCTCTTGGGAAAGGCATGGATCCATCTCTTCTCTCAATCTGGTATTGGTTAGATATCAAGTTAAGTAATCAGTCTATGAAAACGAAAATTCTAATTACGACACTGAACGAGATACCACTATATGTCTATGCGTTTCTAAAGAAATCATGGCAATTCACAGATAACAGAGGAAGAATCTATGGAGGGCAATGATCACCTATGAAGGGAGATAGTATTTAAAAATAAATCGTCATTTGTCAGTTGGAACTCATCTTTTTCGCTTCAAGTCTTTTTTCATTTGTGGAGAAATTCTCCTGAATTCACAGACATTAGCGATTCGACATTAGATTGCAGTTCTTTTCAGGACATTTGCCGATCCCTTAATAATTTACTTAGTTCCTTTAATAATTTCACCCCAAGATGATAATGCTAATAGGACGCATGGGGCCACTGAAAGTGAAAGAAAATGAGAAAACTTTAGCAAGGAGAAGTGAGGAGAAAGGGCAATAAAAGAACATGGTTCAAGAAGACAGAAGGTTATGATTAGCGTTGCATTTACGTTTTTGCAGATTGTAGGTGGCAGGAAAGCAAGAAATCGGATGGATGTTCCACAAGCGCAAGTAAAGAAACTATTCGAACAGAACAGACGGTTACATGAAGACAGTTCAACAGTGAAAAATTGCCTCTGAAAATACAGAAGGGAGCCACATCATGTCGCTGAGAAAGTGACTGAAGTTGAGGTGCCAGGTTGGGATCGATTACATTACAGACCCTTCTTTGAATTTTGACAAGTTTCTCTTCGTCTTCTGATTTCTACGTTTATGTTACACTGTTAATGATAGAGAGAGAGAGAGAGAGAGAGAGAGAGAGAGAGAGAGAGAGAGAGAGAGAGAGACAGACAGACAGACAGACAGACAGACAGACAGATACAGAGAGAGACAGAGAGAGACTATTTGATATTAATACGTCCGATATATTACTCACTTTGGAGCTGACCTTTTTGCTGATAACCATTTCGTCCTATAGTTATGTTTTATCATTTCGTCTAGCTTCCATCGTCTTTTTATCGCACGTTACAAAGCGGGACATTTTAATTACTTTTAAGTAGTGAATCACAAACGGAAAAGCCATCAAATATGTTTTTATTATGTCCAAGCCACACATCAAAGCTAATAACATGACCAAAGTGGTACAGATGGTTTTTAACGCTTGATTTCAAGATTTTAGTTATAATAGCGATCTTCCAAGTTGTATAACATTGATTATTATCGATTAGTGACACAATCGATAATTCATGATATTGGGCCGGGGCATAGGTTCGTAGCAGTTTTTAAGCGAATTTCATAGACAATACTTAGATAGTTGTACATAGATCTATTCAACTACAGATGTACCATTTTCTCCCATTACTTTTCATTGTCTTTGATGAAGTTCCGTAATTATATCCTCACAGAAATTGTCATCTTTTCGGGTAATGAAATACTCTAAATGGTTTGTACAAGCTTCTAGATAATTGAAGTTCTTCCCATTCAGAGAATTTTTAGGGATTGAGTTAAGTGGTAATCTGAAGATGCAAGGTCAGGCGACTATGGCAAGTGGAGCAGGACATACCAACCAAGCTGTACCAATTTCTGTCGAGTTTGCATGAGACGTGAGTCTGACGTTGTTCTGATGGAATACACACTATTTCAATTATCCAATTCCAGAAAATAGATTTTTTATCCTACATTTTTAGATGCTACAATGTACACCTGACAGTAGTTGGACTTTTCGATCTATAGACCGGTTGGCATTGATTTCAATGTTTAAAAATAACAGTGACGTCAAATCAGACACGTGTACCCACTAAATATAATATTTATAGCAATAAAAGATGATATCTGATTTTTAAAAATTGTTTTAAATTTATTTATCCATTAATTAATTTTATTTTTATTTGTTTAAAATACTTTTAAAATTTAACTGCTTATTAAAATGTTATTTTCAGGTAGGAAAATAAAGCTATCAGGCATAGACTTTGGAAGGATCCGACGAGATGGTCCAACGAGAGGTGTGACGTTCTAAAATAGATAAGTGAAGCTTGTTTTATCCTTATGGTTGTCACGTAGTCTAATGGGAAAAGGGAATATAGGTTCGATACCTGCCGGAGGGCACATTTTCTATAGTAGGACTTTTCGATCTCTAGGTCGGTTAGTATTAATTTCACACTTCAATTTTCTAAAAAATAACACTGATATTAACTGAAATGCGTGCACCCACTAATGTATATATATATATATATATATATATATATATATATATATATATGTGTGTGTGTGTGTGTGTGTGTGTGTGCGTGTGCGTGCATGTGTGTGTTTGTGTGCGTGCGTGTGTGTGTTATGTCTTCCTTCCAGTGAATGAAGATAACACAATCAAGAAATATAATGTCGCTTGGTGTCGGCGTAGTCTTAGTGAAGTCGGTAGTAAGCAGATAAGCTAGACCTCTACCAGATCTCTTATTCTCCTTCTATCTCTCTCTCTCTACTGACGATTCATTTCGTCAGTATATATGTATTTGAATGAGTCCAGGTCATATTCTGGAGAGGTGTGTTCATCTCTACAAAACCCTCTTTTTAGACATTCACTTTCTTTAGTCGATACTTTTTCCGACATGGGTCCACTTCCAACGTTTCAATCGGATCACACTTTCGCTTATTGTAATTTCAGTTTTCGGAATAGGCATTTCAAAGGTATCGTAAAGTATTTTCATCGGTGAATTAAACTGTAATGGTTGCTTATTCTGTGCATATCTAGACCTCAATTGATTTATATGTCTCTTATGACGAAATCGTCCCCCTTCGACAAAGTACATCATACTACGAATAATATTTCCTTCCTGTCAATTTTCCTTTCTGGCCTTTAAGCTTTTAAAGAAAACTTTATCGCCGATCTTGAATGATCTGTTAGTTTGAAATTGTTGAATTTTCTTCTTATTCCCTGGCAGTAATTTGTCAAAAATGGATCTAACTATCCTAGCAAACATGAGCTCTGCAGGTGACATTTTCGCGGTGATGTTTGCAATTGACATCACTCGATACATGCTCAAAAATTCTTATAGTGCCGTTTCTTTAGCTTCCAAGCGTTTAGCTTTACTTAATGCCCTTTTGAAGGTGTCACTAAACTGTTCCGCTTCGCAATTCGACCTCGGGTGATGAATCCGCGTTATCAAATGTTCAAGCGCGTAGTATTTTCAGATTTTTAAATCTCACTTGAAGTAAATTGAGTTCTATTATCGGATACCACACTGTCAGGTACTTCAAACCTTGCAAAATATTCGCGCAAGACTTTAATCATTATTGCAGTAGTGGCTCGTTTACGCTTTAATATCTCCATTTTGTGAAACTGTGGACCACAATTAAATAGTATGAACCGTTTAGTGGTGCAGCAAAGTCCATATGTTGTCTTGTCCACAGTTTATCAGTGCTTGGTTATGCCTGATAATTTATAGGTGGTGATTTTTCTGCTAAATTACAACAATTACGTTTTCTAACTGTATATCTTTGTCTAACTTTGGCCAATAAACGTAGCTTCTCATTAGGGACTTCATCATCACCATTCCCAGATGTCCTACGTGGAATTGTTTCAAAATACTTTTTTGTGGTGATAACAGAATTACTACTCTTTCCGCGTACAAAAGTACTCTATCACAAATAGAAAATATAGTATTATTATTACCAGGTTTAATTTTAGTTTTACTCCATTTCGACTTAACGTCATTCATAAGTTTTTTTTTTTTTACAATGGATTTTGAAATCATCTATCGTGACCAGCAATTCTTTAATTGTATTACACACCAGACATTTAATTTCGTTTTCGGTTTCCAGCAAAGTAATCACAGTGTCTTCAAAATTTTCTTTACATTTCGATAGCAATCTTGACAAGCCATCTGCGTGTCCCAAATTTTTTGACGATCTTGAAATCACAGTTCAATAAAATCGTAGCCCAACGCTGTAGTCTGTTTTCAGTATGTGTTGGAATCCCTTTTTTAGTACCGAATATATTAATAATGGACGAAGGTCAGTTTACAGTATGAATTATCTTCCTAATATCATCCAATGAAATTTCTTTACAGCAAAAATTTGTAACTTGACTAACATTTTTCCGTATTTGTCAAATATCTTGAAGCGTGGGTGACTGCTTTCACTGTACCGTCTTCGAATTTATGGCCTATTACCGCTCCAATGCCGTATTCGTTTGCGTCCGACGCTATTATTATCTGTCAGTGCGGGTCGTAATGTGTCAGCGAAGTTAGTAGTTTTTAATCCCTTCGAAAGCTTTTTTTATATTCCCTCGGCCAATTCCATTTCATACCCTTCTTAAGTAAATTATTTAGAGGTGCTCGCAATGTGTAAATATCTGGAACATAATTATTATAATAATTCGCTAATCCGAGAAATGATTATAGGGTCACCAAATTTGTCGGGATGGGGGCATGTCTTTAATGGCACTTGCTCTAGCGGTATCTGGTCTTCTTCCTTTTACGTCAATTATCTGACTTAAATATTTAATCTTATCCATAAAGAATTAATATTTCTGTTCACTGATTTTGAAACCGTAATGATTTAGTCTCTGAAATACTTCCTGAATCAGTTTTACGTGTTGTATTTTCGTAGCACTCTTAATAAGTATATGTAAGCGATGGTACCGTCAAGTCAAGCCAGCAACGTATCCATTATATGCTTGAAAATACCTTTTATACCAAAGGGTAATGTTTTAAACTTGTAGAGACCTTTATGCGTATTTATATTCAAAAACTTCTGGTATTCCGCATTCACTTCGATTTCAAGATATGTCACAGACAGGTAAATTTTTGAAAATAAATCTTCACATAAACGAATCTTATTATATTTCTTTCTAATATAAACCGTTGGCGTGGCCCATTCTGAATAATTTATTTTTTCAATAACTTCGCGGTTTAATAACCTATCCAGGCTTAAACACTGGTATCACATTTTCTTTTAATTTAAAAATGCCATTCATTTTTTACATTTTTCTTCAAGAAAATATTAGTGAATTTATTTTTTTAGTTAACTCAGTGTTTCTTTAGCTGTATTTTTTTCTCTGGCGAACAATTCATTTTTCCACAAAATGAATTAATCGGCCCTTTCCATACTTCAAATAATTCTAGCCAGTCGACGCCTAGTAAATTCAAGTTGGAAATTTTTAATACGTAAACGTCTTCTTTTTTTTTATAGATTTACCCACAAGAGCGATGTTACACACGATTTTCCCAAGAAAAATTATTTTTTTGCCCAATATTCTTCTTGCAACTTTGTCGGTTTTCTCAAGTAAGGCTTGCCAATTCTTTTGCAAGTTTGTTCATCAATAATTGTAATATTGCTACCAGTGTTCAATTGAAATCTCACCGTAGCGTTAATCATTTGTACTGTCACAAATTTTCTATTATTTGAACTTTCCAGTTTTTTAGATGGTAGTATTACTTTCAGCAAGTTAATTTGTGTATTTCTTTTACTTTTCAACTTGCAGTAGCTTCGTTTGTGATCTGTTTTTTTTTCACAAATCATTTTTGGGTTTTAAATGGACAGTCTTTTCTGAAATGAAGCATACCACAGCCATAGCATGGGTTAAGTTTTGCAGTATTTTCATTCTGCGTGTTTTGGCACTACTGTCTTTTTTCGAACTACTTATTCTTGAGGCGTGCCATTTTGCTCTATTTTCACTGTATAGTGCCTTAAATTAACAATTTTTGGCATTCTTCCGCAACAGCCTGTATCGTTAACTTTAAATTCCGTTCAAGTTTTGTACGGATTTGAGAGTGTATTCCGCATCTTTGCTTGATGTTAGACCTTTAACGAAGATTAAGCATTTACATCTCTGAGGATGATTCATCCAATTTAAATTTGTCACACTCACAGTTGACTTTACCTTCGTATGTGACAAAATCTTCATTTTCGTCCTTGGTAATGCATTGCCGACGTGTATAAAAAAGTGAATACTTTACACTAAAGATTTTTGATAATATCGACAGTGTTTCGGTAAATGTTTTCTGGAGTATTCGGCAAAATGAAATTCAGATATTTTTCATGTTCAGCGGGGTACAATTTTCGTAACAGAAGATGTACTTTCTTTTCATACGACCATCCTTGAAATTCTTCTTTGAAAATAGTCTCCTACCTTCTGAAGTACGATAGGAGTATACTGTTTTCTTCTAGAATTTAATTAAATTCACTACTTGAATTAGCGACTGATTCGGCAAAAGTGAAATTGACGCAATGTCTGTTCCTTGCTTTTTCTGGATTGCTTTTATCTGTTCTTGATATTCAATACGCTTCCGTTGCATTTGTTGTAATAGTTGCTGAATAATTATCTTCAGTTCTTCCATAGTGTATTATCTTCGTACAAGTAGTCCTTAACTAGGAAGAAAAAGCTTTTGTGTTTTCCTAATAGCCGTATATCATACAACCTTGGAGTTTATCGACTTCCGCGTCACGCTATAAATATACACAAATGCCACAAAATTCTTTTCCGTGAAGTTTTAATTTTAAATTAGCTATTTATGCTAAACGAGAGGAAAAAAATCGTGTGAATTCGAATCCTCGTCGCCAATGTTATATCTTCGGTCCATTTAATGAAGATAACATAATCAAGAAATATAATGTCGCCTGGTGTCGATGAAATTTTCCTGAATTCGGTAGTAGATCTCTCTCTCTCTCTCTCTTTCTCTCTTTTTCTCTCTCTATTGACGATTCTCGGCATCAGTATATATGTATTTGGACAAGTCCACGTCATATTCTGGAGTGGTGTGTTCATCTCCACAACAATATGTTTGTGTGTGTGTGTGTGTGTGTGTGTGTGTGTGCATGCATGTTTGTGCGAATGTGAATGATAAAATTATTTTACACGATATTAATTTATCAGCATAATCTCCATACTTGCTAACAGTATTTATATTAATTCCATCGATCTAACCCTATATAATGAAAAGTTTAGGTCGGAATTCAGTTCATAACGACAGCAGGGTATGAGCTTATTGATTCACAATATATATATGTAAAAAGCAGACTGATGCTTAAAGTTACTTTTAAAAACCTTCAAAGTCTACAAAATCCGGTCATCCCAAGCACTTTCGCATTACCGACAAGTTTCATGATATAAATCGATTTTCAGATGCCTGAATAGATGGTAATTGTCCATTAATTAATTTGCAAGGACCGACTGTGACCAGAACTCCGTCCACCTTCGTAATAATCACGCACACGCACACGCACACGCGCACACACACACACACACACACAGATATACACGTGCATACGTATGTACATTCAATTATATATATTTATGTGTTAGGATGTGTTTGTCTATTTGAAAGTGTACAGAGATATGAAAAATAAACATCTCTAAATAAAGTTAAGCAAAATTTGATGCAAATTGATACTTAGTGGACTTGCCATTAGCAGATTTTCCAGTTTTTACTCTTTCAGGCGTCGAATTTTTCATCTTTCCATTCAAAACACGAAGCAAATCTTTTGGAGAAGATTTTCTGCTCCTTTTTACTTCTTTTACGATCTGAAATGGCGTAGACATACGTAATCGGATTCCTGTCAGGTGACAGCATTGGGCATAAGATTCGCTTAATCCATTTTTGAACTTGCTATTCCTGTGTCGTTTTGTGCAATATAGCATGAACTCTATCGTTCCTGAAAAAGAGGCTATTTTGTCAAATAACCGTCACAGAATATTGCCAAAAGTCCCCCCCCCCCCCGCAGAATGGAATCGTATTTTTGTATTGATATTCACTGTGCATTTCAGAATATTTGAACAAACAATATTCCAAATAATTCCTCACGCAGTAATCCAAATTACGTCATGTTTAGTAGTGGGTTAAGGATAGTTCATAACAATTATCGGTTTCATAATTTACAGACCCATACACGTTCACTGTTTGAAAACAGAGTAAATGAGAACTTATTTAAATTAAGAAAAATGACAAAAATTCAAGAGTAGGGCCACCTGTATTATTCTCAATTTTCACCTCTGAATGTTTATCGATTTCGCAAGTAACTGGTTCTTCTCGTTACTCCATCCTTATCTCAGTGATTAAGATATTGTACTGTCGTACTTGGGATGATTTTGTTATAAATATTTACTATCATCAATCCGGCATCGTTGGGATATATATATAGTTCCGGATAAGTGATTTTTATGGGTTACTGACTGTTATGTTAGAATACACTTGACCAACAGCTATTTCTTCCTAACTTTAAAATACCTAGTAAATAAATATTTTCTGGTTAATAAAGGGAAAAACATTAAATGAAAATTAAGCAACATTTCAACGAAACACTAGTAAAATAAAAGTTACAATTAATTTTGTCTTTGTTTCTTTATGTCATAAACTGCAATTGAGACAATGCTGTATAAATCACACAAGCTTCGCACAGACATGCAGTTGTCAAGTTCCTTTCAAATGGCATACTTTATATTTTATGGTCAATGTATGGCGTTTGTGCTTCACACCTCAACAAGCACTTCCTGTATTCATTGAAGTCATGGTTGCGCCTAAATGTAAGCAGGTTATAATAATAACGCACAAAAGTTAGTATTTGAAAGTGTTCAAAAAAACATCTGATGCAGCAGTTAGTGCCACCAAACAGTAACGCTAAAACCTGAAAGTGTACATTAGTACCTGATTACTGATTTAAGCGTATTATTGTTTGTCGGATTGATGATGGTAAATCTGAATTCGACTTGCAATGGAATGTTTTCTAATTTTCAGTTTTCTCAGTCTACTTATACAATGAAACATTTCATTGGTTCCAATTAGCCTGAACGAAACGCAATAGATTTCCTTGTATTTCGCTTTACAAACCTTCAAAGCCTCCAAAATCCGGTCTTTCACATAAATTCACTTCTAGCTTTTAAATCTGACAATCCCTTGTTTCCTGGAATACGAGGTACTGTGAAATGATTGCAATATTTTCCTCCAAGGGTTTTATTGTAAAGTGAATAATTATCAATCATTACTTATTAATTGTCATGATATCTATTTAGTTTTGTCATCTCTCTGCGTGTTTGTAAAATCATCTAGGTCGGTCAAAATTACATAATGTTCATAAATGATATTAGCGATTTTAGCAGTCCTTTTAGTAATACCATATTAATTCCAATTATTGTGTAGACACAGATATGTATCTCCAGCCAACAATTAGAAATGAATGTTTTTCGTCAACATCAATGCAATCAAAGAAACTAGCGCCTAAAAGAAAGACAACTTTAGGAATACTGAGTATGTAAATATGTTGTAGACTATAAAACGTATCAATATTTTCATCTTGTGTAAAACAGTAGAATTTCTATCGTTGAAACCAGCCGCATTTCTCCTATGAAATAAAATTAGTATTTGATTTCCAAATTAATGGCCTTATTAAACGCTGCTACGTTTTGCGTCTAAGTTTGGTTGGAGACAAGTAAAATTCTTGAATGAAATTACTAACCTCTGTGTGAAAATATATGCATCTCCTAACAGATTTGGAAACAAAAGTCCATGGGAATAGATATAGTTCGATATTTCAACAGACAGTAAAAAATTGTGCATACGCGGTATGATTGTCTGGCGATTTAATCGACTGACTCACGGACACGTGGACGACTAAATAACTGATCTGGAATCGTTTCAGAAAAGTATCTACCAATGTGTCTATCTTTGCCGGTTCGTGTCAATACTTTTGTATTTTAAATCTTGGTATCTCATGCTTGCTCACGTTTAAGTCACTTTTGGTAACTATTTACACGCATCTATGTGTTTGAGATTATTTAAATTTATGCGTAATAAAACATTTATAGAATCTTATATGGACAATTCTTAGCGTAAATGTATTGCACCACTGAAGTCCTAATGAAGTGGAGGTGCGGATTAAATCATAACACGAGACTTGAATCTTCAGTACTTAACATTTCATGGACCCTGCATTCTTTAAATAAAAAGTGTTAGGTCTGACAATTTTAGTTTATGCCTGATGATGGTTATGCACATGAAACTTTAAGTAGCATCAAACGATGAGGAAGAAATATATAATTATTCTTAATACACCCATATATATATATATATATATATATATATATATATATATATATATATATATATATATATATATATATATATAAGGAAACCCAAAAAGTTCTGTCCGTTTTTTGATTAGTCATTGAATGAAGTTGAAATATATACGAAATGCATGTAGCAATTGTTTTCAAATTCGGACAGCCAGAAGTAGGAACATCAGACGTTATAAAAAACACACGCACCGTGCCCGGCCATCAGTTATAAGCCGGGCAGCTGTGAGAAGGATGGATGTGTCTAGAGATCTCGTTCGGAGCTGTTTGCTTTACGACTTCAAAGTGGGCTTATCAGCAGCTGCATCAAGTCGCTGCATATGTCAAGCATTTGGGGATAGTGCTGTGGATGAACGTACTGCAGGGCGTTGGTTTCGAAAATTCAAGTCGGGAGATTTGTCTCTCCATGATGAACCTCGCAGTGGACAACCACAGGTCTTGAATGACGGAGTCCTGAAGGCGACCATTGAAGAGGACAGTAGTCTAATGTGTGTTGAACTTGCAAGACAGTTCAACGTTTCCGATTAAAGAGTTAGACTTCATCTGCACCGCCTAGGTAAGATGTACAAAATGAGCAAGTGGGTTCAAGTGGGTTCCGCAAACGCTGTTGGAGGTCCACAAGGGACAACGAGTGGCAGCCTGCGTATCGCTGCTTTCTCGCCACCGTACAGCATCCTTATTCAATCGAGTGCTTACCAGTGATGAAAAGTGGGTTCTGTACGAAACTCCCAAGCGTTCCAGACATTGGTTCTCTTTTCAGGATGCTGTCCCACGCAAGATTATGCTTTGTGTCTGGTGGACAGGTCGTCAAGTGGTTCATTATGAACTGCTACCAACGGGCCAAACGGTCACTGAAGACCTATGCTCGCAGAAATTGAAACGTGTGCAACAGGCATTGCGCCAGAAGGAGCCAGCACTGGTGAATCGCAAAGGTGTGCTTTTCCTCCATGACAACGCCGGGCCGCATGTCGAGCGAGTGGTCAGGGATACCATACAGCTACTTGGGTGGTAGACTTTGTGCCATCCACCTTATTCACCTGACCTTGCGCCATCCGATTACCACGTCTTCCACTCCCTGGATAATCATCTTCGTGAGAAATCCTTCACCAATGAAGCAGACTTGCGCAAAGCCCTCACGGACTTCTTTGCGTCAAGAGTTCTACCGCAAGGGCATTGAACAGCTGGAGACACGTTGGCAGAAGGTGCTGGATGCCGATGTCGATTATTTCGAAGACTAAATATAAGTTACTGTGAAGCGTTTTCTTTTTTTCCTTTAAAAACGGACAGAACTTTTTTGGTTACCTTGTGTGTATATATATATATATATATATATATATATATATATATATATATATATATATATATATATATATATATATATATATATATATATATAGTAATGATACAATAAGTTAATCCTTTTGGAATTTTCAGGAGGATATAGATTCAAGGAGAGCTCTATGTCAAAAGATAGAGCAAAATTATAGTTAATTAACGAATATCAAACAGTTAAAGTCCCATAGGTAATAATTTTTATTTCATGAGAGCTCTAAAAAAGTAGCTTTCAATATTCAAGACCTACAACCTTTGCAAAAATGTTCCTTTTTAATATTGTTTACAAATAATTTGTTGAACGAAATATATCAGCGTTGAAATTTGGACGTTGACAGGACCAGACGGAATTGTTTGCAATTCACACTGAACTAACTACATTTTATGCCCCTCCAACCTCCTCAAATAACGTTTTTAGAGCTCTCATGAAATAAAAATTATTAACTATTGGATTTTAAGTGTTTGATATTCTTTAATTAATATATATATATATATATATATATATATATATATATATATATATAGAGAGAGAGAGAGAGAGAGAGAAAGAGAGAGACTGTAAGAATAAAAACAAGCAGTGTTCTTCCATAAATATACCAAATTTAAGAAAAAACAATGTCCATTTTATATTTATATTTACATATGCTATATCCTTGATATTGAACACTTTAACCCATAAATATAGCATACCTCAAAATTATATCTTTTATCACACACACACACACACACACACACACACACACACACATATATATATATATATATATATATATATATATATATATATATATATATATATATATATATATATTAATTGGTGGGTGGATATGTGTATGTACTCCGCGCTTATCAAAAATATATATATATTGGCAGCACAACTGCTGGAAGTGGAGGACAACAATCATGGATCTCGCTTGTACGATTCTTCCTTACGAAAAGTTGGTAAACTCTGTTGCATACAAACACGTGCACACACTAACACAGGGACACAAACACATTCATATATATTTACATACATTTCAATAGGCATGTGCATACATAATATTTGCATTCATGTCAATTGGCATGTTCTCAGTGTGCGTGTGCATGTGTGAAAGAGAGAGAGAGAGAGAGATAGACAGCGAGTTAAATTGAGCAAATTGTGATTGATATTATAGAAGTAAATTAATCTTGAAATATTTAAACAAGAAAACAAAATATTACAAGAGAACCTGGTTGTCGCATGAACTACAGATCAGATATGAAATTAATTTAAGAAAAAATCGATTGACGAAGATCATAGATTTGAAATATGAAGTCTTTGCCCATAGGCCATCAGAGTGAAAAATAATTTTAATGTATAGGATATGCGCACATACAAATGTCCATGCTTACATGAACACACACACGTTCTTGCTTTCACACGTTTATACACATTGACACACTCAAAACCAACACCCACACGCATGTTGTTTACATATGCAAATCATCATTAAACTGCTAACTGTTCTGAAATGTCATAAAAATATATTTTATGCAATAAATTAATAAAGATTTAAATCGTGTTTTACAAGGAAACACTGTGATCATATTTGATTACTAAATTTGTTGATAAAATATTCTTCATAATCAATTGTATAATTAGAAGTAATTGAATCGTTGCTTACGAATTTAAATTAAGTGAATTTGACATAGTGCAAAAGTTTGTCATGTCGAACGTAGGAATATAAAATTAAATATTCCGCTTCTAATTTATTGTGCTTTTAAGGGTTTTTCAATTTATTAATATAATCAACGTGCATTTTATGTTGTATTACTTACTCGACATTCAAATTATCTCAAATCACATGAATGCCTTTACTATTCGGTAAAGCAATTGCTTCTATTTCATATCATCCAATTTCTACTTTCGCACCAAAATGTCTACTCATTTAAAATAGGTTATTTTCTTCTAATGGTTTTACCTCATTTTTTATCCCTTGACCTCAGTCTGTGATATCCCTATAGTAGAAGTTTCTAAAACAATTTTGAAAAGTCTAATCCTTCACAGTATATTTTGTAAAAACAGCAAATATACTTTTTTTTGCATTTGATTAGTAATTCTACCTTTCTTAAAATAAAAAAGATCGTTTTATTTATGTTATTTACATCCATCTTCAAAGATACATCCAATAAATAAAATACACTAATTCGGATAATTTTAATAACTGTCACAATACAATCAAGTTCAATCTTCTTGAATGAAGTTAATAAAAAATAAAGCCTCTATATCCTATATCTATAATATCATAGTGAATGCTGGACAATCACTTCACAAATGAAGAAACTTGAAGCAACAGGGATGAAGGTTTACAGACAAACATGGAGAATACTATGGGTAAAAAATAGGAATAACGAAGAAGTTTTAAGGAAAATGTGAACCATAAGGAAATCTATACATACAATCTGAAAGAGAGAACTGAAATTTCTGATTAAAGAGAATTTAACACCCACAAAAAAAATTGAAGACAAAGAAGTAAGGAGGTAAAAATAAAGACAATGAGAAATGGCGTAGCTGAGTGAATGGATGCCAGAACAATGTTTGGCAAAGAGTTAAATATTTCTCAAAAGACAAGGAGCTGTGGAGAACTATAATAACTCACTGCATGAAGGGACATGATGCATAAAAGACGAAAAAGAAGAATGTCATCCAACGACAAAAAAAATGAATGAACTTTAAGCAGTAACTGATCTACTGATTTGGAATGAGTAATTTCTAACCTCGAAGATAATAATTAAATAACAGGGTATATAATAATAATAATAATAATAATAATAATAATAATAATAATAATAATAATAATAGGACTCGGGAGGTTGGGATGGCAGTCAAATTAGGAGAAGGATTGCACCGAATTATAAACCATGGTGAAGCCAAGCTATCCTTCAAAAGAAACCATGATAATTCAATGATAATAAAGGAAAAGAAACAATTGGGGCCCATAACCATCTACGCCTTGACATGGCATTTAAAAATGTCTAAAATCCATCCTACTACGAAGGAGGACGAAGGTTCGAATCCTGCTGGAGGCCATATATTATTTATTAATTTTTCGAATGTACAGGCCAGTAGACGAAATAAATACTGTTTAAAAACGAGATTATCCACTAATGTAGAACAAATATGTTGGATCAGTTCTTTATCAATGGCTTTGTTTATGTATCGGATATGAAACTGAGAACATATGGCTTTCTAACAAAAATCTGAATGAGATTTACATTAAGGCAAATAGAAGCTTGTTTGTGAGACTCTCCGTAGTAGAATGGTCAAAAGGAAGACAGGTCAGACGGTACTTCTTCCTACGAAGAGAAGCGCAGGTTCGAATTCTGCTGGAGAGCATATCTTATTTAATAATTTTCTGGAATTTTTCTAGGTTGACGAAAGACACTGTTTAAAAAATGGACGTTCTATTCAAATACGGGTATCCATCAAAAATAACATTTTAAGTAATTAAAATAAATAAATAAATAAATAAATAAATATATATATATATATATATATATATATATATATATATATATATAAAATCGTTTCGTAATCGTTAATAATAGTAATATTTTTTGTTTATTTATAATATATTAACATTATATTTATTTCTTAGTTTATTTTGTTGAAAATTTTTAAATGCTTAAATTAATGTCAAATGTTAATTGCCAAATATATAAATCTGTTTTTTAAATTAACCGCTGTGACACGCACCGGTCGTCGCAGCGGTAATATGTGACACCCACTGGTGGTCGAATCCTGGTTTACCACGGCACCAATATGTGACACCCACTGGTGTGGCCGCAGTAGTCGCAGCGCCAATATGTGACGTCCACTGGTCACATCCCCAATATGTGACACGTCGCGGTCGGTCCGTGATCAAATCCCAGTTGCGGCGCTAAGCTGTAAGGTTTCTTCCACCAGCGTTTTGGGGTTGACTCTTTGTTGCTGCCACCAGCCTGTGTCCCGGTCGATCTGGTCGTTCCCGGTTCGATATCAGCTTTGTCGTTCCCAGCTCACCTCCAACGTCTGGTTACCGAAGTAACTGCTTTGATCTCCAGTCTTTGTGCTTGTGACTTTGATCTTAGGTAGACGAAACGAATCAGGCGTCGGGCCGTAGTGCAAGCTGAATCCGGGGTAAAGGTGATATCGCACAAGCGTAAGTAAAAGAAATAATAAAACAAACTCAAGAGGTTCAAATATGTTGAGAATAACAATTATCTTTATCTGTCTGTTGAATACAGGAGTGTGTTTCTCTCCCAGCCCGTTTCTATGGATTCATGACACTTTTTGCGTTTCTTAAGCGAGTTTTGGTATCTTAAGTCGTTCGTCAATAAAACTTGCTTTCGGTAGGAAGACTAAGTCGAAAGAAAGGACGTGGAAATCTTTTGGTCAGCTTCTGCGAGGCACGGTCTCCAACTGCAACTCCAACTCAACTGTTTAACTGCCTGGGGACGTTCGTTTATATGGATACCGACCAAAACCCGGTGTGGGGCCTGGCGTGGTTTGGGTTCCTCGATAATTCTCGATTCCCAACAAGAACTCTCTTTGTTCTTAGACCAGGAAAATTAACTACTTCCCATTATTGGAAGATTAATCACTTTCCATTTCGGGGGTTCCTCTTTCGTTCGTGAGGGAAGGTCGGAGGAGAGTTATCCTCCTAGACTCTTCCTTTCTCACATTGGTATCTCATACCAATCCCCTCAGTGGGTCTTAACAACTTCTCCACCTTTCTCATACATTCACTTCCGCCTATCCCCCCTGCTACCACTTGACCAATGATCTCTCGGCAGTGTGGGTGTGGCTAGACTGGCACTCTTAAAATTATCATCCAGAATTTTCTTAAAGCTGAAATTCCCCCAAAACAATTTTCATATCCACTTACGTCTTTGGCCGATCAAATGAAAAGAAGGAACAAATATAAATGATTCTTTTAACTGTTTCCTATTTTATCTATGTAGATAACATAAGTAGACTGTATTATTTATCTATGTAGTGTTATTTCTTGGTTGATTTGAACACGTCTTTACACATACACTAAACAAAGTTGTAAGCCTAATGCGTATGGTAGTTATAGCAAGGGGAAAATGATCCGATCTCACTCAAAAACCGAGAGGAATTTTTTATAGATCCTAAATATGAACAAAGACTATTTCAGACTGAATAAGTATAGATTGCTGACAACGTTACATCAAGCTGCCACATATTCACAAACTTGGTATTCCGTTGAAACCTATAGTCAGCCTTAGAAGCTCAGAATGTCACTCGTTGAGCCGATTCCTGGCGGATATAGTCAACCTATTAATAGGGAAGTTCTCGTCATATATTCGTCAGAATACTTCATGTAATCAATCCGAGACGATTTGACTGGTTGCCCAACGCTAGTGTGCACGTGTTTTGGTGTTCATAAGAGAAAGTCACTGAAAAGCTTGTCCTGTATTCTCCAGCAGTACCCAGTAAATCTTGTTCGCTGCTAAATAATTTACGAACTGGGAGGTAGATGACCATATAGCTGCTTTTATGTTGAGCGATGTTTCCAGGATAGATCGAATGCCATACGCAACACCCTTGTATACCTGCCATCTAGCTTTTCCAATCATTTTGTCAGTGCCTACGCGATACTATCATACAACAAGACATATAGCTGTGGCTTGGAAGAGGTTATGTTTATTTTCTTAGGTAAAGAAGATTTCCAGTCTCATGTCAGCTTGTCCATTGCAGTCCAAACTTTGCCAATGGGTATATTCAGATCACTTTTAGTGGAAGAGATGTTACTTCAAAGATAGATGAACTGATCAACCATTTTAATGTCTTGCCTGGAGATGGAGCCCTGCTGATTAAAGTACATGAAGTATGATTTGTCTGTATTTACATATAGACCGATTTCTCTTACTGATTTTTCTTTACTGTGTAATAGTGATTCAGTCTGTGTGGTTTTATCTGCAATTAGTGCGAGGACGTTGGTATAAACTGTCTTTGTGATGGTTATGTCGGATATCTCTTCGTCTAACTTGTGTAAATGTATGTCCGTTTTCCTTGATTTTCCTCGTAGAAATCTGTCATATAATTGAGATATATAATAAACAAGTAAATTGTAAGCGTCAAAAGCCATTGTCTTTATCAGGATATCGATATAGCCTTTCTATCTTTGCGCAGCATTATTATGGCACTGAAAATTTCGTTTGGAATACCATAAGCCAGTGGAATTCTTCTTCTATGTATCGTCTTTTATATGATTTCATTTAAATACTTACATTGTGTTAGAAGGATGTATATATAATGACGAACCAAAGCATAATAAGGAGTTATTTTTTCATGTGATTGCAAATGAGTTCTTATTTTACCAGTCAAAAACTCTAGATGATCTCGAAAAGTTTGGTCTCAAATCTGATGCCAGTATGCAAACAGCAGGCTTTGTTAAACTGCTGTAAGCAATGTAGGTTTTGCAAAATGAATCTGTTGGTCTAATATTAAGTGCTTAATAAGATTGAAATGTGGGATATTTATTTACCAGAGCAACAAAGCGAAATCTTCATGTTCGTGAAACCAATGAAGGGAGGCATCACAGCGGACTATTACACAGTTGTATGGTTTCATTACTATCGTAGAATATTGTTAGTATGAAAGGATGTACATCTTTTCAATGAATGGGTGGGATGGCACAAAGTACCTTATGTATAAAAGATAGGACCAAGTGTTTCTCAGCAGAATATCACTCAAACCATCAAACAAATTCTACTAGTTTGTTTTCCTACAGTGCACTTTGGTGAAATCGCTTCTTCATTATAACGTCATAAATATACCTCGCCATCCACTTTATTTAGTAGAAGGTGAGACTAGTCAGACCAGTAAACTTGTATACATTGATATAGTTACAAATGGAAAAACGCTTTCGGTGATGACCTTTGGTATGCAGCTACGCAACTTTGTATACAATAGTCCGCTGTGACGCATCCCTTCCTTCACTTTCCTTCACTTCTTTGTCGAATTTGTGTTAGCTATTAGTTACCAGAAAAAACCTCAGTACACTTCTCACATTAATATGTCTAATGCACTGAATATTATGTCAACGCCTGATGATATTCAATTCCTTAGAACTCTTTTAATTTCTACGCAACGCAATTGAATATGAGCTCTCTAGAAACTGTGTCGTTTTTTAAATGTTCTGATCTAGTTTTCAGGCCATAAACATTCGGACACTTAAATTAAGTCACTTGAATTCTTTTTATTCGTAAATGCGTTCATCCCATCACAATAAAGTACTTAAGGCGTATCTACCTGCTTATCTCTAACAATGACATGCGCAGTTGTTACAAGAAGGAGTTGATATTCTTGTCACATATGACTATTGACAATCATTTTGATACATCTGTGTATATTAAAGATTTCTTTACCTAGTTGAGATAAGAATACAATATATATATATATATATATATATATATATATATATATATATATATATATATATATATATATATATAACCCTGTTGCATTATTCTGGAAATACATCTTAAATCTTTTGAATATATTATCTTTTTGTATATGCATGCGAACATTATTGTTAGTATTAAGAGAAAAATGCTGATCGAAATTCTGTGTAAATTTATCTTTAGAAACAACAGTGTTGACTTCATTTTTTTGACAAAATTAATTTTACAATTTAATGCCAGTTTTATAAACAGTTATTTATTAACCTTTTTCTGTCAGGCACAACTTAATCCACTAGTGAATTAGACGAGCTTATTAATTATCACACTACACTCTAGATTTGCGCCAATTTCTCCTTTTCTTCTTAAAGAATATTCTTAAGACTGAAAATATTAATCCAAAAGCTTTCCGCACATAACTATATTTACATATTGTTATGGTCCAAGGTTAGGACCAAGGAAGAACAACACGAACACAAGAGTAGAAATAACAAAGATATATTACACAAAATAATACAAGATGTGGAAGGTGTTAGTATGACTGTCAGTCTGATTTGGAGTGAACTACTATTGGCTCGACTCGATTCCGTCTCGTCCCTCTGTCTTGAGAGTCGCAGCATTTATAATGACAGGAAGAGTTTACTCTGTCGTTATAGATAAAGTCCCATAACAGCCCCTACCAAAGCTTTTACCTCGCAGGAGAAAAATATTAATTTTTTCTCTTTGGATTAATCATCAAAGGCTCTGTAAATTTTCTTTTTCTGCTTGATTTCCGCGGTTCTGAAATTGCTTGAGGCCTTTGCATATTGAATGTGTCAAATATTGTGTCCATTACTTCCTCCTCTTCCTGAGGTAGACCGTTGGAATCCTCTAACAACCACTTTCTGATCTGATTTAAGTGCCTTTTATGCGAGAACTTCGCACCCTGAATTATGTAAATGACGTTCCCGATTCGTTTCTCTATTGTAACTGGCTCCCAATAGGATATATTGTTTTTGAACATTTTAAAAAAACTTTCTCCCCTGGGTTAAATTTTCTTTTTGGTACAAACGACGTTGGTGATTGCTTTGTTTGTTTTTGGCAGTAATTTGTCGAATACCGATCTACTTTTTCGAGCGAACATCACTTCCGCCGGTGATAATGACGATGGCGTATTACTGTTCGGTGTAATTCCATACACTTGCAAGAATTGTTGCAAAGCCTTTTCTGTAGGTACGTCATAAGCTTTCCTTAGTGCTCTTTTTAATGTATCTACAAACCTCTCCGCTTGCCCGTTTGATCTTGGGTGATTGATGTGTTTCACCTGAAAAGTTTCACAAAATTCTTGAAAATCCGTAGATGTAAATTGTATCCCATTATCGGTGACTAAACAATGAACCACTCCGAAACGAGCAAACAGCTCGTGAAGGCAATTTATTGTAGTCTCAGAAGTAGGTTTTCTACAACGAAATACTTCTGACCATTTGCTGTAACTGTCTACAACAATCAAGTAGTAAAAACCATCTAATGGACCTGCGAAATCTATCTGTATTCTCGACCACGGTCGATCTGTCTCCGGCCATGGCTTATAAGTGATCGGAGGTGCCTTGGCTGCTAAAGAACAGCCCTTGCATTTGTCCACCATATGTATAATATCTTGATTCAGATTTGGCCAGTACACGTAATTTCGCATTAAGGATTTCATCCTGTTCTTTCCTGGGTGGCCCATGTGAAAATCCTTGAGGATTCGCCTTTGTAGCGTTTTCGGGATTACTACTCTTTCATTATATAGCAGAACATTATCACATAACGAAAAACTGTCTGATATATGCTTATCTTTTCCTGCAAATTTTGTTTTCGATTCCTTTATAAATTCGTCATTCACTGCTTCGTTTCTTATTTATTGTAATGTGACGGGGAGATTTCGAATTGTGCTACATAATGATGTTCTAATATCTTCCTCATATCGTTGAGCTGCAATACGGAATCTTCCAATGGGTCCGTTTTCTTTGGTATTAGTCTTGAAAGACCATCTGCATGTCCGATTTTGTTTGATGGAAGATACTCCAATTTAAAGTTATAGTTTAATAAAATAGTTCCTCATCCTAGCAATCTATTAGCACTGTAGACAGGTAGACCTTTCTTTGATCCAAATATTGTCAATAACGACTTGTGGTCCGTCTGTAAGGTGAAAAATCTACCGTAAATATATCTGTGAAATCTCGTAACCGCAAAAATAATCTCCAGCTCTTCTTTTTCGATTTGCGAGTAATTTTGTTCGGCTGGTAGCAATGTTTTTGACGCATGCGCGATTGGTTTTAGTGTCCCATCTGGCATTTTATGAAGTATACATGCACTCACGTCACTCGCGACTATTATTTTCAATTTTGGATCATAATGCGCTAAAAATGAATCTGCTGTTAGAGTCTTAATGATTTTGTCGAAAGTTTTCTGACATTCATATGATCATTCCCAAACTTTTTCCTTCTTCAACAGTTCGTTTAGGAGTGCGCGTAATTTGTGCATGTTAGGAATACATTCTTGATAATAATTTACTAAGCCCAATAAGCTTTGTAACTCGGCTAAATGTTTTGGAGCCGGCATTATTTTTTATTGCCGTGGCGCTTTCTGGGTCTGGTCTTCTTCCTTCTTCGTCAATAATATGGCCCAGGTATTTTATCTCCTTCATAAAGAAGTCACATTTATTTTCTTTTACTTTAAAACCGTATTTGTGCCTGAAAACCTCTTGAACGTGTTCCCAGTGTTGTTCAATATTTTTGCTATTTATCAGGATGTCATCAAGGTATGCGATCGTGAAATCCAGTCCACCTAGCATAGTGTCCATTATTTGCTGAAATATCGCCGGCGCGACCTTGATCGCGAATGGTAATCTCTGGAACTTATATAACCCTTTATGTGTGTTTATGCACAACAACCTCGAGTTTTCCTCATCTATTGGTACTTGTAGGTATGCTTCGCTCAAGTCTATGTTTGAAAAAAATTTTCCTCCGTTAAACTTTGTGAAAACTTCCTCTGGACTAGGGAGTGGATAGTGATAATCCTTAATCGCTGCATTCAATCCCGTCGAGAAATCAGCGCATACTCGTATCTCACCCGATTTCTTTTTCACGTAAACCGTAGGTGCGGCCCATTGACTATATTCCACCTTTGTCAATATACCGGTTTTCACGAGTCTATCCAAATCTCCGTCTATTTTTTCTAATGATGCAAAAGGTACATTTTTTCTTCTTAAAAATGGGTGGTACATTTTCTTTTAGTTCGATTTTTGCCGTCATTTTTTTACACCTCCCGAGGCCGGCTGAAAATACGTCGGGGAAACTCTCCTTTAATTTCTTCTTCAATTTCTCCACCTCGGTCGATAACCTTTCCACTTTTTGGCAGAACGTATTTAATCCCAGAGGTCAAATTTCTGCATCCAGTCATTTCCAAATAAATTTTCCGTATTTTTTAGAATATACATCTTTAATTTCTTGGTCATTCCGTTGAACGTCACATTTGTAATAATTTCCCCCTCAAATTTGATTTTTCCTCCTGTTACTGACCTGGCTAATTTATCTGTTCTCAACATAGTCGATTTGTTTCTTCCACGTCTGTAAGCTAATAATGTTTAAATCTGATCTAATTGTAATCTGATTTTTTTGTTTAACATATCTACTTGTACGTATTTTCGTATATGTATCCCGTCCGCTTTGTCAGTTCTAGTGACTCTTCCTTTTTCTTTGTTCTACAGTGCGAACTTTTATGTCCCACTTTATTGCACGACAGACACATCTTATAGCGGTATGGACAATCTTTGTACCACTGCAAAGTCCCACAGCGATAGCATGGACTAGGTGGTGGTTTCTTCTGAGATTTCATTTGACTTTTTGTAGTAAAATAATTTGTTTGGTTTGATTTTGAGGAGGGAGAAAAACGTGTTTGTCGTTGCACTTTTCGTATGTGAGCGATGCCAGACTCTTCTATATCTTTCGAGTCCTTTTTACGCTTATACATCTCTGAAAGTCATCAGCCAATTTTTGTAGCGTCAATTCTGGTTCACTCTCAAGTTATGTTAGAATTCTCCGGCTGATCTCCGCATCTTTAGTCGAAACCAGGCCTTGGACAAATATCAAAGATTTAAAATTGTCCAGGCTGAGTTCAGATAACTTAAAGTCATCGCATTGTTTGTTTACTATGGAAGCGAATGTTATAGTCTGGGCTATCCCTTTTTTAAAAATTTAAACATTTCCATCTTTTGTGGAATAGTGAAGTGTTCGGACTAAATAATTCCGTTAAAAGTTTCACAGCATTCTTGAAAGTCAACTCATTCGTTTTCCTCGGTATGATGTAGTCTACGAATTTAGTGTATTCATTTGACAATAGTTTCCTCAGTAGTAGACGTACTTTTTAGCGTCTGAGTAATTCCCGCAATCAGACTCATATGAATCTTCATATCTTCTGAAGTAAGTCGCGAAGGTTTTGTATTCGTCCGGTGCATAAGTGAAGTCTTTGATAGAGCTCCATTTGCGAGAATGCCGCTTCATTTCCAGAATTTTGTCCTTTATTTGTTACTGCTCGTAGTAGTAATTCTTGTAGTTTGAGTTGCTTCTTTTCGTTTTTCTGTTTAATTTCCAATAGTTTTTCTTCGTTTTTCTGTTGAATTTCTAAGTTTTTCTTCGAGCCTAGTCTGTTTTTCTTCATTTTTTTGTTGCTTCTCGATTTGCATTTTCATTAGTTCCAATTTTGTGTAACTATTTTTCCTTTTTTCTCAGTGTAGACTTCAGGTCTTTGTCGCCTGTTGTTCTGGAACCTTAGTACGAAAACATTTTCCTGCGTAGAATTGATTCTGTTTTGGCTGACAGGTAAAATTCCTGTCTTCGTTACCACTGTTAAGGTTGGTGTAAAAAAAATTTTTTTTTTTTTATTTTTTTTTTCTCGCGTAGAACTTATTTTTCTTTTCTCAATACCTCTGTTGCCTGTTATGGACGACCGATAGCAAAAATATTTTTTTAGATTCTCCGCGTAGAACTTGTTTTCTCAATATCTTCGTCGCCACTGTTATGGACGACCGATAGCAAAGATGCTTTTTTTTTCAGATTCTCCGCGTAGAACTTGTTTCATCAATATCCTCGTCGCCACTGTTATGGACGACCGATAGCAAAGATGCTTTTTTTTTTCAGATTCTCCGCGTAGAACTTGTTTCATCAATATCCTCGTCGCCACTGTTATGGACGACCGATAGCAAAAAGGTTTATTTTTTTAGATTCTCCGCGTAGAACTTCGTTTCTTTAATATCCTCGTCGCCACTGTTATGGGCCAAGGTCAGGACCAAGGAAGAACAACACCAACATAAGAGTAGAAATAACAAAGATATATTACACGAAATAATGATACAAGATGTGGAAGGTGTTAGTATGACTGTCAGTCTGGTTTGGAGTGAACTATTATTGGCTCGACTCGATTCCGTCTCGTCCCTCTCTCTTGAGAGGCGCAGTATTTATAGTGTCAGGAAGAGTTCACTCTGTCGTTATAGGTAAGGTCCCATAACACTTATATTATTGCATTCTTACTTTTAATATTAAATACAAAAATAATAAAATATATAAGAAAAATGATTAATTTCTTATTTCGTTTTGTGGTTCCTTTAATGTCTGAAAATGTTGTTATTAGCCGTGGGCATTTCTGCATTTTGTTACTGAAATGATTACTTTAGGGAGAACAGTGATTTTCATTATTTGGAATTCAAATCATTTCCTTCAATTCTTAGAGTGTGTGTGCGCGCATGCGCGTGAGTAAAAGTTCGTTCGTGTTAAAAACAGATGCAGTGTCGAGAACGGACATTATTAATATTGGCCAAGTCATGAGACAGAAACAGGAAAAACTACGCTATCTAAAATTTACATGTCAAACTGAAGAAGATAATCGTAAGCAAAATGTCGTTATATGAATAATTCAAATACAAGCAACCGATTCAGTAAATCATTCAAGTAACAACCCCGTTTTCACACGCTGAGAGAAAGAAAGTGTGTGATAATAGGAGAGATGCTTTGCTCACTCATATAAACCTTACATGAAGGTACGATTTGCAAGCTGTATAGTAAGTTTGTAAGATTCTCTAGAGGAGTGCCCTTATAGCAGTCTTGTGTCAGAGATAGCTGCTCTTAGTATATATATATATATATATATATATATATATATATATATATATATATATATATATATATATTGCTTAAAAGAAACCAGTAAAACACCAACAGTAAAATGGAAATTAATAAGAAAAGCTAGAGCTTATAGGTCTTTAAATGGCCCATGTCCTTTGTGCATACATGAAAAATTATGCATTATTAAGTTTCTGAAAAATAAAAATTTACTAAATCAAAGAAATGAAATAGCTACTTTTTGTAGGCACTGTCAAATATTTTCCCGAAGTAATAATTAATTTTTGAAAAAATAAAATAATAAAGAATATAGATAGAACATACATTTTTATGTTTGACCTTTAATTAATAATTAAATTCTTATATATTTGTAAAAATACTGTATATTCTATTTGTTATTAAAAGGTCAAATGGTACTTTAAATCTATAAGAGTGAAGTTTAATTAATAACATTTAGTAATAATAATATGTCTTGGGCATATTTAAATGACCCTTTTAGAAAATCTTTTTATATAAAAATATCAATTAAGCGGATGAATAAAAATGCCAAAATGTTGTTTTCATTGAAAACCCAGACGACTAACTAAATAACGGAAGTATACGTTGGTTAGCAGACACAACCACCCCACCTAAAGTTAAACTGATTTTGTAAGTTACATATATTGGATACATAAGCTATCCAGGGAAATTAAAACTCAGCCACCCCTAAATTAAAATAGATTTTCATTAACCTTGACAACTCATAATATCAATATTGTCTGCGCTTATAAATTAAGTAAATTTCTTTGAAAGTTTATTCTGACTATCGCTTGTCAGACAAGTTTTTGACCAGAAGTGACAAATTTCTTTTTTGAATTTATCATGTTTTCTTGCATTGACGAACTTTTTTCGGCCCACAGTTTATTCTTTAAGTTATTTGCAAAGATTTATTTTTCTTTTTTTCATTTATTCGCTTCTTTTGTTCAAATTTTTGTTTTTGGCTTTGGCCAAGATTTTTATTTTAGTCCGGTTTGACAAAGTCTTATCGAACTACTGCCTTTTTGTTTTCTTTCTGTTTATTTTTTTTCAGTTATCGAATTGAAAATGTAAGTTCATTTTAAGAAATGAAAAGAGAGAAAGAAAGAAAGATTTCTGATTTTTTCCTCCTTTTTAGTTTATACCCTCCCCCGTTTTATTTTCGATTTAATTTTCTTTAGCGACTTTGGTCGCGATCCTTTGTTTTTTTTTTGTTTATTTTAAGTTTTGGTTTGACAAGTTTCAAACCAGACTTTTGTATTTCTTTCCTTTTATTTAGCGACTTCGGCCGCATACTTTATTGTTTAATTTGGTTTGACTAGTTTCAAACCAGTCTTTAGTATTTCTTTTCTTTTTCTTCTTCATTTTACATTTTAACTTAATTGTTGACCAAAAAGAGGAGTTTTTTTATTGTTTTTTCTTTAACTTTTTCTTCTTCTTCTTGGCAGCCTTTGGGCGCCATTTTGAAATTTTAAAAGTCTTACTAGACTATTTATTTTATATTCTTTCTTTTATTTAATTTTTTTGAGCTAGTTTGTTTTTGTTTCTAATTTGAGTTAACTTTTAGTTTTCCCGTTTTTTATTTACCAGTCTTTATTTAAAAGTTTATTGTTGTTTGTATTAGTATTTATAAATAGTTTATTGTTTTATTTACTGGTGTATCCAGACTTTTTGTTTTGTCTTTCTTTATTTTGTTTAACTTCTTCTATTTTTAGAAGAATCTAATTTTTGTGCTTTTGCTTTTTTTCCATTATTTTCTTTTTTCTCCTTATCCCAACTCCTTTCCCTTTGTGAACAAAAACACATTAGAGCCGCTGAGAGAAGTTTTTCCTTTTTAGAAATGGCCGACGAAGTGAGTCGTTCGGTAGTAAAAAAGGACCTTTTTGGGCCTGCTGCTAAGGCTGACCCGGATAAAATTAAATAATAAAAAAACGGGGAAAGGTTACCCCTAATCTACCAGACAATGCGACTGCAAAGGATGCTAGTAGCACTGAAAATGGAGGGACCATGCCGGTCTCAAGCCAAAGTACTAACGACAAGAAAAAGGCTAAGGGCTACGCTCATCTTGTAAAAGAGGATGGGCTCCTTGAAGACGTCCAAGAACTGAAGGTAGTCGAAAAGAGAATGGTGTCGGTCTTCGTAGTGGACAAGCGTACGCGCAAAATTTGTCGCCCCACGAAAGACACCGTGATCAAATGACTTTTGTCCCTGGGGATTAAACCCCAAAGAGTAATAAAAGGTTCGGGTTTTTTCATGTGGGACATACTGCTGCCCACAGCCGAAGATTGCCTAGAAATGGCTAAAAAAGAACGTATCACGAAGGACCTCATTCTAAGGACAGAATACGAGGGTCGGCGAAGGACCTGAGTGGCCATATTTGAGGTCCCTCCTCAGGTAACGGGAGAGCACCTAGCTGCATTTTTTTATGCAGCACGGCCAAATTTTAGGGGCTCTTTCCGACAACCTGAACGGGGGATGGACTTTTGATATTATGCTGGATCGTTTGGCCTTCGTGTCCATCCCCAACTGTTTGGATTTTTCCGTCCGGAAAATTCCGGTCATTGTGACCGGTAGAAAACCTACTTGCTGGAGGTGTGGAGAGACTAAACACCTCTCCCCCTTCTGCACAGGGAAGAAGGCTCCTGAAGTTCCGGCCGCTGGCGACCAAAATCCCCCTCTGGCTGAGACCGTTAAATCCGCGGCGCCTGTAATGGGTCTATCTGCGACACGGACCGGTGAGGACAATCTCTCGATTGGGTCTTCGCCTACATTACCCCCCAAACCGACGCCTCCCACAAGTGTGGATAAGGTGAAGGAAGAGGGGGAATGGCGTGTCGTAGGTAGGGACAGAGGGAAGAACCAAACAGCGGGGCCTCTGTCCCATCATAACCCCAGGGATAAAAACACCTACAATCCCATTCCCTCTATCAGCTCTGAGGGCGACGCCTCGGCGTCATATGACAAAACTGCTTCACCAACCCAGAAGATGAACGAGCCTAGTTGGCAGAAGATTTTGGACCTTAAAAACTAAAGGAGAAACTCGATGCAAAGCGGGAAAAAAATCGCTGGGAGCACCGGGCCCCTCATCCTCTGTCCCGTCTTCCCCTTCATCTACAAAAAAATCATTTATTAAACCAACTCCGCCCAAATCACTGACGAGCACACCGTCTAAACCCAAATCACAATCTGACTGCCCATCAACAACACCTTCTCCTTTTAAGACCACTTCCCATAAACACACCTATCCCGACACCTACACAATCTCAAAAGAAGAGGAATAGAAGCCCCAAGTTACAGGTTGCAATGGATAGGAGAAAAAAGAAAATCAAGCCGCCATATCTCCCAGGGAAAGACGTCTGCCGCGTATCCCGGGAACAAGCGGAAAGAAATTTCGGGCAAATAAGAAACCCGAAGGCTTTAAAAATATTATGGAATTTTAGGCATATCAATGGAGTGGACATTGAAGTACACGAAAATTTCTAATCCGATCGGAGAGTATTGACCGTCGTGAGAACTGGCCAGGTACGCGGGAGATTTGGGGCATGATAGAGGAGGCAAATGCGTCTCTGAAATTGGTGCTCCCAGCGGCTTGACTACTTGACTACTTGACCCAGAGATGGAGGAAACAAATGAAAATTATAAAGGGAGGGTCCCCGTTTTTGTTCACCTATCCCTGTATACAGCGCTTAAGTTAACCTATCCTGCGGACATCGGCGGCTTGTCTCATGATGATACTGTCGAAATTGAGATGGCGTCTGGTTCAATGGGACGGGCTGTCAGTGTGCTCACGCCGGCCATGTTCTATCCTGGTGGACAACCCTAATTGATTGATAATGTCTCTCTCGTTGGCTAGTGTGAATGCCCGATGCCTGAGGTCGGAGTCTCGAAGGGTGAGGCTCTCTCGCGACCTTCAGCGCTTAGAGGTGAATATATGTTGTGTGCAAGAGACCCGTTTTTCTTCTCGCGATTATGAAGGAATTCTGTGTAAGGAGTTTTCTCTTTATTCAGCATGTTTTGACGGACGCTCGAGCTGTGTCTCTTGGCTGGCGAGCAAGTCTTTGAAGGCTGCGTGTGCTCTTGTCTTCGCAGATCCGGCGAGCAGACTTTGCGTGCTGGATGTTACCATAAAGGATAAGGCTCTGCGTCTCATTGGAGTTTATGGGCCCAATATCCAGGCTGAGCAGTCTGCTTTGTTTAGGCAGATCGGGCCGTTTATGATGACTTCACGTCGGCTAGTTTTAGCGGGGGATTGGAATGCCATCCTTGGCCCCGATATAGATCGTATAGGGTCAAATTCATATTTGGGTACTAACAGCTGGGGCATGAAACCTTTTCGCGACTTTGTCGACGGGTTTGATCTTGTTGACAAATACCGGAATGAGCACCCCCAGTGGGTAGCTTGGACTTGGAAAATAGTGGCAGCTCGGATGTAGGGGTGCGTGCTAGCTACCTCGATCGGGTTTTAGTTAGGAGAGTCGATTTAGAGCTCTTAGGATGTCCAAGTTTCCATTACATATTTTATTCGGATCATAGGCTTGCCCGAGTCCGTGTAAACTTAGATAAGCCTAAGGTTAGGATGGCTGGCTACTGGAAATTCAACTTCTCATTATTTGGTGATCAGGATTTCCGGGACCTGCTGCTACTAATGTTACAAAGGGAACTGACGGGAGCTGTGGTGGGAAATGCCTGGTGTGACAAATTAAAATCTAAAATTCGATCCTTTGCTGCCGATTTTAGTCGTCGACTCATTTTAGATAGATTAGCGGCGCAAACGACTTTAGAGCAGAAAGTTGATTGGGCAGTTAAATCCCGTGATAGTGGGGAAGTAGCCTTAGCTAAGTCAGAGTTGTCCTCCTTGCTTATCAAGAAGGATCAAGCTCTGGTAGTTAGGGCTAGGTTAAAAAGAATGCCATCTGAGGCGACGAATATGGCCGCAGAATTGCGTGCAGAGGAAAGTAGGAAAGCATCACGGCGGCATATCGCGTGCGTCACATTGCCGGATAAGCGGACCGTGACTATAAACTCGGGCATATGTGAGGCTTTTCGGGATTACTTTCGGGATCTTTTTACCAGGGAGCCCGGTCTGAGCCCTGATCAGTTCGACGCCTATTGAGCCGACTTTCCCTGCCTTGAGGCAGCTGAAGCGGCTGAGTATGAGAGTCCCATCACAGAGTCGGAAATCTGGGAAGCGTTGAAACAGGTTGGCCTGGATAAATCTCCGGGATTAGATGGTCTTCCCTACGAAGTCTACTTGAGGCAGTCACCCGTTTTCGTTCCTTTTCCGAAACTGATTTTCAATAACTGGATGAAGCAGTGGTCTCTACCTCAACGCTTCACCAGGGGTGATCAAGTTGCTGCGTAAGGACAAAAACGGTGGGGGATGGGATAGGTAATTTTCGCCCTTTAACTATGATAAATACAGAGTTAAAGATTTTGGCAAAGATCCGTTTGCAGCTTGTCCTGTGTAGTCTGATTGGCTCCGAACAGACTTGTGCTGTGAAGGGCAGGACTATTCAGGACAACCTTCACATGGTCCGCTTGATCATTGAGAAAGTCGACAGTGAAGCCGCGCTGATAAATTTGGATCAGTTCAAGGCCTTTGATAGGGTTGACCATCGATTCCTGGAGGCTGTTCTTTCGGCTGCCGGTTTCGGGCCGGACTTTCTCTCCTGGATCCGTCTTCTATATGCGACTCCCGGTGCGCTGGTGGAAGTTAACGGGGTAAGATCAGAACCTTTCGTATTGTCTCAATCTATTCGTCAGGGTTGTCCGCTTTCGCCTATGCTTTACGTTCTTGCGTTGGAACCTTTCCTTCGCAAGTTAAAGGCGAATCCGGTCCTACGCGGAATTTCCCTATCTGGTGCTACCACCTCGGCCAGGTATTCTGCCTATGCTGACGACGTTTCGGTTCTTATGTCGAGTAGAGCCGAGATTAACGAAGTCAGTAAAGAAATCAGTGGTTATGAGATGGTGACAGTGTCCAAGATCAACCGCGATAAGTCTGTTGGATTGCGGTTGGGTGCGTGGAAGGGAGTTTCTATTCCAGGACCTTTCCACTGGACGGATGGGCCGGTCAAGATACTCGGCGTCTGGTTCGGTTGGGAATGAATTGGTCGGAGGTACAAGAGAATGCCGAGATCGCAATTAATTTGTGGTCTCGGAGGAATCTTTCCATGAAAGGGAGGGCGGAAGTATGTGTCTCACATATCTACCCGATTCTCCTTTACCGACTCTCGGTACTTCCACTTCCGTCTGCCACACTAATTTCATTAGTAAGGCTCTTGTTCTCTTTCTTGTGGAGAGGCAAAGCCGCTATGGTATCTCGGGATATCTGTTGCCTTCATCCATCTGAAGGCGGTCTAGGTATGCCTAGCATTCAGATTCGTCTTGATATGCTTTGCATCGGGTTCCTAGATAGTTTGTGTCGCGAACCGGATGAGGAGGGCGCCTTCTGGAATGAAGACGCCCGTAGAAATTCCCATCCTTGAGAAGTGTGCACTCGTGCGAGGAGGAGGCCCACCGTTTACCCCGAGTCGAATGCTCCTTCTACCGTGAATGTCGTCTTGCTCTGAAACCCCTCTTACGGGCGTCGGATGGCCTCTCCAACTTCCAAACGTTGTCTCGTAGGGCATTATATGAAGTGTTAGTCAGGGGTCCATTCATGATGATCTGATTGACGAGCTCGGTCTTATGAAGGGGGAGGCTCGCTCTGGGTCGCAAAAAAATACTTTGCACGGCGGGCTTGGAGAAATCTCCAAACTGCCGACGCTGTGATGGGAAAGTCGAGACCCTTGGTCACGTCTTCTTTCATTGCAAGTTGGTTGCACAGTTGTGTAAGTTCGTTGGAGGCCTCATAGTTCGCATGCTGCAGGGAAAGCTCTTTGTCCTTTAGGCCTCTTCTGTTTGTAGTAATGTGGCGCCGCCGTTGACAAAGGCTGAACTTCATGTGTTCCACTGCTTGCTAGGTGTTATGAGAGTCGTGATTTGGTCGACACGTCAGAAGGGATTCTATGGAGGTGAGAAGTTCACCTCTTTCCAACTGATCTTGTACTTTAAGCATCAGCTTAAAGTCAAGATTAGGACGGAAAGGCGGCGACTCTCTTCATCAGAATTCGGCAAAAGGTGGGTAAATCTTGCGCGACTGTGTAGAGTGAAAGGGGCTGAACTGGAGTGATACTTTGACGTCGGTTAGGTACAGGATTTTGTCCTTCCTTGGTTGAACAGAGACAACCCGTCCCGATATTAGGCTAGTTTAGGTTTAGTTTGAATCTTTAGTTTCCTTTTTCCGGTTAACTTAGATAGGGTATGTATGCTCATTGGCCCCCTTTTATTTCTGTCCCTATTTTTTTTTACTTTAATTCCCCATCCCCTCCCTCGTTAGGTGGTCAGTGTGTCATATTTCTGGTAGTTGCGGGATGCCTTTCGTTTCGCGTGTGTTTTTTCGAATTTGTTGTTGTAACTGAATGAGTGCGTGTTTGTGTGAGTGTTTTTGGATGGATGATTGTTTTTATACTATTATAATCCCGCAATATTTGTGTCCAGTTAACTGATGTTTCTGCCACATTTAGGAATTGTGGGAGTTTTATTACTAAACATATTTTGTTTTGTTTTCATGTAAATAGTATTAATTCATATTGTAAATATTCATTAGGGTTTTTTAAATTGCTGTTTTATTCCCCTCCCCCACAGACTTTTAAATGTACACATGGGGACTAGTTATGATTTCATAGAGACATTGAAGTATTATTATATAAGAAAGGTAGGAGAGAATGTGTTGTTTTGGTGATAGGACTATTGTTGGTAAGTTTGGGTCAGTGTTTGCGATTAGCTAAGTTTAGAATTAAGACAGAAGGCCGTCCTTTTCCCTAACCTACTATTCGGCCCTGTGCCACATTTTGTACTATTTTACGAATAAATATTATTCCTAACATCGCTTGACAATGGAACGAGACTATAGATTAAGTTGAATTTTTATAATTAAATTTATAAATTTAGTTTCAGTTTTGAAACGTAAATTTTCTGTGTCGCGATGGAATCATATTTTTAAAAAGAAAATAATTATAATATACATATATGTATATATATATATATGTATATGCATATATGCACCAATCATGCAATCTTAGTATCCATCTCACATGACTAAGTTTATTCTCTTGAATGGAATAGCGAAAGGTGTCTACCTACAACTAAACATAATATTAAGAAACTGGAAAATTCCGTTGGAAACAAAGCTTTCTCAAATGTTATGTAATATCAATCTTCCTATAGAGCAGTGAACGCTGGACAATTTCCTCACAGATGAAGCGGAGATATGTGCCAACAGAGATATGGTACTACAGATGGATGCTGCGAATGCCACGAACGGATCATATCAGCATCGAGGAAACTAGAAACAAAAAGATACTTTAACTTGGGATCAGAAGGAGGCAGTTGAAATTTCTACAAGATAGAAAGAGGAAAGTGGTCTTGGAGAATTTAACTCACGAGACAAACAGAAGGCAAGTGGAGCAAAGGGAACCAGTGTTTAATTTATCTAATGTATTTGTGTAGGTAGTGGAGGGAATAGTATAGAGCTAGGAAGAATAGGATCCTGTAAAGAGACATGATCGCCGACATCCTTAAGTGACACGGCACATAAAACGAAAATCATAGTTACTTAAGTGTATATCTACTTACTTTTATGGCAAAGTGTCGTTTTCGAAAAAGAAGCCATAAATAAAAGTACTGTTCTATTTAGTAAACTGAATACAGTAGTCAGTGGTCCTTAATTTATGTATGTGCTCTACTTGAAGAAGAATAGGGGCCTCACTGGCACAGCGTGACTATACGGACTCTTACAAGGCTAAGATAAAATTAAGTAATAAAAGAAAACGTATAAA
This sequence comes from Acanthosepion esculentum, assembly GCA_964036315.1. Classification (NCBI taxonomy): domain Eukaryota; kingdom Metazoa; phylum Mollusca; class Cephalopoda; order Sepiida; family Sepiidae; genus Acanthosepion; species Acanthosepion esculentum. The sequence goes on from OZ038475.1 coordinate 83,401,001, forward strand.
AACGAGAAATGTATGATCACCGTTATTGTCGGTAATTAAATAGATTTTACAACTGGGACGAAGATCTATCAATTTTTGTTTAATGTTTCAGAGTAATAAAATATTTAATTGTTTTCTGCGAACCATTATACATACTTGTTATTTCTAAACTGATTACGTGTTTCCGCATGTGTATTCCCACGTTAAATAAAACTATAACAACTGCATCATCTGCATACCGACTCAGTTGATAAATCGATATCAAATGGGGAATACACGCACAAGAGTTTACTTGCTATAATTCTGATTCGCTCTCTAGGAATGTGTAGCGTTGCATCTTGGATCAGCACCTGGTTGGATTTTAGATGTCACGTTTTGGTTGATCTCTGGGTGCAGTGAGGTGAGCAAAGACTAACACTCTTGTCGAAAAATGATGAACGACAAAAATCGGTTGAAGGACTCATTCTACTTTATTCATGTGCTCAATATCGAGACGAGAGCGGCTGCTAATAGACTTTCTAAAATGTGGAAAGCGAAGAGTGTCAGATAAGGTTCATTATGTCTAGCGTTGACCCGGAATGAAATGCTGTTAGCTGGTTGAACGGTTCCTCTTTTATCTCTCCTGCCAGTTTAATTATGAAATGTCATAAAGTACAGCTCCCAGATTACACACGTCCTAGACAGATCGAGACTGACAGGAAATAGGTAAAAGTGTCACCTCCAACTGCTTTGTGCAATCATGTCTAATTAAAGGGTCATTATTCTACTCTGAGCCCGTTTAAGTACGAAGTAACTGAACCCCTGATTTTTCCAACATATGCTGGTAACAAATCTTTCTTTTAAAAAAAATAAAACAGTGTACCATCCGACTTCTCACTATTTTCTACCTTTTTTATTAGAGGATGCAATCAGAGAATTGCGATCTGATACACCAAATTCTGTACTCATTGCACTGTGAAGATTAGTATATAAATATTCTTTCTATATTAAATTCATTACAATTTAGTAGAGTATGAGAATAGTAAAAACCTAGCCATTTGGCTGTTACAACTTTACGATTTGCGAAAGAAGATTCCTTTTAAATCTTTCCCTTCAAACGTAAACCTCATAATTTCCTTAATATAACCATAACGCTGTATTCAATAAATAATGCTTATAAGTAAAGCTGTCTGGAGTGAATCCTTTGCCAATATAAATATGAATTATAAAATATTTCCTACTCTTATTTCTATATAACTATAATTCAGAAAACTGATTATGAATTATAATGCTATTATTTGCTTACAAAATGATAAATTATAAAACAACTCGTCTTTGCTTATTAAAATTAAAAAAGAAAACATAAGACAAGAATTTCAACGTAGTGAATTTATTTAATGATTAAAATTAAAAGTTTTAGACAGTAGGCGCTAAAGATAAAATGAATAAAAACGAATTAAAGAAAAAGTAAAAATTAAAAAATACAGCTTCCCACCTCCCGTAGCTGGATTTGAATTCATCTAAAAATACGTCGAGACACGCACTGTTTTGCTTTTTTGGCTTGGCTAGGTTCAATGAATAACATCGAGAAAAATGGAGTTTTAATGATATTTCTGTGCAGATATGAGTATTGAATGTTTCCATTCACTGGTCAGTGACACGAATAAAAGCCTGCTAAATTTTTATGGATTTTATTATGTCAATTTAAATTTTTAATTATATTTTCGAATGTTCCAACGCCATTTTAACGTATGCAATATGTTCACAATTCCGATGGCTTGTCAGGAGCGGATAATAGCAACATTTTCATATTTGACTATTACTTTTAAAAAAATGTGGTAAAAATTATATAAAAAGTTAAGGAATATTAACTCTGATTTTAATTTAGAAGGAATTTTGTTTAATAATGTTCTGATTGCTAAAACTAGCCAAACGCATCATAGGAAAGATAAATTTTATGTATTTCTCGTCTTCCTTGCAAAGAGGTGATTTCGTAAAAAATAAATGACAGTAAGGTATATTATCATAATTTTAGCTTCTTGCAGCTTCATAATTTGTACTTAAGAAACATATCATGTCATTACTGTACTGGGATTATAGACAAACAGAGAACATGAAAAATATGATAGACGCAGAAAGAGAGTGTGATAGTGGAGAACAGAATATTGTTTGAAAGGAAAAGAGTAAGTGGTGAAAATGAGAAGTAGTGAAGAACTGAAATTAAGAAAAATAATAGAATAAAAAAGAGAGGATGTAAGAAAAATGAAGGGTAGAAAAGTATTAGTGAAAAACTTTAATTAAAGAAAGAAAAAGAGTGGGGAGAGAGGAGAGGGGGTTAAGATTGAAGCAATGAAGTAGACAAAAGTAAAACGAATGCGAATGAAAAAATGAAAGATTGAAAAAGATAAAAAAAATGGACAGAAAAAGAAACAAAAGAAGCACTTAATAATTATTACAGAAAAAAGGAAACACCGAGTAAGAGAGAATTCAAAGTGAACGACTGCGTCAGTGTAGAGATGGTTTCGTATATATTACTAGCGCCTCAAGTTCAGGTAAAAATTCAGGATTCTAAAGAAAATATAAAAGCCAAAATTTTGGAGGCTGGCTTTCAAGACAGGTAGGCAATCAGTCAGTCTTTTCCAAAAGTAAATTCGAGACAATACAATTTTATCCTTCTTCTTCATCTGTCTGTGTGGATGGTGCAATAGATAGCGGCTCGAAGAGCCACGTTCAAATTAGTCGAGTTGCTTACAATCATTTACGCGCAAATATCATTGGGAAAGATATAAATCCAACCCCCACTATAGATTGAATGGTAGGACTTTTATCACGAAAAGTCATTGGTATTTTCCAAAATTTGTTCAGTCGCAAAAATAATTATTTTAACAATGTATAATATGGTTCGTCTTTAAATAACCGGCAAAGGGTTGATAATTCTTAAAAAATCAATAAATCAATCTCTTCTTTATTGACTTTTTTAACATGATTAAAGGTCATTATGGCAGTGAGTGTTGGATAGTTTCCTCACAGTTGAAGAGGAGACTTGAGACATGTGGTTCTAATGAAGGAGGATAAGAATACTATGGAGGGAGTACATGAGAAACAAGGAATTTTTAGGGAAGATAGAAACAAAACGGACTTATACTTCGAATCAGAAAGAAACGGTGGAAATTTCTGGGACACCTGAGGAAAGAGGCATTTTCAACTCATAATTCACATAGAAAGCAAGAGGGAGAGAGGGAAACAGCGAATAACCTACGTTACGAGTTTGTGTAAACGGATGGAAGAACAAGGCGTAGGAGAAATATTAAAAATATAAACATTGCTTAGAGCTATAAAATGTAGAAGTAGTGAAGAGTCAAGATCGCCCACAGCATATAAAAGAAGTATGAATAAAACAAGGAGAAAATGTTCAATATAATGCTGGAAACAGAAATAATGGAGATAGGAAGTGAAAAAATTTGTAAAGTGGAAGCAGAGAAAATGAGCAGTATATTCAATGGCGTCTAGAGGGAAAAGTGAGAAGGAACAAAACAAAAATAGTGGAAATAGAAATTTAGAGGCTAATGCGAAGACGAGAGAAAAAGAAGCAAACCAGTAAATAAAGTAATTAAATGAGAAAAAACTTCAGAAATGTTTAGAGGTTAATATATATATATATATATATATATATATATATATATATATATATATATATGAGAGAGAGAGAGAGAGAGAGAAGGATCAATTAAAATTATTTATAAAGAGAAATTACATAACAATCTCCCTGTCTCCTGATTTTTATTTCATAAAAATACAAATAAGAACAGTGTCTGTCAATTCCACTCAAAATGGTTCTTAAATAACTTTTTATCATTTTTCATCGCAGTATAATCATATATATTCATTTCTTTCTCAGATATAATTGACTCGACCTAAGAGTAATGTAACTCATTACTGTGAGATTTCGAGGAACACCAAAATACCCGAGTACCCATAATTCTATTGTCGTGTTATTTATATCTGAAATAATTTCAGATAATATTTTCCTTAGCACATCTAGTAGCTTCACTAGTATGACATTTCCAAACTTAGCATACTTAACGTTAATGGCCACTCGTATTCGCGACTAGCCAGTCCCTATTGCAGACACTTGCTCAGGTGTATTTTTCCTTGCGTATTGCCGATAAAATAAGAAAAATCTATGCGGCAAACAAATCGTGTAGTAGGAAACCAAACATTTTAAAATCCTGTCATTGAAAAAGGTCATATATATATATATATATATATATATATATATATATATATATATATATATATATGTAAAAGAGGAGATTAAAGTCAACACCAGCGGCGAAGGTCTGTTTCATGCAATTGTCAAGCCATAACGATTCAGCGTGAAACAGGCTGTTGCAGCTGGGTGTTGACCTCAACGTCCACTTTTATATTTACATACGCTCTATCCCTGATATTGAGCACTTTAACTCATAAATATAGCATGCGTTAAAACTATATTTTTAGCATATATATATGTATGTATATATATATGTATATATATATATATATATATATATATATATATATATATATATATATATATATATATATGAAAATGACAATCATTGTACTTCTGTTAGGTTTTGTTTAATAGTCTTGTGTTCGAACAAAGTCTTTCTTTTGGGGTATATTTAAGAAATTGTTGAAATGATAGAATCTAATAGTCATTTCTAGAATTTTGGTTGTGCTTTTGTAAATGACGTGTAGGACAAAATGTGCAATCGCGAATTTTCCACTTCAGTCTTCTGAATATATATACCGTGTCCCTTCAAGATATGGCAAACATGGCACTCCACAACTTCCTGTCCTTTGTAACTCCTAGTATGTTTTGTCTTTTTGCTATCTCTCTTAATCACTGTTCTGCCAACCAACTACACAAGGTTGTTAGGTAGGCTATTAGATGCCTTCCTCAGTTAATCTGGCTTTCACTAAATCATATGAATGTCAACTTCTCGAAGCCCACTTTTCATTTTCCCCTAATACTTCCTCGTTACTCATCTGATCTGTCCGTGATATTTTGAGCATCCTTCTATAGAACCAGATTTCTGTTGCCTTTAATCTCCGCTTCATTTGTGAGGAGATTGTCCAGCATTCCCTGCCGTATAGGAGAACCCGTAGTTCAGTATTTTTTCTTTGTTTCTAACGATTTTTTTCTGTTTCTTTATACTTTTCTTAACTTTTAGAAGATATCTTTCGCTATTTCAAAGCTCCGTCAGATTTCGGTGTGACATTTTCCATAGTCTGTTAAAACGATTCCTAGATATTTAATTTTTTGTATATATTATTTATTATTTCTATAATTTTGTCAATGTCGAAATCCTCTAAAGCTGTTAGCATCTTCTAGCATAATCAAAATCCTTGAAAATGTTTAATAATTAGCTGAATGCACTGACAACGAACAATAATTTGGACAGTTTCTTACACACAAAGTCCCCAAAAAGAATGCTCTTGTTTTCAATTCCTCATCTGTATTGTTCAAATACTTTTATGTGTATTATTAAAATTAAAAATATGTCCATCAATGCTAATACTTTTAATGGAGTATTTTCTTCATAACATTTTAAATAATAAAAAAGAAATGCTATTATTTTTATGTAATTGTTTTGTCATTAGAAGAAGAGATATATTATTCATTCGCTTCTGCCATTAGTGTTATGAGTTGCCAAGTGATCAAGGCTTACTCACGATTCAGATATGTAACAAAAATATGCAGCCTGTTTCGCAAAAAGAATATTTCTTTAAAATGAACGAGGAATAAAAAACTATTTCCAGACGATATCTCTAGTAAACTATCAATTGTGAGGGCGACAAAAAAGTTTTCTTCATTTATTGAAACTTTAGTGCACAAATTCTTTTAGGGAAAGCACATATACACATAAAACTATACTTATATATAACACATTTTTAACAAAAACAGTAGTTTAACATGGAGGGAGTTCGTTTGCACAAAATAGCGGTAATAGGATATTTTTACATTACAATTCATGACAAATGAATTACATATTTTGATTTTTATGTATTACATTGTTACTCAGTTTTTTCGAGGTTCAGTTGAATAAAAAACTAACTTTGTTTTTGCAAAAGCTGCCTTCCAAAAGCAAAACCATATGTTAAGAAACGGGAAAATTTTATTAAAAAGTGAGTGCTGAACTGCTATTCTTCTATATGGCAGTGAATGTTGGGCAATTTCTTCAAAGATAAAGTGGAGACTTGAGGCAACAGAAATGTGGTTCTACAGAAGGATATTGAAAATACCATGGACGATGAAGTATTAGGGAAAATAGAAATAGGACATTTTTACTTAGAATCAGAAAAAAACAGATGAAATTTCTGAGACACATTATGAGGAAAATATTTGGAGAATTTGACACTCACAAGACTTAGTGAACACAAGACGTGCAGAGTAGAACAGGAAATAACTTACCTAACGAGCTTGTTTAAATGGATGACAGAGTAGGGAGTGAGAAAGATAGTAAACAGATAAGCACTACTTAGAGCAACAAAGGATAGGAAATTGTGGAGAGCCATGATCACACACGGTACATACAAAAAGAAGTATTAAGACCTGATAAACTCACCATTTTGTTGTAGTTATGGGGTGAAAACGAATACCAATTTATAGTTCGAACACTATAACGAAATCTCGAAGATCTTTACCGGTAGATTTAGTCTTGTAAAATCGCCAGTAATTTTATTTTATATACAATTTCAAAAAATACATTTCTTATGCAAATTTCTCCTGCAGTAATAACAAGTAATAAGAACCCGATGGTACTGCTGCAAATTTAACACATTGAAAATGCACAAGATTTTATTCAGACAGGTTTATGGATCTTATATGTTAACAATATATAAAGGTAGATGGACGATGGTGTCAACGTACGTTTATATCATGGAAATGCCCACACAAAATTCAGTCGTGCTCTGAAATCTAGTAGTCAGTGCAAACAATTGGTAAGATGCACATATGAAGTCAACGTGAATTATCGAAATTTGATGAGTCAGACATTCTATTTCTGAAGCTGCAAGGACATTTGACATCCCGTGATTTATAGTATCACGTGTGAACCGGGAATACCTAACGGTAGGCATTAACTCCCAGCTCTTAATGATCGTGACCAGAGGCATCTGGGCTAGCATTGGCTTTAGTAACAGACAAGCAACATTGGCTCTAATCACATCCATGCAGGAAAAGCCAGACGCATAACCACCAGATTAGTCCACCTTCCTATGGCTTCCATGTGACTACGAACACATCGCTTCACCTGGATAACTGACGTCGCTAATTAGACATTGGAGGGTTTGTACTTGAGTGTCGTTGTGTGGTTAAAATTATTAAACTTTGCATTTATTTCATCTATTTATTCAACAAATAAAAATATTTGAATGTTTCTTGAAATAGTTAATCCAAATTATATATGGATATACTGTACATTTACTTCATTATATATTTCTAAACAATTTTTATTAAATTCCATCGATAAGGTTTCTCTATTAGCTTTTTATTATATCTTTCCAATTTCTGAATGAATGAAGTTTTGTACATAGAGAATGAAGTTGTGAATAAATTGTTCAAAGTTCGTGTCTTCTTGTTATATTCAAGTACTTTCGACTATCAGAGTCATTGTCAAGGACGGCTGTTATCACTACAGCAAGTAAGATTTGGCTAAATTCTGGTGTACATATATATATATATATATATATATATATATATATATATATATATATATATATGCACACACACACACACACACACACACACACACATATATATATATATATATATATATATATATATATAATGGTTGCACATTCTTGTCAGAAGAACGCCATCTCTTAACTGATCACCGCACACTAATGAGCATGTACATGACTATTCAGCTGAGCCTCAGTCTTGCATGATCGTTTGAAGATGTGACACATAACGTGACCCTTTTTCGAGGTCACCGGCTAAAATACATGTTTGTATATTTATGACGTGTTCCGGGCTACGGCCTGGTCACGGCGTCCAAATATGACATTGTTCAGGGTGCGGCCTGCTTCGCTCACCAGGTATGGCGGTACTCAGGGTCAATCCCGGTTTGTTCGCTTGGTCAGGATCGATCCTGGTATAAGAGAACAGGCCGCCAGCCCACTCGTCTGCCGTTGATGGCGTTTGACACAGCAGCTGGTCTCTAAGTTGATTTCTTCAACTGTGGCCTCTCTTACCCACGTTGTGATTTTGATCTTAAGAGAGTCAAACCGAATTTCCACTGGGGTATTTCAACCACGCTAAAACAAGGAGTTGAACACGTACATACAGAGGTTCTATGTAAACCCCGAACTGTGTGCAGGAATGGTTTTAGAAGAAGATTGGCTGCATAGACATAGGGCTGGAATTGAATTTACTCTTACTGTATTGGTAGTGGATGGCGTAAAGATACCCTTGGGAGATTCATCTGACAAATGTATAACAGTAGCGGCAGAAGAAGACATAAAATTACCCCCTAGATCTGAATTATCAGGTAGAGGAAGACTGATGATGGAGGAAAACATGAAGAGAGGGATCATTCAGTTAGTTCCTGTAGAAGAGGGTAGACCTGAATAAGACGAAGTAGTTATGTGCGAAACAGTAGTGAATGCGACAGAAATAATACCCATGATGCAGGTGAACGAAGCCAGCAGGACAGTTAAAGTCAAGAAAGGGGAGAAGGTAGGAAGAGCCTTACTCTTCAGGACCATGCAGTGAATAAGATTAGATAAAAAGGAAAAAGAGGATTTAAAGCGGATAGACGGTATAACAGATGAAGAAATCATAGTTCCTGAGAGGTTTAGGGCCAAAGTGAAGGATCTATTGAGAACCAACCGTGATGTGGTGGCTAAGTCAGATAAAGAGTTGGGCCAAACTCACACCATAAAAATGAGACTTGAGACAGGTGATCACCCTCCAATTAAAGTAAGGCCTTACAGAACACCTATTCATAAAAGGCCCTTAGTTGAGGAAGCAGTGAAGGATATGTTGGAGACAGGCATGATAGAACGATCAAGGTCTCCTTGGAGCTTCCCCATAGTGGTGGTAGATAAAAAAAGATGGCGGGCACAGATTTTGTGTAGATTTCAGGAAACTGAACGCTGTTTCCAAACCATTAGCAGTGCCCTTGCCATCGATTGGCGATATATTGGTTTTGTTGGGAAAAGCTAGGTGCTTTTGCACGATAGATTTGAGGTCGGGGTATTGACAGGTTGCCCTTGATGAGGCCGATAGAAAAAAGGCTGCATTTGCATGTCACATAGGCCTGTTCCAATTCAAGATCATGACATTTGGCCTGGCCAGTGCACCTGGGATTTTCTAGCAGTTAATGTCAATAGTGCTGGAAGGTATTGAGAGTTTTGCTGGACGATGTTCTGGAATTCTCAGAGACACCAGAACAACATTTTTACCACCTCAGACTAGTTTTTGGACGATTGAGAAAGCACGGATTGAAGTTGAAACTTCCCAAGTGCCAATTTGTAAGAGGTGAAACCAAGTACCTAGGCTTTATAGTGAGTGATGAAGGAATTAAGCCTGACATGGATAAAGTAAAGGTGATACGAGAAATGCCTGAGCCAAAGACAGTGAGACTGGTCCGAGGTTTTATAGGGGCTATAGGATATTACAGACGTTTTAAAATACCAGTATAGGATAGCAACTCCCTTGATAGCCTTAAAAAGTACGCGAGATTTAAATGGACAGGAGACTGTCAAAAGGCCTTCGATACCTTAAAAGAACAGCTGACTGCTGTTCCATTGATGACGTACCCAGATCTCAGTAAACCAATGATACTATACACGGACGCTAGTGAGCGATGAATAGGAGCAGTTCCTATAAGAGATATGTAATTATGCAAATTATTTTTTATAATTAATTATTTTTTAAGGAAAATTTCTTTGATTTAATAAATTTTTATTTTTCAAAAACTTAATGATATATAACTTTTCATGTAGGCACAAAAGGCATAGTTCATTTAATGATGTACATGTTATCGTTTTTTTATTAGTTTCCATTTTACTGTGGGTGTTGTATTTGTTTCTTTTAAATGCCAAAAATATTTCGATAGGTTTGTTTGGTTGCGATACTTAATATTATCGAAGGAAGTCAGATGTTGGCGCCATCTTACTTTAAATTCATTTTTAGTACATCGAGTATAAAATTTCACAATATTAGGATTCTCAATAAATGAGATAGTGCATTGGTAAACTACAGATTCTGTGAGACATTTCTTATTCAAAGGACAATTTTCAGGATTCCTACAGTTACACAATTTTTCTTTACTATTGTTTATTTTTATTTCTTTGATTCTGGCTTAAGTATTTATGTAAAATTTTATTATTATGTATTTTTACATTTTTTCTAAATTTTCAGTAGAACTATAAGTTAATTTTAAGGTATTTTTATTAAAAATTTTGTTAAGTATATGATTTCTATTTTTTCAATAGATGAAGGTACATGCTTTATTATAGATGGGGGATGATTTGACTTCGGGTGTATATATAAATGATTAGTGTTAGATTTTTATAAGGTTGGTATATATAATTCATTAAGTCTAATGTTATATCGAGGAAGTTTACCTTTTTTAATTTTGTATTAACAGTAATCTTCAAATTTAGGCATTGAAATTCTCTAATCTTATCAATTTTAAAGTTTATAAACTTCCTCATAACAATAAGGCCATCATTCCTATAAAGTCCAATGTATTTGATATTAATTTCACGGTGTGCACTCAGATTATAGAAAATAAATAGACCATGTTACATCTGTCGCTACGATTTCCAGGTGAGAATTTACTTTTTATTCTCGCTTTTCAGTTTCCATAAAAAATTAGAGAGGGCAGTGCTGTCACTATATTTGATACTTCCTAATATCATTTGTTAGTGATAGAAGCGCGATTTTCAATGGCTTTCCGTAGAGCCCATATAAAACTTCACCACGTTGTCATATTGATTTCAGATTTATAGACTAATGATTTGGTCATACACCTGCCGTTTAATGGGCAGGGTTTGTTGTTTCGGCAGTTGCATTCCTTAGTTGCGGGATATTGCTGTTTTGTAGGTTGTTGAAGTGTTTATTTAGAATGGAACAGTTGTACTGCGATATATACTGGTCGATGTTTTTGGCACAACTGTAGCTAACTTTGATGTTTTTGTTGAAAATCTTATTTAGCGTTGGGGAATGACTGAAGTGATTATAGATTAAATTTGAAAAAAGTCCGACATTACTTTTGACGTTTTTGCTGAAGGCGGGTTAAACCATATTATATTGCGTTTGCGACATTTTGGTTTCTTGATGTTATTATTGCTATTGACTAAAAATTCGAGGTTAATTTTATGGTTACTATGTTCTAGTGCTTGTAGTTACCTTTATGTTTGTCAAAAATATCCTTATTGCTAGAATTGGTGGACAACTTAAATTGGACTAATTTGTGTAAATTATTTAGTATTCTAGGATGATGGTTAGATTGTGTGTTGATGCATCTATGGTTGTATAAATCTTTAGTATATGGTTTATAAAGCCCATTAGATAGGTCCAATGTTATATCCAGGAAATTGATTATTTTACCATTGGTGGTGGTAGTCTTTGAAGAATTTAATTAGATTTTTTCTTAGTCGGTCAGTTTTTTGTGCACTTGATTTGCGTAAGAGTATAATCTCGTAATCCTTATAGAGGCCTGTCTTATTAATATTGAAGATAAACCTCAGACGCCAAATTAATAAGATACCAAGTAGTTCACAAGCTTCTGCTGAATCAAACGCACACATGGCAATACTAACGCCAGGATTGCTACGGTTGGTCAACAGGGAATCTTCATGGAACAGGATGGGTTTCTGGGCCTGTTTTAATAATGTTAATGGCCTGTTTGCTTATGGCGCAGTAAATGTTGGCCAGGTTTATCGCATCCGTTAACAACTTCTCTTTGATGGATGGGTAGAAGCTGCGAATATCGAACTGGCGTAAAGAGAATTCGCTTTTCTTATTTATTTTAGTGAACCAATCAATGTCATCAGCGGTATTATGTCATTGGTTGATTCCTAAAGCATTTCTGGTGTATGTGCAGGCTCTTTCGAGGATTTTCTTGCTTATCCTACCGATATTATTCTTCAATGGTTTGATTAGTCGGTATTGGGGGATGTGTGGTAAGTCATCCTTGTGGCATTTCACCGTAATGAATGCCTGCTGCTTGTGCAGTTTACAGACTCTATCGTCGGTTTTTAGTTCTTTGGCTGTTTTTTTTTTACCTCATTATTGCTGGAAAATTCCCAGTGTTGGGGTGTTTTTCTGTAAGTCTTATTAACCACACTATTAATGGCTTTGTGATATGCGTCGACATCGACCTCTTAATGGTTGCCCGTTTTATCAGAGTTGATGATAATCTTATCCGATTTCTTGATAGTGGCGATGTCAAACTCTTCAACGGAAAAGACGACAGATATATCTTATGTCATTCTGAAAAAAATGTTGCCTCAACTGTAAACAAGATTGAAGAGACAAACAACGATATCGGCAAAAGTTCTACTGTGCGAAAGACCTTACACACGTTGCAAATGATACGGATAGAGGAGCTGCTCTTGAAGTACCCTCCATGCGGTGAGATGTATGACATGCAAGGGTTACTTGCCGTCTGCTTATACCTGGATAGTCCCCGACAGCCATTAGAATGTGTTCTTCGTGGTCAGGCGTACGAGCAGATCTCAATCTTCCTCAATCCATAGTTTGTGGTGCCACGGATCCTGCATCAATAAAGGTTGGATGACTCGGGTGCCTTCGGTTTGGAAACGCGATCGGATACAGCTGCGCAGCCTCGCGTCCGTTACCATTCGAGCGGCTGTATGTAAAAATCATTTCTCCTTACTCACGATATGGATATCCTGCCATTGTTAAACGGAACAATTCTCAGTTAACTCACTACTACACGCATTAAACGTTGAAGACAGACTAGCCACAAATATACACGAATGATAAATATAACTTAGTTTACAGCGGCATTCACCGTAAACTTTCTTTAAACTTAATAATTAAACAATGACGCATTTTCAGAAATATGTTTATATGGACCTTTGTCCTTGTTTTGTTGCGAGGAACCCGATCCAAAATTTGTGAAAATATTTTCGATACACTTTATGTATGTATGTATGTATGTATGTATGTATGTATGTATGTATGTATCTCTCTCTCTTTCTCTCTCTCTCTCTCTTTCTCTCTCTCTCTCTCTCTCTCTATATATATATATATATATATATATATATATATATATGTATATATATATTAGGGTAGGTTGATTTTTCACTTTTTAAAAAATATCAAAAAGTATAATGTACCGAAAGTTGTGTATAGACCTATTAAGTACTGATACAAAAAGAATACAAAAAAATAGATCTGACACTCCAAAGGTTTTTTGAGCATTTGGCATTAAAAATCGTAGACAAAAATGCACTGATTTTGCAAGATTTGGACTAAATATTGATAAAAAACAAACAAACAATTTCACTATTTAAATCAGGGAATGTTGTTATTTTGTTTTATCAAAATGAAATAAAATGTAGAAATTATAAGTAAACTTCAAATTGAAAATCTGCTCCCACCCAATCACTGACGACTTTGAAATGCTGTTTTTTACCTCATGAATTAAGCAGTATTAATTAGTTGAATACATTAAAAAATTGATTTTGTCTGTTTTGAATGAAAATACAACAAACAAACAAATATGGAAAAATAAAGAATAGTTTAATAGGGCTTAATATATAGAGTCAAATGGCTCCATATAAGAACCTTCATACGAAAGTGATGGTCTCAATTTCTTACAGAAAGCTTTTGCTATTATGTGCTGGTGCCTTGCTTCAAAGCCATACACAGATTGGGAAGCTTCTGTTGTAAACTTGACTGCACGTTCCACGCTTTGAGAATGTGAGGGCAAACCTGGCAAGTCAAGCTTCGTATCATTTAATAATTATTCCCGAAGTTCATTTTCAGAAAATTCTTCTGTGAGTGGTGGTTCACAAACTCCACTTAATGTCAGATCCTTTAACTGTGTCCAGTGCATAGCTTTAAAATTGATAGTTGTGATTCTTTTAATCTTTTCTTGGTTTGCTCCCCACTCTTGAAAGAATATGAAAATTAATTTGATTTATTTAAAACAAAAATGCACTCTGCTGCTTTAATATGTATGGTGAAATTAGATAAAATCCATAAAATGACTCCATAAATCGGCATAACTAATTTAGCCAGTTTTATATAAATAAATATTTACTAAACTAATGACCAAAATTCTTTTCTTCCAGTTCATCAGATTTGACCATTGAATATAAGATATTTTCAGGCAGTAAGGCGAAAGCATTATATTGTATATTTTTCAATGTGATCTGTTGGATTTCATATGGTTACTTCCTAATCCATTGGATCATATTGAAAATATACATTTGCTGATTGTGGAACTTATTTCTTTTATTTTCGAACCAGCAAATGGCATACACATTCACAATAAAATTTATTAAACTGTGGAGTTGGTTGAAATATTTCATGGGTATGAACCATGAATCCATAAACACATCAGAATGATGCCTAAAGTTAACCACCTTGCCTGGTTTAATGGACCAATTTTCCATGATGCAAATCTAGAGTCAACCTTACCTCTAGAAATACCCACTGTATATTCATAAAGGAGTCTTTGGTCACAACTAAGGGTATCTGCATTTTCAATTTTAAAAATAGAATCCAGAGGAGTGCCAAGAACTGAAAATGATATTTGGGGTAAATTATGGTAATCATTTGCACGTAATGTACCTAGTGGACCATTCAATGTAGCAGGGCTTTTTTTGTGGTATCATCTACATGTTTAAAAAGAGCTCTAAACGGAAGTTTATTTTGGTGCAAGGAGCAACCAATAGTGTGAAGATTTCTGTTAAGTTTTCTTTCTAGAGGTGCAGCAAAACCACCTTCACAGCCTGAATTGGCATTAGTGTTTGTCAACAAGGATAGCCTTGATGGTGCTCACACTGTTGAATTCATGTAAAACATCAGCCACTTGCTCGGCAAGACCACACCAGTTGCACCAATATTAGGAAGAACCCTATGTGTCAGATATTCACTTTCATATGTCATCCTTGTGGCAGTCAAGTGGCGTTCTGGTCTCTTTGTTTTTTTCAGTCTTCTCTCCATTTTCCTCTACTATTTCCTTGTACATTACTGTGTCTTTGTCAGTTCTCCCATCAACTTCAATACAAAGATTTTCCACCTTTTCATAAATGCTGTTGATGGGCATTTGTTTCACTTCAGCCTTTGCTCTATCAATTTTACATTTATCTATATAAATATCATTTTATATTAATATTGGGGATAAGAAGGCCCATAGCCCTCAAATCCAAGAGCAATGCATTGGCAAGGCTGGCTCCAAGATTGGAAGATACATCACCCCTGATCAACTCAACAGCATACCGTGGAAGTTTGATAAGGCTATCTATAGCGGCTATAGCCTTATCAAAATTCCACGGTATGCTAGGCTCTTTGGGATGCTTTGTCCTGCCATTTTTATTAAAATATCTGACAAAGAAAATATATGTATTATCAGAAATTACACAAAAATATTTTCCAAAATAAATTGGAAAATAAAGTTTGAAATGCATTATTAAATTAAAGGTAATGTTTATTTACATAAAAGTAGAGTTATTACCGGGATTAGCTTGTAAATAATAAAACACTAAGTTGAAAATATAAACAAATTACAATAATTATAAAAGTTGTATTTTTTAGATAGTTAAGTGTATTTTGATGAAAAATGAAATAGATATTTGTGCTAGTTAAAAGCATAAACAGTAAACAAAAATAAAACGAACTTGCAAGAGGAGGGAATTACTACCGGTAAATACGAAAATAAAACATCCAGTAAAAAAGACGCCGTTCATAAGTAGTTATTTGTATTTTAAACTAAATATTTTAGTGTGTTTTATTTTTTATTTTTAGTAATTTCATTTAATTTATTAAGAGAATAGATAATAAACTCAAAAATATCCATTATTTATCGTTATTATCCTCTTTTCTTTTCGTTAAGACTCGGTTTTAATTTAACAGACACATGTTTCTGGTGACACCGATATGATGATAAAAATCGCAATTTATTTTGCCTTTAAGTTCGATTCCTCAAATGAATACGAAGTTTTGAAGAAAAATATTTTTGTGTTTATTTTTTACGTTATTTTGCAACTTTCCTCGAATTATTTTTTTATTATATATATATATATATATATATATATATATATATATATATATATATATATATATATATATACACTGTATATGTTATATACCATACGTATGAACACTAATGGGTATGTCTCGATCCTCATAAATACGTTGGACACTATTGTAAGTGGGGGTAATATGCTAAGTAGTCCACCACAAGCAGTGGTTGACATATTTCACGCCGCTGACAAGTATTGTATTTTGTTGATGCTATAAATATTACCATTTCATTTACGACCTCCATTTTGGTTATTCCACATTCAGTAACCCTTTCTAGATTGTAACAATATATATATATATATAATGTGGGCATGGTGTAGCGATTGTCGACGCAATATGTCAGATTGGTGTGACCATTTCAAATTTCAGTTGTGTCCATTTCGTTCGCACGTTATCATCCCTCAAGTTAGAGATAAGTTTGAAACTAATGGAACTGTTCGAAATGTCCATGAGAAACGTCCGGAAGTCTGTTACACAAAGCAAGAAAGGGTGCGATAGACGTATTGCCGATAAAATCTTAAAGAAATGTTAAAGAAAATCTATGCGGCAAGCAAGTCTTGAGGTAGGAAATAAAAATTAAGCATCCATTGCATTTTAAAACCCTGTCGTTGAAAAAGGTTACGTTACGAGATTAAATTGTAAGGGACTTTAGGTGCCAAAACTGCTGGTATTTTTCCCATAGTCTACTGGTGGAATGGCATTTTAGGCAGGCTATTTTTTGTCATAAAGTGCTCGATATCAAAAGATAAGGATAGAACGTTAATAGAATTAATGTGGAAAAACTTATTAACTGTTATTTCAGTAGTGAAATAACACAACTCACTTAACTGATAAGTTTTTCCGTTTTAATTATATATATATATATATATATATATATATATATATATATATATATATATATATATATTGTTTATACACTCCGCTGTAGCTACAAACTGTTAAATACGTTAAAATACATAAGTACTATCCAATAACATCATTAGCAAATTGAAAAATAAATCTTCTGCAGATTTGCAATTTTTGTTTATTTGTAAGGGTGTATATAATGTGACAATATAAATGTGTTAAAGATACATAAGTACTATCCAGTTACATCATTAGCGCATTGAAAAATAAAGCTTCTGAAATATTTAGAATCATAATAGTTCTTTAATTTATTCTTTTAAATGTAGTTGTGGCTCACACTACATAGAGAGAACGACTCAAAGGCTGGATGTCACATTCCAACGAAAATCTGCAATCTTAAGTACACCCCTTCAGACATTCAGACCAATACGTATGGGCCTTCCATCGCAGAGGACCTAATTAATAGCCATAATTGTGCTACTAGTTTCAGTGTGGACTCATTTACCATTCTTAGCAAGTTCCACTAGAATTACCACGTGTTGGAGGCCATTTATATTTTATCGTTGAAGTTCTCTCTGTATAAACAGAAGGACTTGTTACTAGGCCTCCAACTAATTTCCATATAGGCAATTTTTTCTGCCCCTTCTAATACATATTGTCCATCACTTTTTATTGATAATTCTATTTAATTTATTAATCTCGATTTAGCTCTGTTGATCAAGGTTCGAAACCGGTTAGCTAGCTAGTTTTTCAGTTTGACTTTTTATTTAATTTATTTTTCTTACCACTCATGAATCATCAGTGGTAAGAAAAATAAATTTTGTCTTTTAATGGCGGTCATAAAATTTTGTACCACAAACCATATCTTATATATATATATATATATATATATATATATATATATATATATATATATATATATATATATATATATATATATATATATAGGTGACTATACTCGTGTCGAAAAACCTTAGAATTCTTGATTTAACAATAGCCAAATCAATCTCGAAGGAAAAAAGCTGGCCCTGACGATCTGCCTAAGTGAAACCTTGGTAGGTTTGTCTGGCTCATTACGTTTTGACTATATATATATATATATATATATATATATATATATATATATATATATATATATATATATATATATATTTCATTTTCGTTCAAGTTGTCTTAAGATCGCGGGAATGTTAAACTCGTGTTACGACTAGTGCCATCCTTTCATAGGCATTAAAGTTGTCAAGCGTTTTTGCTTTGTCTAGGTAATCTAAGCATTGAGCACTTTACTGATTAGATAGGTGTTTGCCTTTAGATCATTTCTTTTTTCTTATAGCTGATCATGTTCAAAATTTTATCTTGTTTAAGGGTATTAAGTCTTTTTGCAAGTTGTCCGTTGGTTCCACCAAAATTTTATTTTTTCTTTAATAATAATAATAATAATAATAATAATATGTATGTGCGTCTGTGTGTGTACGTGCGCACGCACAAAATCTTATACATACATCTATGCGTGAATATCTGCATGTTTATACTATGTACGTGATGTGAATACACATATTTTAGAATCTGTAATAATGCACGTGAAAAGATTTAATCTGTACATACATATATACCTAAGAATTCAATAGGTCCACACGCTAATGACTAAAACCCATTTGATTTACACAAACATTTAATTTTGAATATAATTAACCTCATTTTCAATCATATAATTTAGTATAGAAGAGTAACTACATTCATAAGTCATTATACAGATAGCATACCAGATCAAAATTCAGCTAATAACTACGTGATAGTTAAGGACTTATCAACTCTCGCTTGTATATACTAGAATATATAGGAGGCTGTGTTACGAGGTTATCAGCCCAACGAACTTCCTAAAATCTAATCTTATGACGAAACATCAGTATATATATATATATATATATATATATATATATATATATATGTTAAAAATAAGGATAGTATTTTAAGTATCTATTAACAATAGAAAAAACACCCTATTTGAGCGATTAATGAAAAAAATTAAAACTCAAAATATGATGACACATAAGAACATATTACCAAATAAGAAACTAGAAAAAGCAAACATTTATTGGAAATTTGAAAACAACTTTACTTCCTGGAGATGGCTGAAGTGGCTGAAATTACTTGGAGAAATAATATCGGAAAGTACATCTGTAATTTGAACCGGCATGCATTTGTAAGAAAACAATGATATAAAAACAATTGCGAAGAAGATATATGTCCGTTGTTTTCAATCAACGATTCAAAAGAGAGAATTTTCTTCTCCCACATATAATGTCTGCATGTACTTTTCTATATCCATTTGTTTGTAGACGAAAAAGTGTAGTAGTTAATGTGTATACTCATACTAATGTACTTTATGTGACTAGATGGGCGGGTATGTAAACATTCATGTATATTCACGTTTTCATATTGTTAAGAATAATTATAATATTCATGTGCGTGTTCGTAAATATACCCACACAAACACACACATATATATATGGATTGGTTTCGTGAACAAAGGTTTTGGAGGGCTTTCCATGTCTAATGCAAGAGCGTAGAACATCCCTCAGGCCTGTGCAAGTTTTAAGGTAACATGCGGTGATGAGTGCACACATATATCTGTCGGATTTGAGACTTTATCAGTAAACGTATATTTATTTTATGTGCATATGATTTTGTGTTGTACCCGTGAATACCTTTTACTTTGTGCGCATCTCTTTACAAAAACCTACTCGAACGTTTGTGCGTGGATCTATTTGTATTTGCATGTATGTGCGTGTATTGGGAATGCGCAAATAAATATAGTACTGTTGGATTTCCCGATGGCTTAATCTAACGTTTTGGATAAAAATGTAACATTATCGTTGTACAAAGAATACAAAATTAAATTCCTCATACATAAAATTATTTTTTATTAAAACCTTCGTCAATTTACATTGCTGAGTGGGTGTGCGGCTTTGAGGTTTTCTTGGAACGTGGATTTTTTGTCTCGCGAGTATGTGAGTTCTCTTCTCCTCCTTTTCTGGTGGGTGCTAATATATATCGGAAAAACAAATTGGGCGTTGACGCCCGCGATCGCGAACATTTATGGGGCGATAATACTAGAAACAAAAAAGTGGTGGCGACTTGAAAGTTTTATTATCAAGAAATTCCTCCCATTATGAAGGTTAACAATGTAAACAAAGGAAAGAAAAACAACAAAAACGCTCGACGTTTATAGAATTAAGAAAGAAAAACTTTATTTACAATATAAACAACAGTTAGATGTAGACATAAATGAATAATACATGACTTCCACTAATAGTAGGTTTAAGTTCTATGGGATTATTATCCCCAGCCATTTAACATGAAACATGTAAATAAAAAGATTTTTTTAGTTACTAGCGGAACGAAAATGGTATCACTGATCTTTTCATCAGAGCTGTTGTTTTTTATTAAATTTTTCAAGCAACTACCAAGGGTCTTAATAACGGGTTTTAAATTCAACCCTTTAAAACTTCGGCTTAATCTGCCGAATATTTAAAGAAGAATAATTTTGATTCACACGAGAGGTTGCCTTGAAAGGTGCAGAAACCGCTTTCTTTGTGAAGAAATCTTTCGCTCTGTTCTGTGATTGGCGGTCGTCATGGAGACATTGATGACTCCTGCTGTGCTATTGCTGACGTACTGTCATGAGTTTAGAGAGGAAGGGCTGTTGGCGTGACTGTCCGTTATGGCTAAGGTGCAGACCAAGGCCCCCGGTTGCTGCCCAAAACAACTCTCGAACACACTCTTTTATGTGCATCTCCAAGGTGGGTCTAAATTCAAACGAGTCAATTTGCATACGCACAAAAAGACCCTACATGGGCAAGATAAATTGATCAGTTACCTTTCCTTTTCCCCTTAGTATATAAAAATCATCACTAAAACAGACGATAATACATGTCTGCGATATAAAAATCATTAAACTAGCAAACAACGCGTGTGTTAATAGCTAACATTTGGATACATTTGTTTTAATTTTAAAATAAAATACAGCGTATCTACAAAATAAGTGTACATACGAAAAATTAACAAAATGTGTTTTTTATTATTTTAATTTTTCAACATATATCTTCTATAACATCGGCTGTCCTACGCGTGCACATTCTAAGTACAGCTAAATCGATAACTTGCTCACATATCGGAGGCAGCCACTGTCAGTCTATGAGGCTCGAATCTGCACCTAGTGGCTACTAAGATATCTTATCAATCAACTGATCTACCTGGCTTCTCTGATGGTTTGGTGTGATCATGAATGCAAAGTCTATTCTCAGCATCAGCTAATGTGATTCGCATACTACAAGAAATAATAAATGGATAACTTCAAAAACTTGATAAAAAAGAAAAGAAATTTGTTTTAGCTAGGTAATTGGCATTAAGTATTCGTTATCAAGATGGGTCAGGAGAAACTGAGTTTATTTTGTTCTGAGATATTTCTTGAGAGTATGCCAAAATAGATTTAATAATATGCGTGTATTTCTTCCAAATAATGGCCAACTAAACCGGGCTCTGTGCACTTTTTCGGGGAAAGAAATTATCCATTAACGTGTGAATATATGCAGAAAGATTCATGCAAAGATAAAATCGAAACATGCATCCATTAAATAAGGACTCATAGGAAGTGTTAAAATATTCTTAAAATATTTTATTAGACACCTAAAATGAAGCTGTAAATTTTGAAAAATAGATTTCTTTTCCATATTGTTTTTTAACAGCATTATTACGAATCATAATGAATATATAATTTGTATGAAATCTTTAAATTATTTATTCTCTTCATCTTAACATCTTAAAATGCCAATATAGCCTCATTGTATCACATGTGAGTTTATTAGATTAATCTAAAGCAAGATTTATCACATCAAAAGTTTTTGAACATTATTGTTAAAGGAGAATAATTAAGTTTGGAAATATACGTCAGAACCACAGAGACACAATGGAAATAGTACATATTTGAGTGTAGTGAAAAGAAAGAAAAAGAACGAAAAAAGCGAGAATGATGAAAAATAATGTCCTTTTGAAGTTGAGAGAAAAGAAGTAGTAAGAATGTAGACTGCGTGTACGTGAGAGAGAGAAAGAGAGAAGGATTGAAAAAGTAAGTGAAAAGGACAGAAAAAAGAAGACGCAGTAAAAGAGAAAAGGGAGAGACAGTAGTGAAAAAAAATGAGAATTGGAGAGTGAACCTGGGAGAAATAAAAGAAAATGTGAATAAAAATAAAGGCAGGAGGATTATAAGAAAAAGGAAAAATGGGAGTTTCAGATTAGGCAAAAACTGTTGACATAAATAAAAAATGTCTGGTCATCACACAAATGATGTCTGAATATGAAGTCAGAAAAATATTTTTAAAAAATCCTATTTAGATTGCATTCGTTAACGCAGGGTTCATAATTCCCAATAAACTTGTGACAATTTAGAACTTCATAATACAGTTTTTGTAAAATTCATTTGGCTTCATTCTTCAGAAATAGTATATCGGTTCTGTAAACGGTTCAATAAGGGGTAATCAAACGGAGGAAAATTTTGAAAATAACTCGAAATCTTCAATAATTTTAATTTGTGATAATTTCCAAATAATACTTCAAGGATATAAAGCTTAGCTCCGTAATATTCATATATAGTTTCTTTTACTCTTGATATTTCAGATTGGGTAATGAAAATGGCATACCTTTAATGAATAGATTAAGGGAATCAGTTTTGCAAAGGTAATAATTATATATATATATATATATATATATATATATATATATATATATATATATATATATATATATATATATATATATATATATATATATATATATATATATATATATATATATATATATATATATATATATATATATATATATATATATATATATATATATATATATATATATATATATATATATATACATACGCGCGTGGCCAGAGCGCTCGCTTTCTGACCATGAGACCTGGGTTCGAATCTCACTACGGTTGATTGCTAGGAAGGAGACTTCCTGATGTTAACGGTCTGAAATCCCAGCGTGCGGCACCTTTAGAAACTGCATGAAAACCATACCACGGGTTGACCCAAGTCTCGTGAGTGAAACTGGGTAGACGGAACTATTGGGGTGGGGGCGTCGATATCTGGGCTAGCACAAAGTAACAAGTCATCGTGACCTAGGGTTTGAGTGTGCTGGTGTTGTTCAGATTGTTGATCATGCTACATAACGCACTCTTTCTCAGAAAATGTAACTAAGGTCTGCTAAGCATAGTTGCAGTATAAACCACAGGTTGACTCTGTGGATGTTGAACAAATACAAATGTGCCTGAGCGGGAGTCTGCAATAGTGACTGGCTACCTGCCGTAATAGACGGGTATCCTCGATCATGAATGGCCAGCTATTATATATATATATATATATATATATATATATATATATATATATATATATATATATATATATATATATATAGGCATGTATGTATGTATCGAGGGGGAGACATTATGAACATCTAAATCAACACTACATAATCACCGCCAGTTTTACGCTTAAAATCGATCTTCAGATAAGTCAAACCTGTTTTGAGGATCATTGAAGCATGAAACTGCTAGCTAGAAAAAAGTGTTGATTCTTATGTTCACACACACACACACACACACACACACACACACACACACACACACACACACACACACACACACACGGGGAGTTCTGGCCAAATGATAAAACATAAGACATTTTTTATGTGAAATGTTATCAGTGTTATTCGTAGAATACAAAGATTATATTGATGCCGAAGAGGCGTATCAAAAATGTCGAAAACCGAACTATAATATAATTTGATTTATTCAGCTGAATAACCCAAGAGGATTTTTATATGTTCTATAAAAAAAGAGATATTTTATTTCTTAGCCCAAATCACTACTTTATAGAAATATTTCAAAATAATACACTTATACTAACAATGGTAGATACTTTACCTTGTTATGTTTCATTTTATACAACGTCCTCTTTTGAAAGGTTTACGCACCAGGTCAGCATTAAGAAAAACAAAAGTAAATAAAAACAAACAAAAACAGCAAATTAAATTACTTAATGAAAAAATTGTTCAAAATACAGAATTATAAAAAATGTTTTATTTATTCAAAGCTATTTAGACAAAAGCAAATTTTCAGAATATCAACGCTACATTTGAAAAAATAATAATTGAAACAATGATTTAAATTGGCTAAGAAAATTTGAAGCAAATGATTTACTATTAGACTAAACATAACATACTTCGAGTATTATATTTTCACCACAATTGATATTTTTTGCCATATGGAAGTTGAGAAGATATACTTATGGTGTAGACAGGGATTCAGAATGTATAAGTACATTAGTATAGTTATACAAATAAAAGGATGTTCTTGTCATATTCATTCTGTTCAAAACAGACTAACTAAAATGCATTTTGTTACGTTATAATGAAGAAGAAAATGTTATAATAAAGAGAAAATAATAAGTTGAAGAAAAAACAAGACGTGGGCAGAAGACACAGAACGAGTGATTTGCTTCGTATATGTGGTAATTATATATTTTCCACTGATGTTAGTGGTTAGTGATCAAGCTCAGATGAAATAACTAGGATTTCAAATGAAGATTTTTATGACTGAAATGATGAAGAATATAATCACATATTAACTTTGCACGATACAAAATTAAACTTTGTTAATATCAAGAATTAAAAATAAAACAAAAAAAAGGAGTGGGTGAGATAAAAATAAAGCAGAGAGAGAGAGAGACAGACAGACAGACAGAGTGTGAGAGAGAGAAAGAGAGAGAGAGACAGACAGACAGAGTGTGAGAGAGAGAAAGAGAGAGAGAAAGGCAGAGTGTGTGTGAGAGAGAGAATTCCGGAAGTCGAGAAAGGTTTAAAATGGAGTAGTAGTAGGAGAGTATTGTGTAAGGGAAATGATGGAAAAGGACAAGATCGGAATGATGCAGACAATGACAGCAATAGAAAGACTTAAGACTCGGAGAACTGGCTATAGCTTTATTTTTTTAAATTATATGACTCATGTATTCTAAATAAGAATGCCCTAAACAATAATGTGTTTAGAAAAGATATTTTTTCAGTACTGGTATCTTGTTGACAGTTGCATCATTTGTGTGTTTTTTTGACTGATTTCTTTCTTGCATCTGTTAATTCATTGTCGTGGCTACGGCATGTTCGTAAAACCTGACAAGTGATTCATACCAATTATGAACAACTTTTTATATTTACATAGCATATTGCAATCACCATTGCCCCTCTTAATTTATTTTTTTCACATTATTCCTCAGGGATTCTAATTAATATTATGCCAGCATAGGAGCAGGAAAGATTCAGCAGTTTTTAAAGAATATTGATATTTTTTACAAGAACTTTAATTAAATAGATGCACCTCTTCTGGTTTGAGAGAGACTTGTAGATGTTTGTGGATATGTGGCATCATCTTCGATAATGGGAAAAACCTGTTTTTAATCTTATATTAATAAAAGTATCATTCATCTGTCTATAAGTCCAGTCAACTGCTGATTTTGTCAACGGGTTTTTTTAATATTTTCTTCAGTATCTATTCTTATTGAATGTTGTTGTAAAACTATTTATGTCAATTTCGTCTGAGGTCTAAAGAATACGCTACTTGTTTTCTTAAAGCATACAATAATATATTCATATATACGTATGTGCAATCGCTTTTGCTTGCATTATCTGAGCATATTTTTTGTTTGTGTCCGACTTAGCTAAGACTATTGTAAGCCAACAGAGCAGGAAGTTTTTATCAGTAAATAATATGACATATACATGTGAACCAAAATAATAAATGAATCAACCAAAACTTGATATTGAAAAATAACAAAAACTACCTACATATCGATATGCAAGGCTTTATAAACATACAGAATCAGTGTCACATTGCCCAAAGCAGGAGAAAGAAGGTAGATTTTGGAACAAACGAATCTGTATTTATCTGCTGTTGCAAGAAAGAGAAACATTCTTTTGTCTTGCATCTAAAATTTAATTCTCACGTGCCACCTTCGATCCATGATTGATATAAATATAGTGATTCGACACCGCAACTGACCAATAAAAACAGTTATCTTTAATATTAAAGATGTTTTTTCCATGTAGCTGTTAAATGAATCCTATATTTTTTCTTTTGGCCCAGCCTCACTTAAAATGACCATTTTATCGTGAGAAAAATGAAGATAAACGACGTTAATGTTTAGTGATGCTGAATTTGCTACATTTTTCAAACATATTCTACTAACAAATAATAATCATATCAATCTATATATTAGCGTATACATACACACGCATTGTATCTGTTACACTAAATATACTTAATAAAAATGAAATGATAAAACGAACTTCCACGTATATTAAAAAATCGACATAAAAGATAAAATATTCGAAAAATTTTGAAACTGACATAGCATAAAGAATTCTTATGGATTATAAAAGATGAAAGTGCTCAGATATTGATCAATTTATGTTTAAAATTTCACTGTAAACCAAGGTTGTAGTCTGAAATATAGAAAAATAATTAATAAAAAATAAATGAAAAATTTCTATCCAAATAAGCACACACGCACAAATATATATATGTAAACGCGTATGTTTATGCGTGGGATTATGTGTCTGTATATGTGTATGTGTGTACGTGTTTGCATAAAATGTTTCACAATGCGATAAATATTCAGTTTTCGATATTCTTACATCTAATAATGTTTATTCAGTTATTATGAAATGACAGACACTCAATCGGTAAAGATTTTAGATATGTGAAATAAAATCTGTTCTTTACATGTAAGGTCGAGAAAACGTGATGGATATGCTTTCTAAGAAACACGTCACCAGCAGACACATCCAACGAATTCAATAATTTTGACAGGTTGTGTCAGCCTTATAGAAAGCGATTTTAACAGTAACAGTCAATAAGAATATATATTGAAGGAAACCTAAAAACAATCCCGTTAACAAAATTCAGCAACTGACTGGACTTATAGAGATATGAATGACACACTTTCATTAATAGATCACTTCAGACAAATAGTGAATTGAATGTTTGGAGACGAAGTAATGTCCTTTAGAATGTAGCAATCAAAAACTCCAAGGTCCTTAACAACAACCTAAGAAATTAGTTAATGGTGTGGATCCTAACATCATCTCGCCAGCAAACTTGGACACAAATTGTCTTGTATTATCGCAAAGCAGAAAATTACGCATTCATACATCAATAAAATTGTTAATACAAACAAAAGTGTACAGAGATAATGATTATATATAGAAACAAACATTTGAAATTACGTTCATTTCTTCTTTAGTATTAGCTTCTATTATCTTATGTCATCATCAGCACATTCACAAAACGTTTGAATCATAATAAAGGGGAAACTATTTGTTTATGAAAAGTGTGAATGACTTCTCCGTTTAAAATACTTCGATCAGACTGTGCTATTCCTGGACGTATTCCATATGGTGATTTTCTAAGTGTAGCTTAGATGTGACAAAAGTATGGGAACCATAGTGAGGAACGTAATCACAATTAAGTCGTAATTGATCTAGCGAGACAAGATTGCTAGTTATTACACATCGAAGTGCCCAAATGATTTTCTAAGTGTAGCTTAGATGTGGCACAAGGCCGAAAGTATGGGGCACTCAGTCGCAATTGATCTCGCGAGACAAACTTGCTGACCATTACACCGCGTGAAAGTGCCCTTGCACGTATTCCATATGATCAAGTAATTCGTCAATAGATGAAACTTTCTCTTACGTTATTTATAACGATTCTTTGAATCTAAGCTTATGTTCATTTCAGAACAAAAGCTTAGATTAGAATATTAACGTTTCGGTATCTGTCATTTATTTACAAACAAAATCGCTTTTGTTACATGCACAGCCTTATAGGCATTTTCACAAGAAAGCAAAACAATCTAACTTTCATAAAATGTTATCAAATTCAGGAAAAAAACATACTAAATATATTTCAATAAAAATTAGATAACATGAACTCTCATGTGAAGAAGGTAAGCTACGATGTTTGAAAATGATAAAACCAACATAGCACAACAAACAAAACCTTTTTGATAATGGCTTATGAAAGCCGAAAGTATTTTCCATTGAATAGTTTATATTTAAATATATACCGGAAATTAAAAAAATGGTCTGAAATATAAAAAAAATAAATAAAAATATTCTCAACAAAGAACATTCGTTGTTCTTTAAACAACTTTATATAATTTATATATATGTATTAAATTTTAAAAAAATGTAAGCGTTACAGTAAATTTCATACGTACTTTAGGAGCATGGTATATATATATATATATATATATATATATATATATATATATTAATCGTATCACCCCAAGCAAGGCCGGAGGCCACTATCAAGCAAGGGGTTAAAGAAGGGTTGGAGGAAGAGCAGATAGGAGTGGCAAGGGAGGGGATGTGGTGAAAGAGAAAGACAGTGGGTCGATCAAGGCAAGGGAGCCACAGAAGATCCGGAGCGAGAGCAGATAGGAATGAAAAATGAAAGGATGTGGAGAAGGTCGATCAAGGCAAGGGGGCCACAGAAGATCCGGAGCGAGAGCAGATAGGAATGAAAAATGAAAGAATGTGGAGAAGGGAAGTGGATAGATCAAGGCAACCGATGTCGATTGACGCTACACTTAAACCGTTGGAGATTGTATTTGTCAGGGAAAACAGTAATAGGGAAGGGAGTTCCATAGGCGAGATGTACGAGACATGAAACTATTGGAGTAGAAGAGACGTCTACATCTAACAGTTTCCACGGTGTAGGGGTGGGAGCGGGATGCCAGCCTCGTGGGGCGTTTAAATTCACGAGGCCTGGGGACAAGCGAACGCAACTCCTCAGAGCAATTACCGTGGAAGTACTTGTAAAAAAGGCAGAGCGAGGCAACATCGCGTTTGTGAGAGAGCGACTGCAGACGAGATGACAGATCAGGGCCAATCACGTTGCCTATCCGTCTCTGGATCTTATCAAGAACCCCGAGGCAAACAGCAGGGGCCCCAGACCATATATGGCAGCAATACTCCATGCAAGGGCGAATGGTTGATTTATAGACTTGAAGGATCGATTCCGGGGAGAAAAATTTCCTGGCTCGGCACAGAGAACCAACTTTCTTTGCGGTGGCTGATGCAACTGACTCGATGTATTTGTTCCATCTCAGATCAGCAGACAGCGTGAGACCGAGCAGCCGCAGGGAGGAGCTCTGGAGAAGTTGGTCATCAGACATTCTAATGGGATGCAGGGATGGATCCTTGTGGTGGTTGATAGAGAGCAGTTTTGTTTTAGAGGCGTTAAAGTTAACCATCCATTTCTCACCCCAGATCACAACCGATTGGAGGTCCTTTTCAATTTGAGCTGCCGGGTTAGCTTTGTCCGCCTCACTAGATTTGTGTTTGAGGCAGGAGTAAATAGTGGTGTCGTCAGCGTAGATGCCGACTTGGGAGTCTATGGCGTCAGGATATATATATATATATATATATATATATATATATATATATATATATATATATATATAATATTGAATTTTTCTATTGGATGTCATTTTTTAAAATTTTATTTTTTCTTGGACGTTACATGGTGCGCTTTTATTTTATTTTACACTCACTCACACACACACGCACACACACACACACACACACACACACACACATATATATATATTAGTTTGTAGCTAATGAAAATTGATACTAAACTTCTGTAAGAATAGTTGGTATAGGATTTTTATGAATTGTTTTGTATTTGATGGGATTATCTTCATTGTCATGTAAAATGTTTTCAAACTATATTTGTCTCATGATTTAAAATTTATTTAGCATCACTGTGTCATAGCTTGTAATAGTACCATTGCTCATCTCAAAGCAGGAATTGATTCTTTCTTTAAGCAAAATATTTTTCTGTACCTCCACAAAAAGCTTGAGAGACATTAAAATACTTTTTCTAAATAGACTTCCTTTTCTCTGAATTTCTTGGACGAGAAGTTATTATTTATACTCGGGCCTAGAAGAATTAAAGCGTTGATCCGTGAATTTGGTGATATAGTAATTGGTTTCAAATCCTAGACCAGACAGCGTATATTTGGAATCAGTGGAAACGGGCGAGCAATAATTGATCAGTACTGAACATAAGCATGAGACGAGATATCCCTAGACATGGGCAGCGGAACAAGAACAGTTTAACACCGCAGATTAAATAAACGTTTCAGTTTCAAATTCCTTGTAGGTTACCCGGATTAACATACACCTGATCAAAGACGGAGGGCACACCGGCCATAAATAGTGTTTCTTGTTTTTAAACGATCGTTTTTCCTTTGTTTCAATTGTGATTAATGCTTTTATTAGATTGCGTGGGATTAGCTTAAGATTAGGTTTGGGTGAGTAGTGAGTAGAGTTTTAGGCTATTTAGGTTTTAGTTTTAGGCTATTATTTTTTACACTTGATTAGGTTTGAATAAAAACTAATTAACGTTTAAGATTCGTAATCTAATGACTCATGTGCAGTGAGAGATAAACCCCAAATAATCACAGTAGTTTTAGTAGTTAATTACAAAAAAGGTTCTTCGGTTTGTTCAATTATCAAATGCCCCAACCCTAAAAAGGTGGGAAAATAAACTACAAACGTAAGATTTTATCATTTCAACTCACCAATTTATTATCTTATCCAATAATTATAAAATGACGAATTTCCATTTATTTGTCTTTCATCTAAACTGCAAAGCAGAGTAAATATTTTTGAAGTTATAAAATTAAGTTTATTTGTAATTTATTTTATAAGAAAAAAGATCTCCAAATTGTACATTTATAAGTTTGTTTTATTTATTTAGATTTTGAAATTTATACAAAGGATTAACTGAAACATTTAAAAGTAATTCAAGCAGTACCTAATTTTTTTAAAATATTTGCGTTCGTATTTTGCTTTTAGCATCTGTATTTAGCATTGGAAAAAGTTAACACAAAACTCCAAATTGGATTTTTAAAAATCTGTTTTTGCTTCAATGCGTGTTTTATTCACTTGCATTTTATACTTCATACAAAGATCGATAAATATAATAGATGGCGTTTATTTTCACTTTTCGTTTTCTTGTGAGCGTGCTGCGAGTCTTTCCGAGACACTGAAGTAGACGAGAATAGAGATGAAACGTGGGGTTATGGCCCGATTCAACTCTCAAATTCATTATTTCAATTACCAAACATCAGCATATTGATTTGGGGAGGTGGTTCCGGTCGAGAAGTTTTCATAACGCATATCCTATAAGAACGGCTACCAAACGGACCACCGCGGCGGATAACGTTGTTCCGTATGGTAACCCGGTGGTATATGTGCGTATGTGTGCGTGTTTTGTCAATTCTATCTTTACAGACAAAAAGATTGGGGTCTTCCTGAAAAATTCATTCTTACCTCAAGAAAACAAAGAACAGACTTTGACATGGTTATAATTTTGCAACGCTTTCTTTTAAGGAAAACAATATCATATGAATGCTAGAAAATAACATTTGCCCAAGGTAGATTTTAAAAGCTTTTTCAAACAGAATTCATATTTGTTTCATGACGTGCAATTATATCGAATTCAGAAGATTCGATTTCTTTTTCTTGAACGCTCTAAGCAACACAAAGCTGGCTCATTTTTCTAATATGGAATTCTTTTTGCGTTACATTTTCGAAAAATATTGTTTGTTACTTTCACTGCGAACACAGTGATTCTTATTGAATCGATCAACAATTCTCCAGTAGATTCTTCCTAATCAAGCCAAGGTAAAGCATTATCAACAATTCATATCCGAACATCTTCGTCTTTCTTAAAGCATTGAATTTGTAACATAAACGATAAGTAGGAAATTCGTAAAAAAATAACAGTTTTTTAGGAAAAATTCGAAACTATTTAATTCAAACAAAATTTTCATTCACAATAACTAAAAATATCCGCGAATCAGTGATTAAGCAAGAAGTAAACAGTAGCGATATGTCCTTGATTGATGAAACTTGACGACTTTCTGAGCTCAAGTTAATATTCTTCCCTGTAAAAGTCGTATACATTTTTTAAATAATTTCATCCCAAGTAAGGCGACAACGCCATTAAGACGCAGGGCTTTACTAACGCTATTCTTTTTTGTTAGATTTAAACATTTCCACCTTTTGTGGAATAGTGAAATATTCGGACTAAATAACTCTGTTAAAAGTTTTACGGCTTACTTGAAAGTCAACTCATTCGTTTTCCTCGGTAGGATGTAGTCTACGAATTTAGTGTATTCGCTTGACCCTAATTTTCTCAGTAGTAGACGTACTTTTTTCGCGTCTGACCAATTTCCGCAATCAAACTCATATAAATTTTCATATCTTCTGAAGTAAGCCGCGAAGGTTTTGTCTTCGTCCGGTGCATAAGTGAAGTCTTCTATAGAGCTCCATGTAGCATTTTGCGAGAATGCCGTTTCATTTTCAGTTTTGCCCTTTATTTGTTATTGCCCGTAGTAGTAATTCTTCAAGATGCTTCTGTTCGTTTTTCTGTTGCTGCTCGAATTGCATTTTCATTAGTTCCAATATGGTTGCCTTAAAGTTTTCCATGTTAATACCGTAATTATGTAAGTATTTTTCCTTTTTGTAGACTTCAGGTCTTTGTTACCTGTTGTTCTGGAACCTTAGTACAAAAAAAAATGTTCCTGCGTAGAATTCGTGTCTTTATTACGACAGTAAAGTTGGTGTCCAAAAAGAAAATTTTCTCTTTTTTTTATGCTCGCATAGAACTTACGGACGACCGATAGCAAAAACGTTTTTTTAGATTCTCCGCGTAGAACTTGTTTTTTCAGTATACTTTTAGATTTCTCCGCGTAGAGTTTGTTTCTTCAGTCTCGTCGCCACTGTTATGGTCCAATATCCTCGCACCACTGTTATGGTCCAAGGTTAGGACAAAGGAAGAACAACACGAACACAAAAGTAGGAATAACAAAGATATATTAAACAGAATAATAATACAAGAAGTTGAAGATGTTAGTATGATTGTCAGTCTGGTTTAGAGTGAACTACTATTGTCTCGACTCACTCTTTCTCGACTCGTTACACTTCTGTTCTATCCGTCTCTCTTGAGAGGCGCAGTCTTTGTAGTATCAGGAAGAGTTCATTATCGTTACAGGTAAGATCCCATAACACTAAGTGTGAAAGAACACAAGAAAAAATATTAAGGAGCAAGGACAATAAACGAACAGAAATTAAGACAGAAGATAACAATTGAATTTACATTTAAATATTTGTAGATCAAATTTGAGAGGAAAACAAAAAGCCGAAAGAGAGATCCAAAAGCGAGAGAAATTTCATTGAGTTAAAACATAAAACTAGACAATTCCATTTCGTAAAGATGTTTGGTACCTCGACGATTTTTGCCTATTATGGGGTTATGACTACAATGGTAGTGTTCTTTGGAACTTTATTATTTCAAGATGCATCAACGACAGGGTTTGTATTTCTTTGCCTTAAATGTATGTACACAAAGAAAAATAAAAAAGCAGCCAAACAAAAAATCGTTTTGAAGCGATCAAATTCTAAATATATTTACAAAATTTAGCATAGAGAGAATAGGACAAGAAGTTTGTGTTGCGATAATCCCCAATGTAGAGAAAGTCTAACCTGAAGAATTATCATTTTACCTTCTACCTAGGCTCGAACACTGACCACCGGCAGTAAATACTAATAGTGTAAACAGGAGTTACATTTATTTGCTCAATTAAAATTAGTCTGGTACAAGACTACAATAGTACTTGTGGATTGACTCGACTACACTTGTAAATCGTATACAAGGCGAGCTTACTTTCTGTTACGCTACAACACATGCCAACATAACAAGTTCGGTATGATTATAGTGACATCTTTATTCGATTAATTCATTTTGACTTTAGCAATTCGAAAAAGTTATGAGAAGATTTAGTAGATCTAAATTTAATATTTAATGAACGATAAGTAATATCCTTTGTGTTACAAGTTTTATCAAAAACATTTTGGCACTTTTAGCGGAATATAATGCAAACAACACGAAAGCAGTGTCTGGTTCACTGCCTCGTTGTTTAGGCAATTTATCTTTAAAAATGTTCTTGTCTCTCTCAGTTTTATCATATTCACTTAATACGTGTATTTTTCCTCATATATAAATTCGATATTTATGACTTTTAGGTCAAAGGAGAAATGAGACATTCTTGCTGGCTATTCGCAAAATTCCATTAATTTATTATTCATTGCCCAGCAGTTGATATAAGAAATATATAATTATGGTGTAGTTAAAATCCTGCATAAGAATTATTCTCAACTGAAAAATAATTTTCAAAATTGGCTTTTGCAATTTTCGAGTTAACCAGTCACTATATAGTTAATTCAGGTTAAAGTAATTTTCAGTACAAAATTAGAAATATGTACTCACCGTCTAACTTTGAAATTGTTTTGTCCCGTTAAAGTAGACAGTCCCTCTTGTTA
>OZ038475.1:83438097-83503097 GCA_964036315.1 Acanthosepion esculentum
TTTAGTTAATTTGTGGTGGCACGGAGCAAGCGAAGGACCGGATATTAACCCTCAGAGGTTTAGACAGCAAATGACCAATACTGGTCTTTGCGCACCCGGCTCCACGCAGAATTTCCGGGGGAAAATTAAAAAGAAATAAAAAGAATAATAAGCAATTTCCACCAATTAAACGGCTCCGCGCCATACCCAACAGTTTGTTTCAGCAGACTGACTCTGATCCGATGGGCACACATAAATAGAGCGATAAATTCACTTCTAGGAGAGAAAGCTTTGAAGTACCGTCAGTGAATGTCGCTACGCTTTTCTCACCCATCAAACCCGATGCCTTCAGCCTTCCTTCACCAACGGAGATATCAAAGGACTCCTACCAACCCATTGACCTCACCTTTCATCTCCTGTGACCAGCACGTCATGAACTTAAGTATTAACAAAAGACACTTATATTCTTTTAATAATCGGATTTCTCTTCTATGAATGAACATTTTGTAACGGACTTTGTGCGTGTAAATCAAGAAATATTGTACTATTCATTGATGTTGCGTTTAAATACAAAGTGTTTTTGATATACCCTTCTCTTTCGTATGTTATTTTGTTTATGTTATGGTGACCTCAATTTGATTGCTTGTTGAACCTTTAGGCCAAACTAGCGGCTGTCCCGAAGGACTGCTACTATTTATCTACCTTCTGATACAAGCAACAATTAACAACGAGAACTCTACCCCCCATCACCATAAGTGGTGACGCCGACGTGATTTTAACACATATATATACACGCACGCACAAAAAAAAATTGAACTGTCACAAAATTAGAATTTTTATTCAACACAAACCAAAAACATGGCAGATGACGCTGAAGAAACTACAATTAATCAAAACCAACCAATCCAAGCTGTTGCGATAAAACCACCAAACTTTATTGAATCAAACGTAATAGCTTGGTTTGCGATAATGGAGGCGCAATTTAATATTGCAAATATAAGACAGACCAGTCAAAAATTTTTTAACACTTTGGCAGCTCTCCCTGTGGACATAGTAGGAAATATACAGCCAACTATACTGCAATCAAAAGATTACGACGCACTAAGAGAAGCAGTGACGGGCGCTTACGAGAAAACAAAACCAGAGATGCTGGACAAATTAATGTCGTCATCGACTGTAACAGGTCGTCCCTCAGTATATCTGAATGAACTTATGTCATTAGCAAGCCGAATTGGCGTAGGGGACGATATCGTACGTCACAAATTTATTCAAGCCCTACCTCACTCCATTAAACCAGTGGTAGCGGCACAAGTCGATTTAGACACAGATCGCCTTGGAAGAATGGCGGATGACTTACTATTATATTTTAACAAACAAGACACCGCACATATTCGACAGATTTCGGGGAAGCAAAGGGATGAACAGCAAAATAAAAATGAAACTAAAAGGATACATGGCTGTTCCCACAGTGAAAATAAATTCCCTACCAGTGTTCGCCCTTTTAACAAGGACCAAAAACCTCTAATTTGCCGAGCGCATTTATACTTTGCGGAACGTGCAAAATTTTGTAAGCCGTGGTGCAGATGGCCAAATAAACGGAATGTTCAAATGCAACCCAACTCTCGCCCAAATTCACCAGTTCCTCGTGAGATTTCGGAAAACTAACTAGGCGAGAGGTGTTAGCTTCCATTTCCTCGCCGCTTCTCATTGTAGCCGCACGGTTAGGAGCTCAAAGTTTAAATTTTATTGTGGATACAGGAGCTGCCGTATCTATACTTCCGAAGAGATATTTAAGCGGAGCTGTAACATACCCAACCAATATCTCTTTAGTGTCTGCCAACGGTCAAAAGATTGAATGCTCAGGACAAGCAGTACTGAATCTAACACTACGGAACCTCAGACGAGAATTTACCTGGACATTTATAATAGCCGAAACTGCTCAGCCACTCCTAGGATACGATTTCCTAAACCATTTCGGGCTAATGGTGGACTGCACAAACAATAAGCTGATTGATAAAATGACTAATAGACAATCCGATGCACATCCATCGTCTATTATCATGAATATAGATTTAGTACCGAATAAAGATGCTAACAAAATGGTACGAGCAATTCTGGAGAAATACCCAAACTTAATTTCTCCTCATCGCGACACGAATGCAACAAAACCAAAGATATTCCATAGAATAGAAACTGGTAGCAACCCTCCTACTTTCTCCAGAGCCAGACAATTATCAGCTCAGAGATGTGAAATTGCAAAAGAGGAATTCAAGAAACTCCTAAAGGCAGGAATAATTTCCCCTTCAAACTCTGAATGGAGTTCAGCCTTACATATGGTACCGAAGTCAGACGGCACATATAGACCTGTTGGCGATTACAGACATTTAAATACCATAACAAAAGCCGATCGATATCAAGTCCCAATAATAAATTCCTTGTCTTCGAAGCTTCATAATAAGAAGTTCTTTTCAAAGATAGACCTGTCGTCTGCTTATCATCAGATACCTGTACATCCGGAGGATGTTTGCAAGACAGCCATCTCTACCCCTTTTGGGTTATTTGAATATAACTATATGCCTTTCGGACTACGGAACGCATCATGTACTTTTCAGAGAATGATGGACAATATCTTTCGTGATACTGATTATACCTTTGTATATATCGACGATATCCTTATATTCTCAGAAGATGAAGAAACTCATTCCAAGCATATCGACCTAGTACTACAAAAACTGAGTGAGTACGATTTTAAAATTTGTCTCTCCAAATGCATATTTAGTGCTAATGAATTAGACTTTTTAGGATTTCATATTTCTGCTAGTGGTCTCAAACCCAGTGCTAAAAAGTTGAATGAATTAAGTGAATTTCCTCAACCAAACGATTCCAAATCACTACGCCGATTCATCGGAATGGCAAATTTTTACAGAAAACTTGTGCCAAATTTCAGCGATATCATACTACCTCTCACGGAAAAAATACGTTTAAACCAAAATTCCAAGTCATTAACCCTAACAAAGGAAGAAATTGAATCTTTCGAAAATATGAAAAAGTCTTTATCAAATGTAACTGTTTTGGCTTTCCCCAGCTCGAAAGCTAACAACTATCAACTTGTAACAGACAGTTCGAATTATGCGGTGGGTGCAGCACTTCATCAAATGATTGATAATCAACCCATCCCCATAGGTTTCTTTTCAAAGAAATTATCCCAAACCCAACAAAAATATTCTACTTTTGACAGAGAACTACTAGCTGCCTATCTAGCAGTACTCCATTTTAAACATTTAATAGAAGGCAGAAATGTAATGTTACTGACGGATCACAAACCACTTTGCAGTGCTTTTAAAAGCCAGTCTTCCTTAAAATCAGATAGACAACAGCGTCACCTCTGTTTTATCAGCGAATATGTAAATGACATTTCACATATAAGAGGTTCACAAAATATAGTAGCTGATTGTTTATCACGACCTGTCAACGCGATCACTATTGATATATGTGACTTACAAGAAATAGTGAAGCATCAAGCTACTGACAATGAAATTCAGGCATTCAAAGATCAACTGAAACCATACACAATAAATCAAAATGAAACCATATTATGTGACACGACATTACCTTTTCCACGACCTTTTGTGACTGAAAAGCTCAGAAAATCGGTATTTGACAGTCTGCATAATCTATCACATCCAGGAATAACATCTTCAAGAAAAATAATAAAATCCAGATACTATTGGCCGAAGATGGACAAGTCAATAAAAACCTGGTGCACAGAATGCCAACACTGCCAACAAGCAAAAATAATAAAACACACAAAGAGCAAAGTAAATCCATTTGAATTACCTTCCAGTCGTTTTGAAACGGTGCATGTGGATATTGTCGGTCCCTTACCACCAGTAAAGAACCAAACTGACCCTTATTTTTCACCATATCGATATTTATTAACATGCATGGATAGAAATACGAGATGGATAGAAGCATGCCCAATAACAGAAATTACGGCAAAATCAATATCAACGGCTTTTGTCAATCTGTGGATCTCCCGATTCGGGGTTCCTCTTCATGTCGTTACGGACAGAGGAAGCCAATTTGAATCCGAATTATTCTCAGAACTATCAAAAATAATAGGCTTCCACAGATTACGAACAACGGCGTACCATCCGCAAACGAATGGATTAGTTGAGCGAGCACACAGAACTTCAAAAACGGCTATTATAGCCAGGAAAGAATCGTGGTTGTCAGCTCTTCCTATCGTCCTTTTGGGAATGAGGATAACACCTAACGAATCAAACTATTCTTCATTTACTGCAGTAACAGGGAGTCATGCACAAGTCCCCCGATTGTTAATTGACTCTATCAAGAACGAGAATAGTGAAATGACAAACTCGCACGTTAAAATTCTAGCCGACGAGATGCAAAAATTTGACATGGACAAATTATCCAGGGGACACCTGCATACAATACCTAATTCTTACATTCCAAAAGATTTACAAACATGTAAAAGTATCTGGCTAAGAACAGACAGAGTAAGAAAGCCATTGGAAGCTCCATACACAGGTCCATTCCAAGTATTAAGTCGTCATGAAAAATATTTTACTATTAAAAGATCGGATGACGTACATAGTAATGTTTCAATAGATAGACTAAAACCTGCATATATTTCTGAAAATATAAAATCAAAAGATTCCATTGGATCAAGACCGGATTTGGATAACTCCCTATCTTGTTCCGAAGAAACTAATGATAACAAACCAGAAACTAGAACGAAGTCCGGTAGAACGATTAAATGGAAGAAAGAAAACACATATTTTTATTACTAAAAAAAAACAAAAAAAACAAAAAAAAAAACAACAACAACAACAACTCCGTTTACTGGGGCGAAAGTTATGTGGTGGCACGGAGCAAGCGAAGGACCGGATATTAACCCTCAGAGGTTTAGACAGCAAATGACCAATACTGGTCTTTGCGCACCCGGCTCCACGCAGAATTTCCGGGGGAAAATTAAAAAGAAATAAAAAGAATAATAAGCAATTTCCACCAATTAAACGGCTCCGCGCCATACCCAACAGTTTGTTTCAGCAGACTGACTCTGATCCGATGGGCACACATAAATAGAGCGATAAATTCACTTCTAGGAGAGAAAGCTTTGAAGTACCGTCAGTGAATGTCGCTACGCTTTTCTCACCCATCAAACCCGATGACTTCAGCCTTCCTTCACCAACGGAGATATCAAAGGACTCCTACCAACCCATTGACCTCACCTTTCATCTCCTGTGACCAGCACGTCATGAACTTAAGTATTAACAAAAGACACTTATATTCTTTTAATAATCGGATTTCTCTTCTATGAATGAACATTTTGTAACGGACTTTGTGCGTGTAAATCAAGAAACATTGTACTATTCATTGATGTTGCGTTTAAATACAAAGTGTTTTTGATATACCCTTCTCTTTCGTATGTTATTTTGTTTATGTTATGGTGACCTCAATTTGATTGCTTGTTGAACCTTTAGGCCAAACTAGCGGCTGTCCCGAAGGACTGCTACTATTTATCTACCTTCTGATACAAGCAACAATTAACAACGAGAACTCTACCCCCCATCACCATAAATTCTCTCAGAAAAGCATACTGCACAGTCGAGGATAATCTAATACAGAAAATGTTTTTCCTTTCCCAGTGAATGATATTTCCATAACTGAAATAACAAAAACAAATTATCAAACAGAATTGAGTTGTTTTCACATATGCTGTTAAGATTTCAGATCATTTGAACGAGAATTGTCCAAGTTATTAAATTACGAAATGATATCAATTTTTCTGAAACCCTGTATATTTACAAGTGCAGTTGTTATTGGAAACCATGATGCTACAACCCAGTTTTTAAACCACCTCGTGACAAATTTCTCCCTTGATTAATATGCTCGCTGACATGTATATAAGATTTAGGCGACTCATGCAAGGGGATACTGAATCGGATGTAATTCTTTTCAGATTTTTTTCTCTTTTCTCTATTGCATTTGCATTTCTTCTACTTGAAGATAATCTCTACATTAACTCTAACAAAATAAATGTCTTTCATAACGTGTGTCCATGTAGAAAGTCATCTGTATATTCACTGCACACACTCGATCTTCACATTTCATAACAAAATATCAATCCAGGAAAGAACAACTAGATATTAATCATTTATATGAGTAATGTTGGATTTTGTCATATCTGACTGCTTCGATCGGTACTTGTATCCCCGTCTTGAAATGTGCCAAATATCAATATTTTAAATGTTCTGGGCATTAATGTATAAATAAATTTTGTCTAATTCTTATTTTATATTTTGTTATTTTCTCTCGTTTAAAAGACATTGCTGTGAGGTAATAAATTACATCCCCTAAATTTAATGAAATGTTCTCGTCAAATGGATTATTTTCTCGTATTGTCTTCTTTAAATACTTCATCTCTTTATTTGCAATGTATATTACAAAGTGATTTCTAATTTTAGTGATTTTGACTCATGTCTGTCATGGAGTCTGTTGAGGAAGGTTTAACGTTTTTCCCCTGTTCCCTAACAAGCAAGCGAATAAAATTACTTAAATAATCTAGGATATGTTAAAAAAAAGAAGAATAAATAGATGACATCATCGTAACTTTTCAGTTTGTAATTTAGAAAACAATTGTGTTGAAATTTATGGCAAGTATGGTGTCTTCCTCTAAAATATATGCTTGTGTTAGAACTGCTGTAGAAACATTCAAGCATTTACCTAACAGTACGAAACAAAATGAAGTGGATACTAGTTTCTTATTCTGTACGATTAGACGCCCCTAAAGAGTATAGAAGCATAACCTCACAATTCTAGGTGTTGCTGCAGTGGCTTCTGTAGCAAGTACATTTTTATGGGGAGGAAATGCTAGCTACACACACAAATAGTTTTGAATTCAGAGTTATTCTTCTCCTAGACTGGTTATCACCCAAGGTCAGAATCCCAGTCTGTTTGACTATTTAATCCATAGCTGCACTAGAGGGAGAATAGATGGATCCATATCCTTTCTAATGGAATTTGTGCGGTTGAAATTTGAACTCGGCACAGGGATTCTACTTTCCGTACCGACAACCACTACACTATGTATACAGCTCGTAAGGTTACAAAAATATGAGAAGTTAAAAAAATTGAATGGCAAAGAAGTGAAAGTCGGCCTGATCTGAACGCTTCGTTAGGAGAGTAGGAGTGAATCACGTAGCCCATGGCTTAGGTAATGAGT
Organism: Acanthosepion esculentum; assembly: GCA_964036315.1. Classification (NCBI taxonomy): domain Eukaryota; kingdom Metazoa; phylum Mollusca; class Cephalopoda; order Sepiida; family Sepiidae; genus Acanthosepion; species Acanthosepion esculentum. Next base: position 83,445,326 of record OZ038475.1, read on the forward strand.
TCGGTCATCACTTATAGCGCCGTCATTTTGGTTTTATTTCCAGAATAATCTAAGCTTAATACTAGAGATGTTTGTCATATGGGTTTAGCGGGTTAGTCACGCATATCCTTTGCTAATGTAATGAATTTAATCCTTACTCAAGTAGTCTGGTCTTGTGCCAGTATCAGTTAATCTGTAAATAATCAATGAAGACTGGATTTCGATTTCAACGTTTATGAAGAATTAAAATATTATATCAGCAAATTCAGCTATTTCTTCATATAAGAAACAGTATTTTAACTTTTGTTTATACTTCCTAAAAAATGAACTCATTCAGATGTGATTCTAAATCAAATTCAGAATAGTTAATCACAGGTAATTGATAATAATTTATTCAGGTTATTATCAATATTGATTACATAAGCATTTCTCCAATAGGCCTGTATAATGAATAAAATAGATACGTGCAAAATGTTTATTCTGTGAGGAAATCTTAATGTTGGATTGTGTTAAATTTTTAGCACCGGAATCCTGAAATAATAGAGTTTGGTGTCATTTGTGTGAGGATCATTTTTTGTTTTGTTTGCAAGACAAAGATGCTAGTAGACTGTAAGAGAGCTTTATTCAACTGAGAATACAAGGTTCGCGTATATTGTCCATTTATATGTTTTCTGACATTGCACATGACCAGAATCGTAAATGTTTAACCACAAAAACAAAATTTACTTTTGATACACAATTAATTGTCCTAGACACCATAGCCCTGCAGATGATATTGTAAATATATCGAAAATACCCGGAAAATAAAATGAATAAATACAACAATGGTATCGTCCTTACAAACTTTAATGACGAAAAAACAAAGTTTATAGGTGATTACGAAAGGATCTGATTAAAAATAAATTCTAAAGTTTAAATTGTTTAATTAGACATGCACACACACACACACACACACATATATATATATATTATATGTATCATATATATATATTATATGTATCATATATATACATATGATATGTATCATATACATCCTATATATATCATATATATACATATGATGTATATCATATACATCATATATATATATTATATATATCATATATACACATATCATAATATATACACAATATATATCATATCATATATATACACATATGATATTTATATATACATTATATATATATTATATATATCATATATATATGATGCATATCATATACAACATATATGTATTATATATATGATATATATACATAAGATATATATCATATATATATGATATATATCATATACATATATATGATATATATCATATACATACATATGATATATATCATATACATCATATATATATTACATATATCATATACATCATATATATATATTATATATAGCATATATATACATGATATATATATATATCATATATATATCATATATATCATATACATGATATATATATCATATATATATAGATGATATATATTATATACATCATATATATATCATATATAGCATATATGTACATGATATATATATATATCATATATATATTATATATATCATATATCTACATATGAAATATATAAGATATATTATATATATCATATATATAAACATGATATATAAAATATTATATATATCATATATGATATATTTATAATATTATATATCATATATATACATATGATATATATATATGATATATATTATATATATATGATATATATTAGATATATTATATATATGATATATATTATATATATATTATATATGATATATATATGATATATATATATATTATATGTTATATTTATATATGATATATATGATATATATATATTATATGTGATATATATATATATTATATATATGATATATATGTAATATATTTGATATATATAATATATTATATATATATAATATATATTATATATATCATATATATATATATTATATATATGATATATATATAATATATATCATATATGTAATATATATATTATATATTTATTATATAATTATAATATATATATTATATATTATATATATATAATATATATCATATATGTAATATATATATTATATATTATATAATTATAATATATATATTATATATTATATATATGATATATATATAAGAAATATATTATATATATATATGATATATATATGAGAAATATGTTATATATATGATATGTATATATAAGAAATATATTATATATATGATATATATATATAATATATATATTATATATATGGTATACATATATATATAATATATCATATATATGATATATATAATATATTATATATATGCTTTTCATATAATATATATATTATATATATATAAATATATATTATATATATGATATATATATAATATATGATATATATGATATATATAATATATATCATATATATGATATGCATATAATATATATACTATATATATTATATGTATAAAATATATATTATATATATGATATATATATTATATATTATATATATGATATATATATAATATATTATATATATGATATATATAATATATATGATATATATAATATATATATGATATATATATATATATAATATTACATATATGATATATAATATATTATATATATGATATATATATAATATACATGATATATATATATCATATATATATTATATATATCATATATCTACATATGATAATATATATGATATATATATTATATATATCATATATATAAATATGATATATATATAATATGTATATATATGAAATATATAATGTATGATATATTTATCATATTATATATCATTTGATATATATATGATATATATATGATATATATGATATATATATGACATATATTATATATATAATATATATATTATATATATGATACACATATATAATATATATATTATATATATGATATATATATAATATATCATATATATGATATATATATAATATATTTTATATATCATATATATATCATATATTATATATATGATATATATATAATATATATTATATATATGATTTACATATAATTATATATAATAAAAATATATTATATATATATGTATATATTTAATATATATATTATATAAATGATATATATATAATATATATATTATATATATGATATATATATAATATATATATTTTATATATGATATATATAATATATATATTATATATATGATATATATATATAATATATATATTTTATATATGATATATATATAATATATATATTATATATATGAAATATATATTTATAATATATTATATATATGTTATATATATGTAATATATATTATGTATATGATATACATATAATATATACATTGCATATATAATATATGTAATATATATATATTATATATATGATATATATAATATATTATATATTTGATATATATATATAATATATATTATATATATATATATGTTATATATATATAATATATATGTATCATATATATATATATATGCTATATATACATCATATATATTATGTATATATATGAGACAACAATTCGTGCAAGATTGTTTTCTCATACGGAACATAAACTTAAAAACTGAACTAAAAGACACTCATACGTCGAAAACGACGGGAGAGTGCATCATATATATATATATATATATATATATATATATATATATATATATATATATATATATATATATATATATATATATATGTATATATCAACAATAATGTATGGTGACACCTTGAACAATGTCGTTAAGCCTTTATCAGAGTTCACCCTATCTTTCCCGAAATGTACCGCACATAATTGTCGCTCGGTTGTTGTCTATCGATAACGCAATCGAATTGTCTGGCTAACATGGTTATTATCACTATGAATGACAAATAACTTTTGAAGATATCAGTATAATTTATTTTTGTGAATTCATGACTGATTACAAAAGTGTGCTTTGATATAGCTCAAGTTATGTCTGAATTTCTTAGACGTGGACTTGTTTACTTTCGAACTAATATCTTGATCTTTGTTGTTATCACAACGTTTCGGCTAATTTGCTCTTCCAAAAGTAACTAAGCAATACTAAATAATAGACGAAACATGAGTAGCGGAACGAGAACAATATTCCCCTGGAGATTCAATAATTTGTTCATTTTGAAAATCCCTGAAGTTAATCTGGATCAGCAGACCTGAAGAATGCCGGAGAAGAAAACGGTCAAAACGTTGTGATAACAAATCTGAAGACATTAGAGATAGTGTAAATAATGATATAGACAAAATTAGAAAGATGTTAAAGAAACAGATGTAAAGTAAATGTTGGAAGTTTATAGATGTAAATTTGATATCAACACTATCATATTTAGCTCATTCCTAAATAAAAATCCTTATCACTTTCAAAATTAAATATTATTTCTTCTATCTTACTAATTGGAGAATTCTTATGATGTTTGAATGATCATTAAGTGAAAATTTTTAGCCATAAACATTACCTCGAGTATAGAATATAGGAAAAAAAATACAGTTCTTATTTTGGACATCAGATAAAAAAGTGTATTTTACATAAAATCTACCGATTGGAAGTAATATTTCTAGGTCATTTTGTAGTTCTTGTGTGTCATTGTTCAATATTCTATAAATGTTAATTTATAACATTTTATATTTATCCGACTGCAAAGAATGTATAAGGAGAGGTCATATTGGTATCTTCAATTATTTACAATTTCTGACTTTTCCAATAAAAGATCAGAAGAGAATGAAAAAAACTTATCTAAGAAAATATTACAAATATCTTCAAATACACAAAGCAAAAGAAATATTGATATACACCAAATATATCACCCGTGATTGTAGCCAAAACACGAAATTTCTATTTATGTTCTTACAGAAATAACTAATACCTAAGCCTGAATATTTTACTCAAAGGCAGTTTCCATTACACACGTAGAAATTTCATGGAACAATGATTTCTCCCAGATGCTAGGTACTAAAAATACACTAATGTTAACCAATTTCTAAAATTCTGGTTAATGTAATGTATTGTAGTCCTACGGATTTATACAAATGCAGATTTTACATCAAGTTAGCCAACAGCCACGTTTTACATATACACAGGACACTTTATTATTTCGAAGTTTGCTTTTGGTTTGGTTCATGTTGGCATTGATCTACATGTATGCGTGATGGATAAGAGAAGAAGGGTAAAGAACAAGAGAAAATGAGAGGAATGTACGAACAAGAGGAAGAAAGAAAAAAGAAAATTTAATAAAGAAATAAAATATACTGGTCCAGACAGCTCTCTTACCATGCTTGAGAAGTCGAGACGAGAATTTGTAAAAATCATTTTCTCTCTCTTATATATATATATATATATATATATATATATATATATATATATATATATATATATATATATATATATATATATTTGTGTGTGTGTGTGTGTGTGTGTAAAAATTCATATATATATATTTGAAAAAAAAGAATATGTGTAGACAAAAGGAAAACCTCTTTACCAATACGATTTTATTTTGCGACATGTATTTATACACAAGTTAGGTTTTCAAAATTTTTCAGTTTAAAAACGCACAAAAGCAAACTATGAAACTGACGGGAAACTATGGATGACGATGCTAGGTGATGTAAATTAATGCTTAACAAATGAAAGTGAGTAAATGTTTGTTTTTAGTTTCTTATTTGTATGTATATACAATGAGGGGAAACATATTCATACACATAAAAATATTTAATTTATTGTATTTCCAACTAATGAATAAAATACTTTTCATATAACTAACTGTACACAGATACATAATAATTAAATACGCATAGAAAACAGAAAAATATTTTATTTAACAGAAATAAATACTATTTATCCAGTTTAATGGGTGAAAAAAGTATTCGTAGAATGCAAATTTCAGATTTTAAAACTTTTAAATGGCTTTAATAGTCTAAATTATTCAAATGGAATATACTAGAAAGTTTCAATAATGTTATCGGTACTTATTCTTAGCTTGTATAATACAAACAGAATATTCTGTAATTGATATTCGCGCAAGAAGGTTATCATCATGGCAAGAGGTAAAGAATTGACAAATTCGCAAAAAGAACAGATTATTAAACCCTGGGAAGAAGGTAAAAGCTACAGAAAAATCTCAGATAACATGAATATTCCATTTATTAACAATACGTCAGTCACTGCAAGGTATAAAAAACTCAAAACTGTTGAAAACCAAAGAACATGTGCTTCAAGGAAGTTTTCTTTAAGATCGTCGAGGAAATGAATGCATCAAATTAAACAAAATCCGATGGTTACTTGTCAACAGTTGCAGGGTGATTTGCTTTCATCAGGAATCTGTGTCACTAAACGGACTTTAAAGCAATGGAATTCATAGGAACAATCTAAAGCCACGTTCCCCTCGGAAAACTCTACTGCTATTGAAAAGACAGATATTCCGGGTTGAAATTCGTTCCTGAACATAAGGATAAGGAAAAATCGTATTGGAAAAGACTATTATGGACAGACAAAACCAAAATTGAATTGTTTGGGCGTAATTCTAAAAGTCATGGCTGGAGGAAAGATAGCGACTCCTTCAAACAAAAGAACACAGTTCCAACAGTGAAATTTGGTGGTGGCAGCATCATGGCTTGGGGAAGTTTTTTCTGCAAAAGGTCCTGGCAACATATCAGTAATAGATTGTAGAATGAATGCTGCAGCATATCAAAATATTTTGGAAGCAAATTTAATGATTTCGGTTGAAAATCTTGAACTTCCGCCTGATGGGATCTTCCAACAAGATAATGATCCTAAGCACACTGCAAAATCTACGAAAAAATGGCTTATGGAAAATGTAAATATCCTGAAATGGCCAAGTCAGTCCCCAATCGAGCATCTGTGGCGTTATTTGAAAATTCAAATCCAATCGAGAGCTCCAACAAACATCCAGAATTTGATATGCGAAGAAGATTGGAACAAAATACCAACTAAAAGCTGCAAATCATTATTTGAGAACTCCAAGAAGAGGTTGGTTGCTGTAGAAGGGAATAATGGCTATTCTACAAAGTATTAAATGAAGATTATGTATTCTTTTTTGTATTGTACGAATACTTTTTTCATCTATTAAAATAGATAAATGGTATTTATTTCTATTAAATCATTTTTTTGTTTTCTATGCATATTTTATTATTATGCATCTGTGTACAGTTAATTATATGAAAAGTATGTTTATTCATTAGTTGGAAATACAATGAATTAAAAATTTGTATGTGTCATATCTCGTGCCTGGTCTAACCTAGCTAACAAGCTTGTGCAAATGGATGACAGCAGAGGGAAGGGGAGTTAATAGTAAAAAGCAAACATTGCTTCGAAGCATAGGAAGTTGTGTAATTATGATCGCCCACGTCCTCCAAGGACACGGCGCACTGTATATGTATGTATATATATAAGAGAAGGACAGAGGAAAGGGAAAGATGCAGTGTAGACATATCGATTCATATTAAATCGAATCCACCATTATTAGTGTGTTTGTGTCTTTCTTGAGATATATGACAGTACATCAGTAATTCCGCGACCTGATACAGAGTTATTCCTTAAATTTTGTTCATGGCATCAAAGGCGAATATTGGTGGTCTCATAGTAGAGGTTTAACCTTTCTGACAATAACTCATAATTATTTTATTATGTTACATATAGAAACTGAGCAGCAGGCTGGCAAAATAGCGTCTGATATGTAACTGTGTACGAAGCTGTGCTACTGAATTACTCTATGCAAAAATTGCACCTCTTGAAATTTATCGAACCTTGCTGAACACTTACAGAGATAAAACAATGGAGTATAGTTAAGTAAAGCGAACAGAAATGTACCGGTTCCCTTAGCTGACGTTGATTTTATGAATTTGCCGGTGGAAATAATGTCTTCTAGCTGAATATTTTCTCTGAGCTCCTGCTATCGGTTATAGATACTGTGGAAATAAATTAGAGGTATTATTTTCGAAGCGTCCCCATCTCTTTCTCATGCACATACACACGCATGTGTTACTAAATGAATGCATGAGTAGGTGATAGGTATATACAGACGTGTTACAGACTTACGTAAGCTGTTGCGACTATCTCAAATAATTATAACATGCCAAAAATATATTTAATGATCTATATTTTATCAACTTGCCGCGATTTGTCAAAAGCTGGTCAATAAATTGATGCACCAAGGATCCTACATTAACGAAACAGACTGACGATCGATAAAAATAAATAAAAGTAACCAGCAAATTATACATGAGTCCATATTATGACTATATTCTAATCGATAATCAATAAATATACTTGTGTTGTTAACACTGCTTCATTATAAATGATTTTAAAATGATCATGTTCTCTAAAGCTTCAACAAAACGAAAACATTCTGAAATAATTTTATATATATATATGTTACCGTATATTTTATGCTATTTTCCTGTTTCTTTTACCCTCTTTCCTGTACTTATGTTTTCTAATCGATTGTACACAGTAATTGAGGATGTTAGTGCCGTCAAATTCATTTAACCTGACTCAGAAGGTTCTTTTATCTGTAATTAGTCTGAACAGCTGTTCACTTGACAGCTTGAATACAAATTTCTGTATATTTTCTCACAGTCTCCTCTTTCGGTTTTTAATTGAAAAGTTTTCACCTTTATTTAATGTTAAGGACGTAAACCCATTCGCTGGATTTAGTTTTATCTTATGAAAGAATCTTTGAAAATAGAGCCTCACATTTGCTTTTCCTTTTTTCCAAACCGAAATGTATCTAATACCACGAAATAACTCTTAAAATATAGTGTAATTTTCTTGAAGAGTTTCATTCTCTTAACATTGGGAAAGGTAATTGTAATTTTATTTTAATATAAAAAATAATGACCAACCAAAAACAAAGATGTACTTCTTTTTCTATTAATCATTTTTTACTTGTTTCCTTTTTCATACTACTTCTGTTGATTTTTTTTATTTATATTTTTGCATTTTACTTCTATTATGAAATCGGCATACCTCTGAAAATAAACAAACTTTGACGAAATCTGAACTTGTATCTCATATCTTTAGAAGCCCGGGTGAAAGACAGTGCCTTTGCGAGCAGACTTAGAAAGTTAATCAGGTTTTATTACTATTATTTCCTAATTAGCGGTCGTAGAATATAAAAAACAACCTAAGGCATCCAACAGAAACATCTATAAAAATGAAACAAAAAATGTAATGAAAATTCTTCATCTAAGAAATTCTTATAAATGAAATCAAGTCTTATTAAAAATATTATTCAAAACGTTATTACACGTAAATGTCACACAACTAAATGCATCGAGCTGGATTCAATTTAGTTTAAGAGAGTATGGTATTTGTGTTCACATTAGAAGATCACCAGTGTGGATAGGAGTTAGGAAATGCTTTTATCGGGAACTTTGAAATTAAAGCGAACTGACTCAAGGGTTTAAAATAAATAATATATTTTTATTTATTTTCTTTAGAGTGATGTGTGAGTCCTTTGGTATTCAGCGCAGCAAAATATTCGTTAATAAGGCGGATATTTGTAGCAGTCTGGAGAAAGGTCTGGTAGTAGTGCTTTGAAGTAAGACCATGATAGGAGTAGTAGTGATATCAGAAATTAGGTCAGTGTCAATCTACTGCCTTTTTTCTTGTCCTCGAGCAGAGCGGAAGTATCAGTAGAAAATGACCTCTTAACTGCTTCACGCATAGTTGGTTTCTACTTGGTAGCGTTCTTTAGTCCCATCTGCCTCTACCCCGAGGTCTCAGGTTTATATCCTTTTAACCAGGCTCGAAAATGTGGCGCAAACATTGGTTTCGGATAACATCAAATGTGTCTTTGTGTCAATTTTTTTGACTGGCCAAATTATTTTCTTTTCCGGGGTCTCTTTTTTTATGACATAAGTTATGCTCCAGGCTTCCAGAGTTTTGGTATTTTTCAGTGACAAATAAATAGGCTCTGCTCCTGTAAACTTCCAACGTTTTGGCAGGGTTCAGTCTTCTTTTTTCCTTCCACTTTTTATTTGAGGGTTTCCTTCTCGTTAGTTGAGAGAGAGAGAGAGAGAGAGAGAAAGAAAGAAAGAGATAAGGGTTTTAAAGGAAACAGCAAATGCCTTATTTTAATTCTTTTCGTTTATATATTTTATTTTTATATTTTATTTTTATCGGGACTCGCTACAAGATGTTTAAAAATCAATTTCTGACCAAATTTCTCAAATTCAATATTATTACCAAGTATAAACATGTCAGAAAATAAGATGATGGCTTAATTTTTTTAAGTCCCCTATTTCTGGTAAATTTTAGAGTTTCTCTTAACGATTTGATGCTGAATAAGTAATTGATGCATTGAAGCTGAAATTGAATTTCCAGTTAAAGATAAAACGAATATTTAATATTGTTAAATGCTGTAACCAGTGTATCGGTTTTTAAAGCAACAACTACACTGTTTTCGTATCAGGTAATTTTAGCAGTGCCTCATTATACTACACATATTCCCAGGTTTGAGCTGTATTTCATACTTATTAAACGTTTAAACTTTATTCCTTGTTAGAAAGAAAAAAAAAGTGGTATGTAATATCAATTCTCTTATATGGCAGTGGATGCTGCACAATTTCTTTAAAGATGAAGACTGGAATTGCGGTAACAAAAATGCTTAGAATACCATGGACGAAGCATGTGAGCTAATAGGAAGTTTAAGGCAACAAAAGGGATATTAATACTTAGAATTAGAAAGAGACATTTGGATGTTTTGGACACACATAATGAGGAAAGTGAAATTCGAGAATTTGACACTCACAGGACTTACATGCCTCGTCAACGGAGGGAAAAAAGAAAATTGTGTTTTTTAAGTTTATCTTCGTCATTTATGCACTATGACGCTTTGTGATGAGGAAATCCTGGCTCTCTACGACTACCTATCTTGTGTCTTTTTCATAAAGTTGCGATAAAAATATTCCCATCTATGAGTTAAGTAGTTTTTCAGGCTAGGCTTTTCAATTTTGGTTGCCAAGGGGAAGGGCAAATCTAAATTCAAAAACTGATTGGACATGTGGCTAGAAATCTCATCTCGTAAAGAATCTTGCTATAAAAACTACAGTAACGATGACTAGCATATTAGGAACCGAACCTCCATATTCCTCAGTTGCGTCTATGGTACTTAACAAAAGAAAAAAATTCTTAGCCTTCTTTGATGTTTCATTTTTTACTAATCAGAGACTTCATATGCTTATAAGCATTGTGCGAATGAAAAAAAAAAATTTTTTTAAATTATATTTGGTTATTATCAATTTGACATTTTTAGAGGTCAGTCACATTTAGCGTGTATATCTTGTCATGTTTCTTAAGTTACCCACTTAATTCATATCCAGGTTTTAATTGTGTCGGTGGATATTTTTAGTTTCTCAGACAAGAGCATAAACTGACAACATGCTGGGATTGCATTTTTTTTTAACTATATGGCTTACAATCAGTCTGCGTTCTTAAAAAAAGAGTTACAAACCTCATGTACACGATATAGAAAAATAATTCTCACGTATAGCGTACGAATCTCGACAATTAACTTATATTGACAGATGCCAGGAACAGTTCTTTAATCTGTCAAATGATTTATTACTCAGAAAAAAAAAACAGTTTAAAAACAGGATATGAAAATATAATACTCTTGAAGGAAATAATATCAATTTTAATAACACGAAAGAATCAGTTTATTTTTTAAAAATCTGATTTTATCGCACAAGAGAAGTTCAATTTATATAGCGTTCTTTCTTTTGTAAGAGCTTCAGAAATATTTGTTGGATTTAGTCGTAGTGAAATATTTAATTTCCAACATCATCTAGAAGACATACCAGGAAAAGAATGCTACCGGATACAGACAAAAATATATGACGAAATTGGTTTTTATTTTTATTTGTCCCTACCAGTTAGTCAAATACAAATATTAAACAAAATAAACATTGGCGAATGACAGTTTAAAAAAAAAAGAAAAAAAGTAAATCACTTCAGAAAGAGAGCAAGAAAATATATATTAACTCTTTTTGGGACTGTGGTGTCAGATTAAACATTTGGCAAATAACTCACACATTTCTTAGATTCTATTCTGTGTATTTAGAGATTCTTTCTCGGTGTCCGCTACCACAAAGTAATTTTCATCTTTAAAAAAACATTTTATTTTTACTAAAGTAACTTATGTATATCTGACCTGGCAGTTTGCTGTCTTTTATAATTTTGGATTGAGTTTTGACAAAAACGCGAACTGACATCTTCAGTTCACAAAATCATGGTAGTATTATTCATAAGATGGCAGGAATGAATATTTCAGGTATAGTCAAAAAAGAAAAAAAGTCATGAAAGTAAATGTAATATAAAATGAATTTCCCTGTCCTAAAATGATTCGTTGTTGGGAAGCGCGTTCAGGTAGAGGCGAAAATATGTATCTAAATTGTGATTGCCTGTGTTCTGGGATCGTAGCAGCAGCAGCAGCAGCAGGAACACTCATGTGACATTATTCTTTCCAGTTCGCTCAGATCGAGGTGTTAAGACACGCACGCAAATCCACGTACTTATTGACACAATATATATTTACACCAATTTGTTTGAATATGCAAGAGAACACGCACACAGAATAGCGGTTTTTCATACAACCGTTCACATAAACCTCACTGAGTTGCACGCATTTTCACAGCGATATTCAATACACGGATATGCATTAATGCACTACGCACGCAATGTTGCTTGCTTGATCAGCCAAATATTCACAGATCAAGCATAGCCTGTACCGAATGGTCGGCCATTGGAGAATTTAAAGGGCTGTGAATGAATCGGTGGTGTATAACATGTGATTCAAAACGAGGCATCGTGCCCTTTTCTCTTGCGATCAGTCTAGCATTTTCCAATTCTGCAATGTCTTCACATTCACAGTAATTTGACAGTGAAATTCAAAGATTAACAGACAACATATATATATATTATAGAAAATTAGGAAATCAACGGATTCCGCTACCTTGGTTTCAACCTTTCGGTATCTTCAGGTGATTTCGCTCAATTGATTTCCTAACGCTTTACTTTTTAAAAATAAAAAATTATGAAAGCTATATTAAAAAAAGAAATAAATGAATAAGTGCACGACGTGAGGTGAGGTAGAAAAATTAAGTGCATTGGAAATGTATCGGTGAGTATTAAATGAAATATACATACGTTCTTTTTATTCCATTTCCACATGAACTTTTTTTTTTTTTATACAGCGTTCATAAATTTTTATTTAAAAAAAATAAAGCGTTAGGAAAACAATTGACCAAAATCGCCTGAAAATACCGAAAATTTGAAATCAAGGTAGCAGAATCAGCTGATCTCCTAATTTTCTATATTTAAAAGCTCTACGTGTTAAATTTTTATCTTTTTATGTGTGTATTGAGCACTTTTTGATACTACTGTTTCCTGATCTAATTCAACTCTGACCATTAACTTCATATATATATATATATATATATATATATATATATATATATATATATATATATATATAATTATATATATATATATATATATATACATACATATGTGTATATATATATATATATATATGTATGTATATGTGTGTGTGTGTGTGTGTGTGTGTGTGTGTGTGTGTGTGGTGATAGAGAGATACTCTAATTTAATGTATTTGATTTAAATTATCAGCGCAAAATGACAAAAAATAAACGCGGAGGCATGAGCATAAAAAACTTTCAAAATCTACACTATCATATAAAACATAACTTCTCGTATTTTATGTGCCATGTTCCGTCAAGACGTGTCCAGTGAGGGCTCTCCACAATTTCATATCTTTTGTTGTTATAAATAATCTATACCTTTTACAATTCCTCTGTATGTTTTACCAACCATTTACATAAACTCCTTAATTAGGTATCACTTGCCTTCTCTATATCCTGTGAGAGTCAAATTCTCGAGATCATCTTTCATCCTAATTTGCACCAGACGTTCATTTCTCTTTCTGGCTGTAAGTATAAGTTTCCTTGATTTTTTTCCATTTTACTCAAGCCTTCCTTGTTGCTCACATGTTCTCTCTATAGTATTCTTAGCATTCATCAACAGAACTACATATGTCGTTTTAGATGTTTAGCCTCTTCATCTGTGAAGATATTGTCCAGCATTCACTGCCGTATAAGAGGAAAACAGACTTTACAGAATTTAATCATATAGTGATCTCATTAAACTTATTTGTCGTTAAAAATGAGCTACATCAATTACATGACTATTTCAATTGTCTTTTAATTGTATTTAAATTCGACTTCCATTTGAACCACTGAGGTTATGCTTAAAATTTAAACAATTGGTAAAAATTATACAAATCGATGCAACACCTGAAAATGTTGGGAATAAATATATCCATAAAGTTTCACTAACAAATCAAATTTTTAAGAACTCTTCATATTTTTCTCTTATGTAGTGTTGAAATCTACATGGTGAAGCTTTTAGATGAGAAAGAAATATTGTATGATGTTTTTATGGACAATTGAGATGCTTTTAGTTTAAACGCTCTCCTCAATCTCCAGCAGCAGGAATTTTTACGGACGCTTAAGACAATAAATCTTCCTCCAAATGTAACATTGTCGCTAGCTACAGCAATAAAAATCAATCACAGGAGCCTTTTATTGTTGTCGTTCTAATTTTTGCTTGTATAAAAATTCAAAAGAATTTTTATCTGATTCGCAATCCAATTGCTATAAAAATACCTTTAAATGTTTTCATGTCAAATCCCCACTGATTATTTATCGATTGTGTGTAGTCTTGAAATATTTATAAATCTTGTAGAAAGTTTAATTTTTCTCATTTACCGTTTATATTTTAATATTAGAAATAACAGTAGTTTTATTAAAAAGTAAGATATCAAGGGAAAAGTGATATTTTTATATCAAAGTAAATCGTAACTGATTATATAAATAAAGCAATATTAATCAAATAGTTCCTTACTCATAAACACTCCTTTTGACAGACATTCAGCAAAGTTTATTTCACTGTGAACAAAATGTGTATAAAATAAAACCATAAAGCAAACGAAGTAATTTGTATTAAATAGTTTGAGAATTTTCAATCAGAAGGAAGTGTTTTCTGCTGAGTTTTTTCTAATTCAAATGAATCCACAACTCTAAAAATCAAAAACAATAATGGAAAGAAAATATTAATTTAAGGGGAAATTACGAAGAAAAATGATGACATGAAAAAACATTTTGGCGACAAAATTGACCATAGCACTGAGCGAAAATGACGTAAAAATGATTAAACATTATTTATTAAATAATCTGTAATCCCCCGCCCCCAAAAAATAACGTTATAGAAAACGTTTTTAATACAGGACCCATTTTATAATACAGTCGAGGATTTTCATTAATTTATATATATATATATATATATATATATATATATATATATATATATATGTGTGTGTGTGTGTGTGCGTGCGCGCGTGTGTGTGTGTGTGTGTGTGTATTAAGATTCCCATACTCACGAATCAGGGAGTTTCGTTGTATTGTTAAAAAAATGTGTACCTGTGAGTAAAATATTTATTTTGTTTTATTTACCCATTTACATCGCTGTTTCACTGTTCCCGAGATTTTTTTTCATGTTTTAAAGGAATATGTCAGTGTACCGACAATTTGTAATAATTTAATTCCTTTTATTTATCAGATTATTCACGTTCTTAAATTTTATAATCCCGAAGTTTTCCTCCATGCATAAATTCCAATATTTTCTTTAACGTAAACAAATATATATTCACTTCTTCTAATGGAGTTTTCTCCGTTTTAATTTTATGTTTCATATGTATTATGACAACGATGTTTTACACCTGTGTATATTTTGCATTTAAATGATATCAAATGATATGTGTACCTATATTTGAATTATTTCCCAGTTAGTAATATGTAAATTATTTCTTCATTTGTATCGGTCTTTGTTACTCTTGCCTGGTAAAGTACATTTTCATCTCTGCAATTTCCCTTGCAGTGAATGTTTGTTTTTATTTCTCCAGTTACACCTTTTATTAATGTTTTTGCATTTTTACTATTCAGTATTTTATTGTTCTGTCGTTTTTTATCATTATTATTTGTTTAATGTGCCACTATAACAATTTCATGGTGTTTCTAGTTTCCAAGATCTGAACAAATGAGATTTCAGGATAAGTTTCTTGGTCGAGCCAATAAATTCTCGTATACATATATATATACATGCACACATATACGCGTGTACAACCTACATTATGTTTTGCTTTTAAACAATGTCTAAACTCCCGACGCACTTTTCTAATTCAGTCTTAAAAAATGTAAACGAAGCTATCATTTATTTCTGTAGGTTTTTTCTTATACAGGCATTCAGTAGGTATTCCTTTCAATTTGTTCCTGGTATTTTTCAGGAATAATTTGTTGTGTATTAGGATAGTTAAATTCATTTTCTACATTGTTTGATACTATAGTTCTTCATAAGGGCATGAATATCACTGCAACAATCTTAGCGATGGAGCTTATAAAAATTATAATATCCAAATGTACGTATCAATATGTATGCATATATATATATATATATATATATATATATATATATATATATATATATATATATATATATATATATATATAATTATTTATTTGAATATTACAACATAAATATGTTATAAAATCACGTCGTGATTTTATAACATATTTATGTTGTAATATTCAAATAAATAATTATATCTGCTCTACTCTGTATTGAGCACTCTTTAAAGAATATCAATTGTTGGTTATTGGATTTCACTCCGTATATACCAATCCTAAACTTGGGTATATATATATATATATATATATATATATATATATATATATATATATATATATATATATATATGTTTTATGTGTGTGTGTGTATGTATGCATACCGATACGTATATTTCGATATTATGCATATATATAATATGTGTGTATATAGCAAGAATATGTAACACATAGAAACAGTTTGCATAAATGGGTGGATATCATATTTAAAGGAACATAGAGGGTGCGATAGAAAAAAAAACTTCCATATCATGGTAAGACATTAGCTAGATGAATATACCATTGTCGCTAATGTCTTACCATTATGCAGGAGGTATTTCTGGAGGTATATGTGGGGCGTATTTCTACCGTATCCTGTATGAGACAATTTGGAAAACTTCTATTTTGACATATTTGATTGTAGTTGTGTGCTTTCAATGTGCTTTCATGTGCTTTCAATGTCGGCGAAAATTGTAGATATGACAATTTGTATAATTTATGTTTTTACTGATATTTTACCTAATACAAGCTCAAGAGCCACTCAAGATAGATGGTGACAGAGTGAGATTGTAAATGAGGGGAAGTAAGAGAATATTATGAGGATGAGTAAAATAGAAAACAGTTGATCCTGGAATGAAAGAGACTAAGATTGGAGTTATTAGGGAAGTATTTTCCGAAAGTTTGTTCCACAAAATAACAGTTCTGGGGAAGAAGCTGTCTGAGTGGAACTTGCTTTTCATCAAAGCATTATGAAGGGAATGGGGATAGTTTGCCACCGGTGAGTCCTAACTGTGATGGTGCGAGCTGGTGGCACTAAGGGATGTAACTCGTTTGAATATCTGCCATAGTAATAGCGATATGTGAAAGGCTGCCAACGTTTCATCTCTGGGACAAATTTTGCAGAGTGGAGAATAATCAATCATCCATATGGCTGTGTAAACGCTTTTAGACTCTGTTGAGGCCGAACAATGAGGATTGGACAGCTCCATCCCAGATATGGCAGCAATACTCTATTCTTAGTCTGAACTGACTCTTATGAAGATAGAACAAGGTAACAGGAGTTAAATATATTTCTGGAACGATACAATGAACTGACCATTCTTACAACATTTTGCAATGGTATATACGCGTTCCATTTGAGAACCGGAGTGAGCTTTAGACGCGGTAGGCGTTCGAGGCGAGGACCCTCTTTGAGGGTATGATCACTCATCAGGGTTGCTGCACGTTTAGATTCTGCTCGGTGGTGGCGAAATGTTACGACTTTTGTTTTGGATGTATTGAATGTTATCAGCCAGCCTTTTCCCCATTGAACTTGTCAGAAGTCAGATCAGAGGGGAAATAAGTCATAAAGAACTGGTCATCCAAATATTTGGAGGTGAAACCATACATTGTGGTATCATCTGCATATATACTTATTAAGGATACGAGAGTGTTCTTGAGCAGATCATTGATATAATATAGAAATAGGATAAGATCGAGAAAAGAGCCTCGAAGGACACCAATATTGATCTCATGTGCATCAGCGTAATTTTATTATTATTATTATTACTCTTTCTCTCTCTCTCTCTCTCTCTCTCTCTCTCTATATATATATATATATATATATATATATATATATGTGTGTGTGTGTGTGTGTAAATGAATTGAATAGATTTATCTTACCTTGACGAGTGGGACTAATTTTCTGCGAAATGGCAAACTGCAAAGTAAGTCATTTGAACTTTTATCTATATCTAAATTGTATTCTTCTTCACTTGTAACGGTTATGGTCATCTTCATATATTGGCACTGAAACTATTCTTCAAGCCAATACATACCTATAAGGGATTCTTTCATACTAGCACATGTCTGGGAAGTAATACCAAAAAAGTAATTCCATTCGGATTCAACCAATATATTATATGCAACTCTAAATATAATTCGCTTTCTCTTAAAGTTAAGACAGTTAACCGAAAAAATTCAAGTTAAGCAAAGAAAGATTATGGGAATATTTTTAATTCAGGGACATGAAATTTTTAGAGAGATAATTCTATCGAAATCAATATCCAAATGTTCTCTTTTACTTTTCACAGTGAGTTGGTCGCAAATAAAATACTAGTAGATAAAAGCATTTTAGTTATGGACTTATTCATAAAGAAATACGATCGATTTTAGCATATGATGTTTTTAGTGATACCATCATGAAGTAGTGTGTGATTGTGTATTGGTCAAACCTTTCATTATATACAGCGTATAAATTATACCCATGACATTATAACTAACCACTAACCTTAGTGTAAATAAAGCAGATTCCTTCTGAGAATAAATTCACACCTTATTAAATTGTCCATATAATAGTATTCAGCACACTGAAAGCCACAGCTATTGACTGAAGATCATGAAGGCGCCAGCTTCTTTATATCACAGGATATATCGGATAGTTTGATAAAAAGATGATAAATGAGAGACAGTTTCATACTGTCCAGAGACAGAATAATCGCTAAACTATGGGTGGCGTCTGATTTAAGTCTCTGTAGATATGTTTAAGTGTGTTTCATTGGAAAGTAAGATGATGCTGTCAATCTCATCGGATTCGAAAAGAAAGTTAAAGGTGACAGCTAAGATATTGGAATCCTCAAAACTTCATTATTAGGAGTCAGCGGGGTAAATATTCGTATCTGTCTATCTATCCGTCCATATAATACTAATAAATGAGATTAAATGTTCACTTAATCTGAGTTTCGAGGAGGTAGTATCCACTTATAAGTAAAATTGACAGCACAATTGAATTCATTTACAGAAAACTTTATATTCCATAAATAAATTCAAATTTAATTTGAAGCTGTCTGATGAGTAGATACTATCCCTGAGGAAAGCATAATAGGGACAGGTAAGGGAAAATTCAATTTACTGTTATTATTAATGCTCTGTATTCTGATATTGAGTACTTTAATTACTGATTGTGTTAAAAACTTTATCTTCTCGAAATAACATAATAATATATATATATATATATATATATGTGATTATCAATGAGGTATAAGTAAATGGCCATTAGTACACCGAGGCTGATTGTACTTGTTTAGATATAGGAAAAGAAGAAGAATCAGTATACGCAAGAGATCACGTGATGAAACGGACAAATGGTATCCTTTTTAGGGACGTGTGTAGGAAAAACATGATATAAAATCGGTTTTGTAATTTCGTTTATTTTGAATTTCTAAGTAACATTTCTAGTAACATTATCTTTATATAATCAATAAGTAACCGTCTTATAATACAGGTATAGGATAAATTCATGAAAATTTGCTATTTTTTTTTACCTCGTCTTATCTAAACGTCGCCTTATACGCGGAAATAATAATAATTGGATAGAAAGTTATCACAGTGTGAAGAATATTAATATTAAAAAATTCGCGAGAATTTTCTTTCCAACCAGATGACCTAGCAAAGGTCTGGACTGGTGGCATGACCTAACTGTAATGGTATGGACTCCTATCATGTACTAGCTGCAAAGGTTTGAACTTGTGGTATGTGCTAGCGGTAAATGTCTGAACTAGTAGAACTTAAGACTGTAGCTCATCTTATCATTTCTCATGTATACATATTAGATCATTGCAAAAGTTCGTGCCCGATTAGAAAATTAAAAACAATGAAAATCGTGCACGAAATTTTGCAATGATTCAATATTATTTTTATGATAAAATCTAGCCACTTTTAAATAACAATCAAAAATAGCTTGGACATGAAATTTTCCAAAGTAAATATTAGAGTCTTTTGATCTAATTTTTGATATAGCGTGTTTCTTCTATTATACATTGATACTTTCATACGAGTTTTATTGTCGAGGCAATTGGTTCAATATAACACCAATCGCTCTCATAAATTCAGAGAATTTAGTTCAAAAGAATTATATACAATATATATAAATACTTTCACGGTAATTTTTCGAATGGGCTCTTTGCTATGATACCTAGACTTTTCGAATTTAAGCGCAGTACTGGACTGGCGTCGAGGTCTCATCAATTTACAGCTGAGCTGGAGAGATGTAGCCGTAAGTTTTAGGCTAAAAGTTTCCTTTCTCGTATTTCTTGCTTGTGAAACTCCTACCTTCCTGCTCCATGCTTTCCAGTCAACTTTAATCTGTAAACATTTAAATGCAATGTCAACCATCAACTATACTCCTAATTAGGCTTTCTCTCTCCACCCATTATTAATGTTTCTGTTCCAAATTCTTACACACCCTATAACCCCTTGTGACTTAGTGGCTTTACTGCCTTGAATGGGGCGACACCGATTAAAAAATTAGATGATGAGTTGTTTTGAACTTTTTAAGTATGAATTGTACTCTTTTTGTAGATAAGTGAGTTATCACTTACTCATAAATAATGATAATTAAGATGTGATATATATATATATATATATATATATATATATATATATATATATATATATATATATATATATATATATGCAGAAATCTATATAGGAAAATATTCTAAATAGCAGAAGTAAAATAAGATCACACTGACGTATTTTTAAGAAGAACAAATTTGATAACTTGACATCTAGTAGCTTCAGAATTCGATACTTGCGTAAAATGTTAGTTACGGATGTAGAGTAATATCGAATCAAATACTGTAAAGTGCGCACTTTATTAAGCATCTTGTTATAGAACTAGTTTTTATCTCTTATATAAATATCACATAGCAATTTCCTCCAACCTACTAAAGAAAATATAATCTGGGAGGTTATAAGTGAATCACGATTTTCTTGCTCAGCAAAATTTTGTAATTGAAAATGTTGTAGAAAAGTTATTTGTCTAGTTGCACGTTTCAGAATGACAAAGAATGAAGAAGAATTAGATGGAGCCATCTGTGCCAAAATTGGAACGATTGCAGAAACTAAAAAATCGACATAGCACTAGCATCAAAATATCAATGACTAACAAACAACCGAAATAGCAGTGAAGACATAGACAACCTTGTTTTCATTGAACAAAGTAACTTAAAACTGATTCAAAATCTTTGTAAACAAGAAGTCTTTTGAGTTTGCGATATGTTTGTCAGAATGACAGATTTCTCTGGCACCACCCATTAGAAATACTAAACGTATTACTTGTTTGCAATGATCTGATAATGCACATTTGAGTTTGACTTTCTCAGAAATTTTAGTAGATTAAGATTTTTAGTGTGATCTCACCTATTCTCATCTTAGAAGTTATACGATTTTAAAAGTAAGTCACTTTGTTATAAATAACTGTATTTATAAGCTGTTTACTTTGAAATTTATATTTCATGTGGCTGAAGGCCGTCTGTACTCATAAACTGTACTAAATTTTAATCAACTCTACAGCTGACTTTAATTTACCTTAATAAGCAAGTAAAAAATAAAACTAGGAAAAGAGGAAAATTAAGCTAAAATGAAACCCACCAAAAACACGGAAGAATAGGTTATAGGATTAAGACGTTGGTTTAAGAATTTGGTATCATAGTTATTTTTAGTTCAATCCCATTGCCGAAAAGTACAGACTTATACTTAACTGACAGGTACTAATTAAGAACTAGAGATATAACTTGGCATGTTTAGCCGAACAAGAACAATCTATCACCGCGTATCACTGGTGTAAAAGAGTGATATATTTTTATGTGATAACTTCTAGTAGAAATATTCTTTTGGCAGCATGAGGATTTTGTGAAAGGAGATAATGTAAGTTATTGCTGTTGGTTGGTTAATACTAATATAATTGTGAAAAAAAACCCCGAAATCAAGCATAAATAAACACACAACACAAATATTCGTGATTGTATGTTATATAGAATTTCTTAGAAATAATACGTGGAATGGCTTCTTCAAAGAAAGCAAGTGATAGAAAATGAATTTCCATTCGCCGTGGGCAACTTATATTCACTGTTTTTTCTGTTCTAAGCCACTCCTGATATTTGCTTTCGTTTAATATATTCTGCGATGCAGCGATATTTAGGTAATACTACGTCATGAATGTCACAATTGTCCCCATCACTTTGAAGGATTCACTGGGGTCAGGATAGCTATCGGAGATAACATTTGAAAACACCGGGAACACTGTTTCTGATGATGAGTGGCAATGAATGCAATCGGTGTTGTACAAGGGTTAATTCAGATGACAATGAAGGACTGTTGCTAGAGTTGTGAAATCTTGCATGCATTAATTTCAGCTATTCTTATTAATAACTGCATTATTTATTTCCAGGTAAACTGACTGTTCAAAGAAGACTGTTCATCTTGTTGGTCAAAAAAGTCAGCAGCAGCAGATATGACATCATCAACACTGCTATACTAGTTCCCAGTCAAGTGTTTTTTTCCATGATGGGGAACAAATAATAATAAACCAGGAGAGTAGAGAGGATGGCTTAGCAGTATCATGTACAACAACCATTGAAACCAAGGAGTTGTATGCTGGAGTATTGTCCTGATGAAGACCCCTTCGTCAGTTTCCCTATGTGTTTGGTCTTGATAGCTTTTCGTAATTAGCCCAGTAAGTTGGCACGGCACTCTCTATTGATGTCCTTCTTAAAGAGTTAATAAACACAATACCTTTTGCATCCCAGAAAACTGAGGCCACTACATTCCTTGCAGATGAAACGACCTTGGCCTTCTTTGAAGCAAGTGAAGAGGGGTGTCTCCAGCATGGAGTGTCTCTTTGTCTGTGGTTCAAAGTGATTTACTCAACACTTATACTGAGTTAGGAAACGTCCAAGGAAACCAGCTAGATCTGCTGCAAACAATGTCAGATTTTCCCGTGATGTGATCAGCCTGGGGCGCGTTTGATCACGTGTTCGAAGACGTTGCACCCATCGAGCAGAAACTTTCGTCATGTTCATTGTGTGCAGAATATTCTCAACTATCTATCGGGGTATACTAAGAGTATTGGCTACTTGATAGACAGTCGATCGACTGTCATGTTGTGAACACGATCGATGTTTTCTTTGGCCGTGTCAGTTGCAGGATGTCCAGACTTTGGGTCATATTCAAGACTCCTTTCCGTTCCTAATTTCAGCTGCCCACTTTTGTACTGCTTATAATACAAGAGCTTCATCCCTTAATGTATCAGCCATGTTAGCATGAATGTCCTTGGGGGCTAAACCCATTTCCTGCACGTTCTTGATAACACCACGATGCCAAATTTTGTCCATTTTCTAGTCGCTACTAATTAAGTTTGAAGTCTTCTTTGATAAATCAATTGTCAGTTACCTGGAAAGAAACAATGCAGTTATTAATACGAAGATTTGAAGTTAATGCATGCAAGATTTCACAGCTCTAGCATCATTTATATATAGTCAGCCTATAAATATTCCAGTAGATCCTCGTAGCACAAACACACACACACACACACACACACACACACATATATATATATATATATATATATATATATATATATATGTGTGTGTGTGTGTGTGTGTGTGTATGTAAAATTGAATATGAACTAAGTAGGAAACTTTGTTTCACTATTTAGCTTCAGAGATTTTTGGAAAGTGGAATAATGCGGTGTTGCTTCGTTTTTTAAAGTGCGTGTTGTATTGTTTTCATTGGTTGTATAGACGTCACATGTGCCGTCTACACAACCAATGAAAAAAAAACATCTTATTTCTCAGCTATTTCTTAAATAGCAGAGCATACTGGGTTCTCGAGACATGGTTGGCACCCAGTCAATGGTAGGACAACTCTGAATTCAAAGATTTATAGATTTAACTTGTCAGTCCTCATTTACACCGTCAGTGTCTCTGAGCCAGGAACTTTGAGTGTGTGTCATTTTAAAACTTGGAAATTTCATCTTTATTTAAGAGCAGTTAAATCTTTTGATGCTGATATTTATTTTTTTGCTCAATGTCTTAGTTAATTAGTAACTATGAGAAAATTTTACCTTGTATTTCTATCTGATTAGAGTATGTTGAATATTTAGAGCTCGGTAAGGGCGAAACAAACAAGGAAGACGCAGCAGATGGCTTTGTCCCATTCACGAGACAAGAAAGCTATCTACCTGGATCACTAGAATGTAGAGGGTGCATGCATGCTCTCAAAGCTAGTGGATCAGACTACCTTAGAGTTAAATTTGAGTTCAATTAGGTGCAAATTGATCGTTAAATGCATACAATTTGAGATTGAACTGTGAATGCACACACGCACAATGAGGGGGTATTTTGCGGATTAGAGGGATAGTACAGGGTGTACCAGTTGCCTGTATAAAGTTGGTTAGAGATTAAACGGATGCCAAATTCAGTCAACATACTGTTTAAACATTCGTCGAAGAGACACATGAAGACTAATTCAGTTGTCATATTGCTTTCTGATCATTCCTTTTATTTTCTTCAATTATACGATTTATTCCTACGGTTATAAATATCAGTTTGGTTGGCCGGTGGTTTTTCCGAGTTATATACATAATATTGGAAGTACGTATTTTTTAAAATATGTTTTACTATGGTTTGTAGAAATATTAGCTTTATCACTAATGTTTATTCATGCATGTATGTTTGCGTAAGTTTGAGTGACATCACGACGACAATTTTTCCTCACACTTCCATAAAAACACCAATACACATAAATCCAAAATTTAAAAAATTTAATCAGTTTGTCTGACGATCGCAAAAGCGTGAAACCCAGAGTCACAAACTCACATCAATCCAACTAAATATATATATATATATATATATATATATATATATATATATATATATATATATATATATATATATAAAATAGTGAATATACATTATATAAAACTTCGATGGCACGATTCGGAGTTTCATGCAATTCTTCCAATCTTCAGGTGCAAATATGTTCTGACTGTTATGGAGTATATATATATATATATATTATATATATATATATATTATATATATATATATATATTATATATATATACATTATATATATATATTATATATATATTATATATATATATATATATATATATATATATATACAAGCAAAACAATTTGACCCAAATAAATAAGTGAACAAGCGATTTCCGGTAATGACGGCCATTATAGACTACCAACAATAAGCTATATAAACAAATTTTTACTACGTTAACCAAAAACACCGATCAAAATAAAAGAATAAATAAATAAATATATAAGATAAAAAATAAAAATAAAAATAAAAAAACAAATAAAAAACAAGCAAAACAATTTGACATAAATAAATAAACAAATAAGCCACTTCCGGTAAAAGTAACCGCCAAAATAGACTACCCATAATGCACCACTGACCCTTATATAAATAGCCGAGAAAAATAACAGCACTAGTCGCCTGACGATTGCACTAGCATGAAACAGACTGTCGCCTCTAAGTGCTGACTTCCATGTCCACTTTTATATTTACACACGCTCTATCTCTGATATTGAGCACTTTACCCCATAAATATAGCACACTTTAAGACTATATTTCTGCATATATATATATATATATATATATATATATATATATATATATATATATATATATGTATGTATGTATGTGTGTGTGTGTGTGTGTGTGTGTGTATTAGTGGATATACATAATATCAGACTGATAGCACGACTCGGAGACGAAGAATTACAAAAAAATGAAAAGCACCTTTTCAGTTATTTAAATTTTAATTTGGATTAAAAAATAAACAGTATATCAACGGGATAACTGTTTTTTACACAAATTGCCCCAATTATATCAATTAATTTAAACTAGAACATAGGGTGGAAATATAATATAAGAATGCAAATATAAAAGCATAAAAAATAATATGTCAGGACTACATATCTAAATTTACTTATGATGGTGAAATTATATATATATATATATATATATATATATATATATAAAAATCGAGTACAGTAATGCAGTAAGAAATGTTATTAATGATGGGTTCTAAGAACATTAAAAGTTTTTGCCTATTATATTAATATTTGTAAAATCTATTATGCAATCTCTTTTAATCGGGGTAAGTATGTTTGAGTTGATG
The DNA here is from genome assembly GCA_964036315.1 of Acanthosepion esculentum. NCBI lineage: Eukaryota > Metazoa > Mollusca > Cephalopoda > Sepiida > Sepiidae > Acanthosepion > Acanthosepion esculentum. Next base: position 83,472,054 of record OZ038475.1, read on the forward strand.
CTTGCATTTATGTATACATGTAGTCATCAATTCGGACCTCATGTTCAGCAAGTTAGGGTTATTAGTGTTTTAATATAATAAGATTCTACAATAAACACAAGTTACATCTGTCTCCCTTTCTATTGTATGGCTTAGCTTTCGCGATTATCTCCCAGATAATGGTCGATCTCTTACGGTTGTTTGTAATCGCCAAACATCCTTTGAAAGTGTTGTTCAGTTTTTGTATTTAGGAAATTGGTATTAGGGTATTTATGTAAAAAATGAGACTTATCTCCTTTGATATACTGCTTACTTTTGAATCCTAATTTAATTTTAAATAATTTAAAAGATTTTTTTCATTTCCTTTTTTACTTCTTTACCTCCCGAACTGAAGAATTTGAACGAGATAAATTATTAATACTTAATTCTAATACTTTACGCAACAATAATTAAACAAACAAGTTTTAACACACGATTTGGAATCATCACCACGAGAACGCAAACGGTCAGAACATATTTTCAGATTGCAAGAACTGCATGGAACTCCTAGTTGTTCTATCAACGTTGGATATTATGTATATTCACTAATATATACTTATAGCTCTGATTTATAAACATCATTTGTAATCCTACCCATTCCAATATATATATATAAATATAAAAGTGAACATAGAAGTCAACACTTAGAGGCGCCAGTCTGTTTCATACTAGATGCAATCGTCGGGCCACGAGTGCAGTTATTTTTCTCGGCTATTTATATATACGGGTCAGTGGTGCATTGTGGGTAGTCATTTTTGGCAGATATTTTACCGGAATTCGTTTATTTGTTTATTTATTTATTTGTGTAAAATTATTTTGCTTGTTTTTATTTATTTTTGTTTTTTTATCCTTTATATTTATTTTATTTTTATTTATATTTTTATTTATATTTTTATTTTTTTTATTTTGATTTTTATTAACGTAGTAAAAATTTGTTTATATAGCTTATTGTGGGTAGTCTATTATGGCGGCTATTTTACCGGAAGTCGTTTATTTATTTATTTGGGTCAAATTATTTTGCTTGTTTTTATTTATTTTTATTTTTTATCTTATATATTATTTATTTATTATTATTATTTTGATCGGTGTTTTTATTAACGTAATAAAAAAAATTGTTTATATAGCTTATTTAACAGTTTTGTTTTTGTTTGGGAAGATAAAGCTATTTGTTGAATTTTGGGGTTGATTGTTGTAGTTTGTTCTGACTATTATTTTGGCGGGAACAGTTTTTAATTTATTTATTTGGATTAATTATCTTTATTTGTTTTTTCTAAATGGCTAGTTTATCGGTATCGGTTGTTAGTTTATTTATATATTTGGATGTATATAGATCAATTTATTATACTTGTCGATATTTATTTATTACACTGTATATTTTCTCTTTTTGGTTTTCGATTTTTAAGTAAAGCAGTATATTATTTTTTATTCATTTTTTATCGTTATATAACAGTTATAGCTATTTTTCGTCCGATTTTTTGTTTTGATTTTTTTATAGTCTAATATTTTGTTTATTATTTACTTTATTTATTGATTTTGTGTCTTATTTTTTATTCTATTTCGTCTATTCTAACAGGTGTGATTTGGTAATTTGTTTGGATTAATTTATTTTGCTTATTTTATTGTCATTTTTTTGTTTATGTATTTATTTATTTTTTCAGTTTTCGATTTTTAAGTTACGCAGTAAAAATTTGTTTTCATGTCTGCATTTTGAGATTAGCTCGGATCTTTTATTTAATAATTTAAATTTTGGTCTGGGAAGGTAATGATAGGTATTTTTCCTCCAAGCAAAGTTTGCAAGTTTTTGATAGGTTGTTGTAGGCTGATGAATTTTTCCTTATTTTCCAAGATATTTTTGGTGTGGTGTGCGTTTTGTTTTTTATTTCCCAGATATACTTAGAAAGCATTGTGCTGTTCGCATATTTACTATTTGTGAAAGATGTTTTGTGTACATAATTTCTTTGTTTCCAGTGTCCTTCAGTTACTCCTATGTATACCTTTTCTTCATTATCTGGTGATTTTATCGTGGCTTGGTAGATTACGTTGTTTTGTAAACAATTACCGTTTAAGGGACATTCGTTTTTTATTCTGCAGTTGCACGTAGGTTTAATTTGTTCGTGTGGTTTGTTAATAATTTTCCTGTTGTGCTTTTTTTATTATTTGTGCCATGTTCTCGGTGCAACTGTAGCTGATTTTTACTGTGTTTTTGTTGAATATTTTGTGTAGGGTGCTTGATTCCGGGAAGTGTTTGTGTAAAGGTTTGACGAATATTTTTCCTACGTTTGTTTTTACGTTTTTGCTGTACGGTGGGTTGACCCTTATGACATTTCATTTCCTGTTGGCCTTTTTTGTGTTCTGTGGTGAGTATGTGAATGTTGCTGGAAATCCGCTATCTTTTAGGGCTGTTTCGTAGTCTTTCTTAGTTTTGTTAAATATAGATTCATTGAAGAAATTGTCGGAAAACCTGCGGTTAATCGATTTTGGTATCTGTTTGATTATAGAAGGCGGGTGGTTGGAAGATGTGTGTATATAGAGTGGTTTATCATTGGGTTTTCTGTATGGTTTGTATGTGCCTTTTCTTAGGTTGAAGGTAACATCTAGAAAATCTACTTCATTTAGGTTAGTTTTTATATCTATGTCGAATCAGTTATTTTTGAAAATCTTTATTATTGCTTTTTTGTCTATGTTTTTTTTGTTGCAGTTTCTTAAGATTATGAGACCGTCGTCCCTGTAGAGTCCTGTGCCATTTCTATCTATTATTTTGCTTAGTTCGTGTAGTAAGTAAATACCTACGATTTCGCACGTCTCTGCACAGTCAAAGCTTCCCATTGTAGTGTCAAATATCCCATCTTTCTTTATCCATAAATGAAATAGTAATGATTTACGGGAGTGCTTAATGATGTCGATTTCGTTTGGTCTTATAACACAGTCGAGAGGATGAATTCTGGTGTGCTCTTTTGAGAAAGTTTTTTTATTACTGCTATTTTGTACCTAAGTGGACATTCGCTTTTAAAGTTAAGGCGGCACGAGTTTTTGCTGGTGTTTTTTTGTATAATGATGTAATGAAAGTGTTATTGCTGTATTCAACGAGGACATCTAAGAATGGAAGTTTGTTCTTTTTGGCTAAGTTCATAGGTAAAGTTAAGGACGGAGTTTTTCTCAAATGTGGTCTTAAGTGTATCTATTTCTTTAATGTTATTTGCTAAAATAAAAATATCATCTACGTAGCGAACGTATATTTTCGGTTTACGGACCTGTGTAAATATCGTATTTTCTACTTGGGACATGTAATAGTTGGAAAAGCATGGACCGAGTGGATTTCCCATTCTAACACCATTAGTTTTGATGTAAATGTTGCCATTATGGTCATAGAATGGAGCTTTCGTTGTGCATGCGTGTAATATTTTTTTTGTATGGATGATTTGATAGATGATGGATGGATAGAATTATTAGTATATACAGAATTGAGGATAATGTCAATAGTTTGGTCGACGGGAACGTTTGTAAATAAGTTTTCGACGTCAAGTGACGCTATTATACCTTGGTTTGGTTTACTTGTATTTTTTTTAAATTTGCAGGAATTCGTGGGTGGACGTGATGCTGTAATTGTTAGGTAGGTATGGAGTGATGATGTCGTTCAAGAATTTTGATAGCTCGTAGATAGATGTTGGTATCTGGGAAAAAATTGGTCGTAGCGGGTATCCTGGTTTATGGGTTTTTATATTTCCATATAAATATCACGGTTGGTAATCTCCAACTATTTTTTGAATTTTCAGGGAACCGATTTCCGCGTTGTGAGCTGTTATTAGTTTATTGACGGACCTTTTTAAAGTCTCAGTGGGATTTCTTTTCAGTTTGGTGAATTTAGTTCGATCATCGACAATATTTTTTAATTTTTGGTGGTAACTGGCTTTATCCAGAATTACGTATGTGTTAGCCTTATCAGCTCGTGTGATGACGATGTCGGGGATGTTTTTTTAACTCTTTCGCGGACTTTTTTAGTTTTGGTGTTAGGATATTACTCTGGTTGTTGCCAGGGGATTGGTTCTTCAAGCCTTCGGCCTTGAGTAGGTGATAAAATATACTTTTACGATCAGTGATCAATATCAGGGATAAATCATGAAAAACATGAAAGTGGACACTGGAGTCAACACTAAGATGCGATAGTCTGTTTCAGCCCTGACGATTGCGTTTAGCATGAAACAGAATATTGCCACCTCTATATTATATATATATATATATATATATATATATATATATATATATATATATATATATATATATATGGTTCAACAAAAAGGAGTTATTGTGGGTGTAATTAAATTTTAAGATAAATAAGGTAAAACAATATGTTGATAAATTTACTACGAGTGCATTGTATCCAACAAAAGTTTCTGAAAATTACTTAACTAAAACCCATCAACACAATATCATCCACGTACCTTATATGTTTTTAAAGATTATGTCAGCTACGAAATTTTTAGTAAGGGTAAAATTATTGGCACGATTATAATTTTCTCATTTTAAAACATGAACATTCATATATTATGTATATTCACTAATATATACTTATAAAGTTTTTAAATAGTTTCTAGAAGATGTACAACAGTTTACAAGCAATTCAGTTTTGTCTCTCGTGCCTACAACAACTGTCCTCATGCAAAAGACAAAAGAACATAGTGGATCCATTAGAAATGAAGTTGTCAAATGTAACAAGAATAGTGAAAGGTATGCCAAGATTGCCAGTAAGTATAATCTTTCTAAGTCAACTGCACGTGTCATCATTAGGAGTTTGGAGACGGGTACTGTAAAGAACAAGTGTAGAATAGGCCAAAAACTCAAAATTCTACCTGATACAACATGCAAAAGAAACAATCCACATTAAATAAAATATATTTCTCTACAGGAAATTATATAGCGATGCGTGTTTAAAATATTTAATACACATACAATGACGTATAAATATTCAATATATGATCTTCCATTTAGCCCTTATATCGGTTGTAACAACAAAATTGCCCAAGTGTTAGATTAAGCTTTGAATTATTGTATCTTAGAAATGATTAAAGATATCTTACTGGTATTCTTCGAGTTTTTTTATAGCACCATTGAAATCTACTTTGAACAATAAGAATGTATTTAGCTCTAAGTTGAGATGATGATCTCTTTTGCTGTTATGATCTCCTGATCCAGTTTTCCTCTCTGGTGTTCCCTCTTTTTTAAACTTATTCACCGTTCTCTTGATAGTTCTCGAATGGTCTTTGAAGATGAAGTATGAAACTTAGTACCATTAATGATGGCCTGAATGATCTTTTTCATCTCACAATTGCTCATTTGGGAAAACATAGTGGGGCTGACACAAAATGATTTAACCTGTTCTCTTTCTAGTTGAATAAAGGGGTTTTTCAGTGATTCTTACGACAAATGGCATCAAGATGGCGAAACACAATTAACTTAGTGTGTTTTTTTTTTTTTTTTTTAGATATTAAACATTTTGTGGGATGGACATTTATTGCATGCTGTTACACGATTTAGACAATTTTGCTGTTACACCCGGTATATAGCGTCATTCCCATTCCAGCGATCTAAAGAACACCAGGATGCAGTCAAGAAACGACTTAGAACAAACAGTTCTTGATAATAACTGAGACAGTCGAAAGTACTTGAATAAAAAATGAAAAAAAGATACCCCTAGACATGACCAGTAGAACGAGAACAATCTACTCCCGTAGATTAAAAAGTGTTCAGTTTAGAAATCCTGTCACTTACCTAAATCGATATAAACCTGAGGAAGGCCGGAATACACAACGGCCGAAACGTAGTGATAACAGTTACAAAGATGAAACAATAGCTTGAATATATATAGTGTAAACAAAAATGTCTTTTGGACACTTTATTCACAATTTTAATCCCAATATACAACATCTTATTTGAAAATTGGAAAAATAGAATAAATCATTGAATAGACTATCGGTTGAATTTAAGATTCTTTTGTCAATCCGAAGGATTTATAATGTTCGATCTATATAATTAATATAGAAATGTTAGTTTAACTGCTTTGAAAGGGGTGGGAATTATATATGCAAGAGAAATGCTTTGTTTTATCCTTAACCTTCAGACGTATTGAAGTGTCTATGTATATGCACAAATGTATTATTATACACGCTTTACCGGTTACGATAATATAAATAAATATATATTGAACCATATGATAATCATTGTGCACATATAGATACACAATCGAGTATAAATCAGTTTTACAGATAAGAACGGATAATGAGTTTTAAGGGAAAACGCATGTAAGATGAGGTACGTTTTTCCTAATCAGACTTCAGAAAATGTTTTTGACGTAATTTACGCGTAAACAATTCTTCCTGACAGGGAGGGAGAGAGAGAGAGAGAGAGAGAGAGAGAGAGAGAGAGAGAGAGAGAGAGAGAGAAGCTATTTTTTTAATCTTTGTTCAATTTGCGAGCAATTCATGGAATGAAATAAAATATTACATGAAGCAAATGTTATGCAATAACAATGACGCACTTTAGGAAAAAGAAAGTGTTCAATGCTTTTGCATTCAGTGTTTCGTATTCTGGGCTTTGAAAAGAGAAATTCTTTCATGTTTATGTTCAATTCGCCCCAGATTATTTTTAACTCTTTCTCTTAGAAAAACATTACAATTGTTTCCAATATTTTGATTCACAAATTTTTTAAAACCTCAGTCTGTATTTCTACAAAGTAGATAAAAGCAATCCATTTTCAGAAGTACTTATGCTTATTTTTTAAGTCAAGTTTCTGTTTTGAAACCAAGCATAAAAAATACAAATCTAATTGAAATCTGTGGTTAAACAAATGTTTATTGCGAGCACTTTTTAAAAGATTTAGATAATTGACTCTTATGTTAATATATTTAATTTTTGTTTTAATCGTAACTTTTCGAGTCATATTCATATGAATAAATTGAAACTTAAATTGTATCGTCAAAAGTATTTCTATTTTGTAAATGTATTTGTTCATAAAGCTACTAAAAATAAATTTGTAACTCTGTAAATTGGATAGTTTTGTCTAAAAAATTCAGTAGTTGTGTTAAGTCGAAGATTTTATTTAAAAAATTCAAAGAAAACTCTTCTAATAATGTTACAGAACAAAGATCCAAAACATTTTTTAATCATCGGTGTTTGAGATATCTGCTCAGTATTAGGTACATATTTCTTATTACTATAAACATTATATTTTTGGCTATACGCGTTTAATAAGAAATCACTCCATTTTTAAACTGTGCAACTAATATCTACCGGCCTAGGGATCGAGAAGTCTTAAAAAGCAAAAATGCCTCGCAACAGAAATCGAATTGGAATACATTCCAGGAAAACTACTTTTGAGGTAAGTTTGCCTCACCATTAGACCAGTAGAAGCCATTAAAGCAAAGCAAAGACTTCTTGATGTCTAGGCCGGTGGACATTAATTTCACTGTTTAAAAAACAGGGATGTCTACGTACATATTAAATATAACGATTACAGTATCCATCAGTTACTTAAAATATATGAACAGAAGAAATATTAATCTTTCACAAATCACTTAAATTTATAATAATCTAATATGCCATATGATATTAACTGACTTCTTTTATCTGCCACGTTTTCCCTTAACATGGTCGACTACAGCTCCCCAAAACTGTCTCCAATTCTAACCCTTTACTGTCCTTGTTCTGTTATTCGTTCACACGAATTCGTTAAGTAGATTACTCACTGTTCTCTTTGCTTCTCTGGCCTTCAATTCGTCCTGTGATTAACTTTTCTAGAACATCTCCCTTCGCTATGTGTTGCAGACATTTCAAATGCCTCTTTCTAGTTTTAAATGCAAGCTTCCCTGTTGCTTCCGTTGTCTTTAAAACGGCTTCCTTTTTTTCTGTCCATGATAATAATATTCGTCGATAGAACAAAATCTCTGTAGCTTCAGATCCATTTTTCATTTGTGAGGAAATTTTCTAACATTCACTGCCCGATAGGATATTGGATATTCCATAATATTTCAGCACTCATTTTTTAACAACATTTTCTTATATCTTAATTGATTCTGCAAGGGATCTTTCGCTATTCCTATATACCTTCGGATTTCTGTATTACTTTTTTCGTCGTCTATTACTATATTTTCTTATTAACCAGCAATAAACAAAAAAGATCCTGTTTTCTGTGTGAAATCATTTAAGAAAACTAATAGAGAAAATATCAGTTAAGAGTGTCCTAAATGATCTAAAAGCAAATTTGGGAATAGTGGTTTACTAAGTGCTCAGTCTTCGCAAAGTTGAGAATAGGAAAATAAGTTCTACAATGTCATTTTTGTCTGTTCGCTTCTCTAAAGAAAAAATTGTATGTGGGTTTACTTATCTCGAGACTTGTTTGAATGTGAGACATTCTTTCTGTTCACACGTCATTTTAGTCACGTGAGTTCATGTACATTTGATCCTAAACCAATCAATTTTCTTTTCTGAGTTTGATCAGAATGACATCATCTTCATGTATACGGATTGTATATATTAAGTGGTCTAGTACGCTATTCACCTATGGGGGTAAAACAAATTGGCAAAACCTTCATATTCTCTTAGGAATGTAATATATTTTTTTCAAAGTGTCGTCGTGAGAAGCATCTAAAGATAATGTAAGCACCTTATTCTTGCTATTTTTTTTCTTTCCTACATCTTTCTATCTCAAAGTTATGGGGGTATTAATTTGAGTCAGCAAACGCATATATTGCGGTATTAAGTTCCATTCAAGTCAAAATGAAGCTGTCGCGATATATAATTTGCAATTTAAAATTTATAAACAAATGAAAAAAATCACAATCACAGAGCAATGGGAAGTGAAACATAATTCATAATCGTTTTAAAGCTTTCAATAAACATCTCTTCATATTTCAGGTATATTTTATGTGCTTCATATTCTGTGTTGAAAAATTGTGAAATAAAATTTAGTTTCAAAAAATATTTTCAATCAATCAAATGCAGTTCTATTTACATTTCTGATTGAGTTTTACAGTTGAACTGAAAATGAACTCAACGCCATCGTTCAAAGGCAAGAAATTGATTTATGAATTCATATTTTTCTATCTTTGCTGATCTCATTCACACACACAACGTTTTTTTCCTTTCCTCCGTTATATTTCAATTTTTCCTTTTTTCTATTTTTCGACCCTTTTTATTTTTTATGCTTCTATTCTTTTGATTTTTCAAGAAGGTTTTCTTAATTTTCATCTCTTTATTCTTATTACAGTTTAAGTTTTCTATTATTTCTAGATTTATTTTTCTTAATTTGTTCGCTTAATTGATTACTTTTTGTCTTCGTTCATTTTCTCTTTCAATTGTTTTTACTATTTGTCATTTATTTCTCTTAATTATCCTTGCCTTCCATCGATCCTCTCCTTCCTTTTCCTTGACTCAATTTTTCGCATTAATTTGCGATTAATCTTTTTATATTCATTTTTGCGTGTTTGATTCCTGTTTCCTACATTTTTTCTCTAACGTTCAAGTTTCATTTTAATGTTTCTACATTAAGACACCCTTCTTGTTTCCCTGAATATTTCCCTTTTAGGAATTTTTATTGACATGTTTATCTGATTTTTCTTCTTTTATTTCCAACTTTCCCTTCATTTATTATCTTTTTTTTTTACTTTGGATTTCAAACCAGTTTCCTCATTTCTTTTATATTTGTTTTTTCCTTGTAAAGTGTGTTCTCTGTTAAGATCTTTTCACATCATTGATCTCGTATTTACGAGTTTTTCATTAGCTTGGTACTTTTCACGATGTCTTCAAAACGAAAAAAAGACAACGGCGACATACCAGATCGGTTGTCCCTTTTTGTTTTTCTTTCATAGCCTACCTGGTTACTCAAGGCATGTTTGTCAAAACGGGCGCATCCCTTACTGAACTTCAATCTTGGGCAAGGATTACTAAAAACGAAAATTCATCCTTATTCTAAACATCTTTTGGAAACCGAAAATCAGATTTTACTATAACCGATGATATTTCATACATCGCTTTTTATTTGAATCGTTATTTTATTGCAAACCTACTAATGAAATCTGTAAAAATTTATCTATCTACACAGATAAATTTTACATTTATTTCAGTATTTAAACAAATAAATCAGTCTTAAAGAAGACGACTCTTAATCAAACCCTATACGCTGGCGCTACAAAACCACAGATAGATTTAGCAAATAACAAAAACACATCACTTGAACAGCTTGAAAAGCAACAACAGAAAACATAGGTAGAACATGTAAGTAGAAGAGAAAATAATGATATAAGATGTTAACTACTTCTACAAGAAAAGTTAGAATGAAACTCCTATCAATATCAGAAAGAGCTATAACATTTAGCGGATATAAAAACTAATCTCTTGAAAAACTTTAAATAAAAAGATTTTAGAAATTTCAGCCAAGTAACGCTAACTGTTCGGTCAACGAATGCGGAATATTTCCTATAAGGAAAACCCCTGGCAATTTTAACATTATTATTAACTAGCAGTAAAGCCCGGCGTTGCCCGGGAGTAAACTTCCTCTGAATGCCAAGGTTATAACCGCTATACTCATTTTGTACACGCGTGTAAGGCTGAAGTCTAGTAGAATTGATGGTCGCCCACGTAAAAAACGTAATGTACACAAATTGTCGGTATTCATCAGCACAACGGTAGAAAACATTGTAAGGCTTAAAAGGAAGCAATGGACAGCCATGGTAGCATCAGTCGTTTGCCATTACAAAGACACCTCCAATTAAAAGTTGTCAAGTTCAATACGAACACTGGCCTTAGGAATTTTTTGGTGAGTTGTGGCTTTGTATTCCGATAGGATGGTTTTATTATCCCTGAGTGCAAGACATTACATAAAGCCCTGTATCAGTTGCAACGTAGTAAAACGCAATAACGTGAAAGGTAGATGCGTCTTTTGCCCAAAAGACGGCGCTGCCACTATCGCAAACAGAACCACATAACAGAAGTATGGGAAGGTGCCGGGCGAGTACTTGTAAGTGGCACAAATTTTTTTGTAGTTCTTAATAGCCAGTTGAGGCGAGCACGAAGCGCCCGTAGAGTTACCTAAAGCAGCCCTTATGGTAAGGGGAGAAACACACCAAAGGCAGAGAATGCATATTATAACTCTGCATGCTGCTATTCTTTTATTATCCCACTTCTTTTTGCTGAGGCCCGAATTGCGTGGACGCACTCGACTTCTCAGACAAACGAATCCACCTTCCCACGTATTGGTTTTGTGTTGCAACCGAATATGTTTATGTGTTCGACATGTAAGTGCGAATGCAGCTACAGTGGGGTAAAAGTGATAAAGGAGTATCTGGTGAGCAAGACAACCTTTAATAAAATGTCTTAGTAATGGCAAGTGGATACTACGACGACCTTTAAATAAACCGGGTTCGAAAATGAAGGAACTTACGATGCAGCTGACATAAAGATGTGTACATTCCGTTTAAACGTAACCGATCATGGGCTATAGGACTTCTGCGTAGGTAATATTTTTAGCTTTGTTTGTTGAAGAGTAAACGTAAACGTTATCCTTACTCCCGACTCGTGAGCAGCCTACGTAAAGCTGTTCAAGGGCGAAACACTGTTCAGCTAAATGCAGAGCCGCGACGCTGAGCGTCTGTCCTTGCAATTTGGCCATTGTTGTTGAGCCGTGCTCGCCGTATCCCTGGGCTTTCTGAAGCTCTGGCAGACGCAGTAGATCTAGAATTCCTCAAACGACGATTAGCGGTCTGCACAGGACTTTCTAAAGTAGCGCTGGCATTTCTTAAACGACGAATAGCGGTTTGTTGAGGTTGTTCCGAAACCCTGGAAGCTGCTGTAGCCCCAGCATTCCTAAGGCAACGCGAAGTGGTTTGTTCAGAGCTTTCTAAAGCTCTAGAACATGCTGTAGTGATGGCATTCCTTGTCAGTGTTGGGGACTCGGAAGCCCCTGGCCCTAGAAACGCGTATTGCGTTCTGTGAATTCTGTACTAAAAGCTCTTCAGTTGAAAGTCTAACGCGTCGTGATGACATAAGTTATGCTACTGATGCCAGCCTTTCAGTCCGTTCAGCGGTACTTTCCGTGGAGATGCGGACAGCAGAGGGTGAGGCCATCTGAGAAAGGCGCAACGAAGTTTGCTCTGTGGTTTCACTTGCCCTTGCTGCTCTTGTAGCAGTAACTGTGTCAAATTTGGTTAAAATCGGTTGAAAAATGTAGGAGACCCGATCAAACATATGAACGAACACATAATCCCTCGAATTCTTAATAGGAGAACTGGGTTCCACTTTCAGTTGGGTTCGTTATATTCACTTAAGCGCAAACAAGATTGGGAACGGCATTCAATCCACCTCTTCTCCCCCAGCTATAGGTTAATTAGTAAAAATTGTATCACTAAGGCATTATTATCTCAAAAAAAAATTCTTACAACCTAAAATGCTTTCTGGCTTTAAATAACCTGTAAAAAGTTGATGAGCCGTAGAAAAGGAATCAATCAAAGCATATTTAATATTGATGAACAAACATATCTCTCCCGATTAACGTTCAGAAAGTATATCTCTGTCATCAGAGTGCATTGTAGAATCAGGGTTTATACGTTCGTTGAGGGTACATTAATACTTGAGCCGAAGAATTGTTTTTTTATTATTCTATACGTGGTCAGACGTGATGCCCAGAAGTATGCACACGAAGATGTAACAACTTGAAAGAGTTAGACAGCGTTTGTCTAAACGAGACGGCGCCTTTCTTTATAAGAGAAATCACAAAAATTGATCCAATATTATTGTTGAGAACTGATACAGATAATATTAAAACTAAGTAAATTTTTATTTAGTCGTTTTATAATCTTCAGTGATTAAATAAGTCTTATTCTTCGAAGGACCAAGTATATATAGTGATGTCAAATCATCCTAAATTTCGTATTCTTGAAGTTTTTAAGCTTTCCCGAATTTTGATATTTCTTTTTAGATACTTTCGAATTGTTTTTACTGTGTGGAACAAAGATATCGGTAGCGCTTTGGAGGAATTTACATTTAATGCAACATTATTAATATCATCATTTTCTCTTTGAAATGTCCATGTCAGTCGAATGTGGTGTGAAAAAAATACAAAAAACAAACAATTATATTTTCATATAATTCTCTTTATTTGTCTTGTGGAGTTATACCACTTACTTTTCAAATAAAACGCCGCTAGGGGACTCTCCCTAAGCCTATAAATAGGCAGTGACATTTTTTGTCACCCACCTTTTCCTACTCAGGGACGGTAAGATGTAAGTTGAGCTGGGAAAGTACTTTCCCACTAGGGAACGCATACGTGCACTCACGTACGCATCTTTCACTTCATTTTTTCTCGAAATTTGTTGTATTGCTTTGAAATTTCTTAATGTCTGTAGTTGTATCTTTAGTCGACACATGTATAACAGGTGATCAGTGCCACAGCAAGCGCTCGGTTATGTATTACAGTGCAAGAATGCATTTCTAAATCATTTGGTGTTAGTTAAATAGTCTGATTGTTAATGCCTTCTGTTAGGATTTTCCAAATTCAGGAACTAATTTTGGTCATTCGTTGTGCATCAATAATCTATTTTGCTGTCTTCGTTATGTGGTCCACATAATTTAACAACCATTTCACTCTCTTCTTTCTTACATTTACATTTTAATCTCCATTATTATAATACATTCTTTTTACTTGCTTTGGTATTTAGAATTATCCTCTTCGATACTTTCTGATGTGCTTCCACATACAACTGTAATCGTAATTTTAAACGGCTTCTATTTTAGTTTTTCTAAGACCTTTGATAAATGCCATGATTCTTTATATTAGTTTGACTCCCTTTTCCTCCAGCTGTATAAATGGTTTTGTGATTGCCGTTTAGAAAATCTTTGTTTTCCATTTTGTTTCACACACACACACACACACACACACACACACACACACACACACACACACACACACACACACACACACACGGAGAGAGAGAGAGAAATTAATATTCAGTCTTTCCATTTCTAAAATTGTCTTTATATAATCTTCTTCTCTGATAATAATCACATGATAATGACGATTTAGAATCAACTATGTGGAGGCTAAAGTATGATAATTTCTCATTATTGCAAGTCGATTCTTCAAAATTGCAAATGATTTGGATAGAAACAGTGTAAGAGAAAGTTGTCATACCTCAGTTGAAAGATCTTAATTGCTTTTTAAAAACTGCTGCTTTTGTTGCAGTATCCAAACTAATAGCTCCACCTCTGAGAAATGACTTGCATCTTAATCTATAGAGAATTGCATTATATTTTCAATGTCTTCGTTGGTAAAGGTTTCTCTTTGACCTTGTATGTATTCTTTGATGTCGTCCTCGATAATGTTAGAAGCCTTCTCAAACTTGCAACATTCAAGGGATTAAAAACTTTTGCATCAATAATGGTATAGCCCCTGAAATCACTGATTGCATCATTTCGTAATAGTTTCTAACAGGCACTGACTGACTAGAATTTAAATTTTCAGATTTTGCATAGTTACCTCTGCATATGTGAAGCTCTTCCATAATTCTATTCAGCTGTAGTCAGTGTTAACATCAAGGTCAGTACGAATCCTCCCGAGGTAAATCGCCTTAATATTACTTGATATTTCACTGATGAAATGATGTTTGAGAAGTCCAAGTTCTCGTCTGTTAAGCAGAATGCTTAGAGATGCCTGGGAACATTGAATGACGAAGTGGGCCATGGATGACAGTCCATTCTTTACGAGATATTTATCCACTTCAAGAATTAAACACTGGTGGAAGAAGATGATCATCACACAAGCCTTTATGTTGTATTGCTAAAATGCAGGCATACAACTTTTGCTTTTTTCTCTCCGATTGTTTGCTTGGGAAACGAGATCATGATTTCCTAGGTTTCCACGAAACATCTGAGTAATGCCATATTCCCATGTATTGGTTTACATAATATTGTTTGACACTCACAGATGTAGGCACCGTTGAGTAACTTCTAGAACAACCCTATTTCTTTATAACTAATTATTGGCAGCCTTTATCAGTTATTTGTTTTAGTTCTTCTGGAAATGTCGATTCTCCAGTGATCTTAAGCTCTTGAGAGTGTAGCATTTATATTGTTAACCATTTCTTATTATCCTCACTCTCTTCACGCTCTCACAGCAGTTCTCATAGATGTTAAGTGTTTTTTTGCGTATAATTTTGGAATATGCTTCTTTGACATGTCATCTAGCCACACACTTAATGCTTTCGCAGTCTTTTTAAGCACAGACCATATAAAACATTTTGCCGTTGTAGGGAGAGCGCAAACACTTCTACAAATTTCAACTTCTTTCTGATTTATTGTGTGATTGCTCGATTCGTTCTTACTGACCTTTCGATCCATTCCGACAAGTGACATGCCACTTTTCAGTAGATCTAAGATTTTTCCGTCGAGAGATAGCACTTTACTTTTCTCTTAGCATTCGAGGCATTGCTTTGACGACGTTTTAAGAGCTATTTTTTTTTGCAGAAAAAAAGGGTTCACACAATGAAAAATACAATTTAACAGTAGCGTTGCCTTTTCTATTGGTACAGTTCGAAGGTCGAAATGTTCATTGATTTATTGTTTTAAGTAATTTAGCATAAAAGATGTTCAGTTTTCATAACTATTCAATACTATTATATTTTTATACCATCGGAAATTGAACTATTTTTGTTCATAGATTATCTCAAAAATAATGAAAAGAACATAATCTCAGTTATTTTTAATCTTTAATCACAGGTAACAAAATAACATTTTTTTATTTATAAATGTTTAATTGAAGTACAAAAACCTTCACACGAAGTGAGCATAACAATAGTATTTTAAATAACTTTATAGGCGCCGTTCCAAGAATATCTCGAATGAATCATTTAAAAAAACAATCAAAAAGTGACGAGGAAATAATCTGGGATATTGTACCTGTAAATCTATCAAAAATATCCTTGATAAATTTGTCAAAATATCGCAATTTGATTATTCTACATCGTTACATTTTAATAGCAAAATTTTAGTCGATATTCAATTATGAAAAAATTGAATACAATTTTTAAAAATATATCGGATTAAATAGAATATTAAAAAGTCTTTAAAACACTTTAAAATTAAAAGTGAACAAATAAAATTAAAACGTTGTTAAGCAACGAGATTTTATTTTATTTTTCAGATTTTTATATTCAGAACAATTACATTCGTACGGACGTTTTTGTAAATATAATTTATTTTTCCAGGGACTTATCTTTAAACTGTGTAAAACTTCATTCAGGTCCGATTTTGCAAGTAAATTCAATTAAATATTTTCTCATGCAAAATTATGTTTAGAGATAAACTTTTCACGTTACCACTTTCACAAATATCTCCGGTTCTATTATATTCGGCTTGTTTCACCTTTATATTCTCTGTCACAGCTGTAAGGAATGGAGTATAGGTAATTCTTGGTCATGTTCTCTCCCGTGTTAGGCTTTACCAGGCAGACATTACTCAGTAGAATGAAACTGCTTCTGAATATTGTCTTGAAGTTGTATGGACCGCAGAAATTGCCATAAAGTACACAGATCGTGTGTACTGGATAGTTGTTATTCTGAAGGGTACGCTTAATGCCGATCACTTCTTGTTGGCATGTGACTGGGCCAATTTATGATTTTTACCCGGTGTTTCAGGCATCGGACAATCCTTTTCTTCACACTGTATAGATGGTGGGATTTGAAGTTGAGAGATTGTCCAGTGAAGTGTAGCTTATGATATACGGATGATTTGAACTCATTCTGTGCGAGTTATTGGCACATCCAGGAAGGCTAACTGATTATTATTATTATTTTATTGTGAACAGAATCCAAGGTCTTACTGAGTTCACATGGTCCAGCAGTATTCGTACAGTTTCCTGGTGAGGCCATAGTATGATGGTATCATCTACGTACCTCAGCCATAATGTTGGATTTAATGGTGCCGTTTATAAAGCCATTTCCTCGAAGTGATCCATGTATATGTTCACCATCACTGGTGACAACGGTGAACCCATAGCCAAGCCTCCCTCCTGTCAGACACTAGTTGGAAGAATGTTGTCTCTACACAAAAGGTCAACATTTCCATTAGATTATCTATTGAATTATTAGTATATTCTCCCAAGGAGAGGCCTGATTCTAATCGTTTTGGAACCCCAGTCAGGCCCTAATCGGTAGGAACAGACTTACTATATCTAAGCTTACCATCCGATTGTTATGAACGGGAGCTCTTAGGATCAGTTTCACTAAGTATTCTGAGTTTCTAAAATAGGATGAGGATTCCTTGTTAGGTTGACTATATCCACGAGAAATCCACTCAGTGACTGGCATGCTGAGTCCTGCAGCTGACTATAGGTCTCAATGAAATACCAACTCTGTGAATATTGGGAAGGCCATACATCTGCGATAGCTTGTTATAACATTGAGTCAATTGTCTATACTTATTCAGTGCGAAATAGTCCTTGTTCTTATTTAGGATCAGTGACAGCCTTCTTTCAGTTTTTAAGTTTGGATCTTTTTCACTTTGCAATAGTTTCCATCCCCAACTAGGCCTGCCAATTTTGTGAAGTATTCCAACTTTTCTATCACTGCTAAAGCACTGCCTTTGTCAGCAGACAGTAGGTTTATAGTAGCGTCACTCTGTAAGGTATTGATTGCCAATCTTTCTTCACTTGTAATATTTGATGTAGGCAGTTTGGTCTTCTTTAATGCTTGTCTCACTTTCCATCTTAGCTCATCTGCTCGATCCTCTGGAATCTTATAGGCCATCTCCTCCATTGGGGCTATCAGGTCGCCTGAAACTCACCTGGTAGTTATGGAAAAGTTGAGACCCTTGTTTAGCAATGGTTTCTCAGAGGCACACAGTTGCAGAGTGCCGACATTAACAACTGCTCTTACGAAACTGTGGTGAGCCTTGTTGCTGTTTCAATTATATTCTTTCATCCATACGAGTTTAGGTATGTGGCGAGCCTTGGGACTTTGAAATCCTTGACTGTATGACTTTTCCAGGTTTTGCTGGATTCTGGATTTGTCTGAATCGTCCGTTATTTTGCTAAGGTTTATTCAGATATTTCATGATCCAGCTGATGTTTCCGTAAGCAGCTGTCGAGAATCCTTTCCCTCACGAGAGCTGTCCTATTCTTTCCACTAACCTTTGTACTTTACTGGAACTAACCGATGACTTAATTGGTAAACCCGGTGACACTAGCTTTAAGTCTCAACATCTGTACAGGAATGTCAAGTGGTTTGACATCCATGTCAATTTTTTGTGAAGTTTTTCCGACCGTCTCCATTGGTGTATCACATCGGGTCCGTATCCATTCGATAATTTCTGGGATGAGGACTTATTTACATTATTTATATTCGAACTATTGTACGCATCTTATCACAACGTTTAGGCCGTTGTACCCTCCGGCCCTCCTTAGGTGTATATCAATCTGAATAACCTAACATTGAATTAGACGTATGAAAGAATTAGCGCATATTCTAAAGACAGACTTAGTAGTCCTATCACAGACATACATAGGATATAGGTAGGAGGGCCCTTAATAAAGAAAAAGAAAATGACTGCAAGTCTTCAACCGCAGGAACAGCAATCAAAAACATGCGCAGCAGCAGTCAAAATATGAAAGACAGCAGCAGAGGATAACAAGACGATATCCCTAGACATGAACAGTAGAACGAGAACTTTCTACACTTGTAGATTAAATAAAGGGTTTAGTTCAGAATTCTCTGTTGGTAAACTAGATTGTGTAAATAATGATAAATCTTCATCTCAGAAATTCAGACAGAAAATCTTCGGTTCTATTGTGTATTGTTTATATAAGAATTCCTTCCAATATTTCTTTTCACCAATGACCCAAAGACACAATATGCTTTTAGAGAAGATTTTATTAAACAAAAACAAACTCAAAGATTTGGTGTCAATTGTCTGCAGAAAGACTTTGTTCATACCTACGAGTAGAAATCGAGCGACAAATCCAAACTTTGTTAGAACCCTGCTGAATTTTTATTTGAATATTTTTATGTCCAAAACCCAAGGATATAAAGAAAACAACATACAGATCAGTAAGTAAAATTTCTTCCTTCTAAATTATTTCGAATTTTTCGATATTAACATCAATCTTACTATTTGGGAAAACAACAGTATTTGCCTTTTTAAATTGTTTAATTTTGCTATCATATTC
The DNA here is from genome assembly GCA_964036315.1 of Acanthosepion esculentum. Classification (NCBI taxonomy): domain Eukaryota; kingdom Metazoa; phylum Mollusca; class Cephalopoda; order Sepiida; family Sepiidae; genus Acanthosepion; species Acanthosepion esculentum. Next base: position 83,491,276 of record OZ038475.1, read on the forward strand.
TCAGTATAACTTCAAAACCATAATGTCTTGATATCTAGTTCAATATTGGCGCCGACGTATCAACAGAATATGATATTGGAGGTCAGATAATATTTCTGTCGCCAAAGAATGTTCATTATTAGACATATCTTTTGATAATTCAGTTCTTATTTTATCAAAGTTTTTAATCGTTAGACATAGAAGATAAAAAATGTTCCTGTTTTTTCTAGTGAAATATATATATATATTTACCTAAACAATATTCGTACTCATATCAATATAAAGCAGCTAAGAAATTAAATAATTTGATGTTGGCACAATCTGAAGAATATAAATACAGAGAAAGGGAACAGTATATTTTGGTAAAACATATCTACAATTATTCTCATAATGAAAGCAGCACACAAGAGGCGATTTTACATCAATCTGTCTATTTGAAATCGAGAATACAAAACGATAGTACTACCTGGGATTTAAAGGAAGGAAAAAGAAACATAGTATTTTTCTAATTATTAATAATATTTAAATGGTAATGCCCACTGAAAATGAATAAAATAGACATTTATATATTAGGTTGAGTCATATTAGTCGTAAGTAATTTTCGTTTTGGGGTCCCAGTTGTAATGGCGAAAGTATCATGCTAATTACTAATCATGCGGGGTAATTATGAATTTGGCTTACAATAAAATACCTTAGTTTTGACCGAAATTGTTAGCATACATAGTTGATTAAACGTAAAATGCCGTTTCTATGACAGCGCAAGGCCGCATACAACAACAATACAGGAAAAATTTTGAAAATTTAGTTGGCCTGTTCTATCCGACCTGCAATATACTCCAGAGCTTGTACCAACTGATTATTACCTTTATTCGATCGGTGTAAAAGCTTTGATTACGACTCAACCTTATATAATTCGTAACAAAATAGTAATAGTAGTAATAACTATAATATCGTAGAGTACTGACAAGGTAACATTTTTTAATTGACCTGGAAGATATTATTTATCTCTGCTGAATAATTAAACATGTATTTTTATTAAATAAGACTAGACCCGACAGAAGAGCAAATGTGGGTGGTCAAAATTGTTTTTTTTAAAAATAATTTCACTCAAAGCAAGCCAGTAAAATCCAGTGGGATGCAAGGTGTTACTGAGAGTGAAAGTAACAAAGGACAACAAAACAGGATTCGAGGAGACACGATATGACGATTGACACTGCATATACATTTTTAAAGATCAAATTTGACAGGACAATCGAAAGAGAGTTCCACAAGCGAAAGAAGAAATTATTATTATAGAAGTTCTGGTTAAAACTAATCACTTCAACAGTGAAATTATGAAACCTAGATGCCACTTTAGTACTACGCTTAAAGTCATGAAATCAATAAGAACTATTACCCCATGAAAATATGTATAGAAGAGACAAAGGGAAATTACGTTACGTCACTGAAGCCGAGATATCAGAATAGGACAGATAACCTTGTCGATTCTTCTTTGATTTTTGTCTAGTATTTTCAATACACAGACGAATAGTAGATTTATAAATGTGCGAGATAGACTCGGATGAGACAGACTATCTAGCACGGCATAGTAAACATACTTTCCCTGCAGCAGACTTAGTAATTGATTCAGTATAATCATTCCATTTCATGTTACTGAAAGTTAATATAAGCCATGTTGATGGAAGACAAAAAAGATTCTTTAAGATGATTAACAGAGAGCACTTTCGTTTTAGAAGCATTACAATCGACAAGCCACTTATTGCCTCTGTTAACAGATTGTCGGTCATTTTCAAGATCGACTACCACTTTGTTTTTTTAAACCTAACAAGCTTACTATTAAGACAGCAATAAATAGTTGTCTCCTCAGCAGAGATATAGAGTCAGGAACTGATGACCTCAGAAAGGTTGTTGATGAAAATAAGGAACAGCGTGAGTACAAGAATACAGTCCTGTCGGACGCCAGCAATAGTGCAAAATGACCTAGAGTGGACATTCAGGACTTCAATTACGCGGTTTGATAAGAAAGATTGAATCAAGGAAACGGCCAAAAACACCATAACCGTTCAAGTTCTGAAGAAGTCCAGCACGCCAAACTATGTCAGATGCCTTCGAAATATCCACTGTAACAGCTCGAGTTTCATCATTCTTCTCTAAAGCATGAAATACTTTCTACAATAACCATCAAGACATACGCAGAAGACCAAAAAGAAGAAAATGGCATTTTTTTAAATTCAGAGTTGATTAGAGCTTCCAGTACTTTATCAAAAGAGAGGTAGAATACGAATAGTTCGATAGTTGCAAAGATTTTTCAGAGTTCTTAAAAAAGGGACCTATAAAAGATTTCCTTCCACTTGGAAAGCAAAACTACAGTGTATCTTATTTAGTGTTTAGTGTGAACAGGCGCACATTTCTTAAGGACATCTACAGAGACACCACCAAGTTCTTAAGGAGAATTGCAGAGATACCATCAATTTCACACGCTTTGAAGAGATGAAGTTTGGAGATGACAACAGAAATCATGGATCGAGTTTTAGAATTAGACGTATGAAAGAATTAGGTATAGAGTTCTAGATGGAAAGTCCGGCAAAGGGGATCATGGTGAGTGGAGAGTAGAATTGGAAGAGTGTTCACAAACAAAGCATTCTGCGTTATCAGCAGATGGTGATAGCCCTAAAAATTGATTGAAAAGAGGAATGATTTAGGCTTACCCTTATTTAGCACAAACATAGAGCCGCCATTATTCTCGAGGTGAGAATTGGATAGGAAGACTGTGTTACATCAATCTTCTAAATAGTTTTGGTCTGTATTGAAATTTAACATGAGAAACCATGAATGTTTTTATCTGAACTCGAAAACTGACGCCGACGGAAAATACTCAACTATCTCCTCCAATTATTTACAAAAAAAAAATGTATTTTAAAATTAAGTAACAAAGGACACTATACTTATACTTGAATATGTGATACAATAGGAAATGATCGTCAAGTCAAGTAGTAAAGGGGATTGTAAATGATTTTATCTGAGCCTGGTTTTATGATAACCAACAGTAAAATCGAGATGTGATAACTTCAAAGTAATTACCACAAGAAAGCAAAAAAAATAAAATAAATAAAATAAAACCTTTCGAGATCAAGGGCAACTCGGCCAGAAGATAAGGCATTCTAGTTATAGGCTTATATAGTCAGGTCGTAGATAAGGGTCAATATTAGAATAGTCAGCGTTGCCAGTCACAAGTCGTCCGTCGAGTTGTAGAAAGAAGGAAAGTTGCAGGAGCAATTGGAGTTTTCTTTAGCTGAAGTGAAAATCTGCCCCGTTTGTCTGTTGTGAGAGAAACCAAGTAGCAGCGAAAATATTCCAAGTTCCACTTACCTACTAACCAGACAGTACCAGGTGAATCCGTGAATGAAAGAGTCAAGAATTTGTTTTCTTTTATTTACATGCCGCGGTAATATTTCAACTTCTGTTCTTTTGTTGAAGTTTTCTGAGTTGTTGTTCACACTGCCGAAGACAGGAATCGAAATACATCGTGGGGTGAAGCTGTCTAATAGTTGAAGAACAGACTAATGGGAAAACATATGAAAAATAAACACCTCCTCAAATCTTAAGTTATTCGTTAGATACACGCATGTTTTTCGGAGTTATATTCATATATATATATATATATATATATATATATATATATATATATATATATATATATATATGTATAGGAAGATTACTTGAAATCTTGAAGAACAGAAGATAATGATAAATCGATTGATATTTACACAGGATGAAAGAATGGGAAATAGCTTTGTACAGGACGAAAAAAGGAAGGAATTACAGAGCAATAAAGTGAGAGGTGGCGGTAGGAATAAAGAAATCGTACATTGAGATGGAAAGAAGAAAAAATGGAAATACATTGAGGAAAGGGAGAATGTGCTTTACATGTGATGGGAACCAAATCTCAGTCTGAGTCTTTACATTAAAAGGAATGAAAGAAGAAAAATAATTACCGCTGTAAAAAGGATGTGCATTATCATAATGCAGCACATGCAATATATTTCATTCTGGAAAAAATCTCTTCTGACATAAATGCATTGTACATTACTTACATGTTAGATTCATGAACACCTGATCATCAGATGAATGTCTTTATATAAGAATTATAAGTAAAACGTATATTATTACAAAAAAGCAACAAGATGGCGTGCTCATTGCAATGATCCAAATAATATCGAAAATAAGACATAACGAGTTCGTTTCACTTATTTTCCAGGATGTTCTTTTATCCCTTTACGACCTTCACTGTGGAAATAAATTTTCTTCATTCAATTACAAAATATTTGTGCTGCTACCACTGTTCCTATAACTATCTGTAATCCCATTTATGTGTGGGGGCTTCCACTTTAAACGTACTTTAAAATGTGACAATCAGTTTCAGTGAAATTATTAAGGTAACATAATCTGTCTTTTACATCAACAGCTTATAAGTTGCTTGTAAAATGTGCCATATCATCGTGAAAGAAAATTTGGTGGTCATAACTGGGGATTAAATGACAGCAGATCTAAAGTTTCTATTTTTTTCATTATTTTAACTGATTTTAATGCCTCAGTTGTTCGTACGTCAGAAAATACTTAAGTCTCTTTGCAAAAATATTTGACAGTTCCTATTCTCAAGGATCATTAATGAAGGTTTGTACACAAAGTAAAATGCTGTCTCCATAGTGTAATATTTTTGTTTGCTTTTTTTTGGTGGGGGGTCAATTTGCTAAATTCACCGCTACTGTGTTAGTATTCAGCATAGATATCATTTACTATTTTCTTGAATTCTCTCAAATTTTTCCAAGAAAAATTTGTTCTGATACGTTGAAGTCTCAAAAGTTAAATTATTTTTCAAATCAAGCATAATTCCTGTAGCTTTAAAATAGAAATAAATATAGAAGTATTTTCATTACAGAAAAACAGGAAAATCCCCAGAAACACAAAAATGGTTTGTTGTTTGTGTGGATTAATTCTTTTTGAACAGCAAAACATAAAATAAAGTAAAAGGAAGAAAAATAATATTGAGCCAATTTTATTAAGGTAAAAAGAAAAAGTTTTAAAAATAGCAGACATTCAGATATAAAAATGTGAATGCAAATCCCGCAGGTAAAATGAACTGACTGTATTTTCTTTTTTGTTTTGAAACTTTACATATTCTATTGAAATATATAGACCATTCAGTAAGCATTATTTCAGTTAAATTGTTAATTTTTTCGTTAAGAATGCCATCCTTACTATCTGGAAAAACATCAGTATCCAGTTATTATAGAATAAAGGTATGACATATTAAAACAAAAGTTTACTAAACAGTACACATGGAAGAGTAAAAATTATGACAGTTCACGTAAAAGTTAGTGATTATAAAAGCCCAATCATAATATAAATAGGATCTTGTAAATGGGCACGAGATACAGAAATGTGACTATGAACATAATACCAATTATAATACAATGTGTAAATAGTATCGTATTGCAATGTCCACTTTGTCATCTAGTGTTTAAAGACTAAGTACGAAATAGCGAGAAGAAAAAATACTATTTTTGCTAGTACATTAGGTGAAAAAAGGCTTTCGGCAGTGTGTGTGGAGAAATCCTGGTTCAATTACTTTTCAGAACACGTATCAAAATAGTAAAACCCAGTGAATAATACGTGCACACGGAGACATGGCTGCAAGATATTAGATTTTTATTATGAAAGTCAATGTTTTTTTACAATAAACCTGATATCAAAAAACTGATGTTTGTGAATTTTTCAGGATGTATTTCTAGTTATATGAGGAATAGATTATATGAATATCAGCATATTTCTGTCCTCTTTAAAATAAATATTCATAACTTGTTTTGAAGGTGTCAGGTTTTATTATGCAAACTAAGCGTATGAAATTATTTTATTATTCTACATGTTAATATTGGTATATTGACATTCACTATCCTTGACTATTCTTTTATCTATTGGTTTTGTTAAATGTTCTGCTGCTTCGAATTTAACATTATTTACATAATCTATTTTATTACTTCCCAGAGATATTGGCTTGATTTTCCATTCTCATGTACATATCTTAATAATGAATCGAAAGTTTTCTATTGGATAAATGACTGGAGTGGCTGGGGACAATTCCATTTCTTTAGCGTATTTAAAACGTTTCGGATGTGAATTTAAAGGCGCATTGTCTTGCTCGATTCTAATCTTTCGCTTCTTGGTTTTAACCTGTAACACTCAAAATACGCCTGACCAGAATTAATTGCATTTATCATCAATATATAAGGTCACTACAATTTGAATGTCTACAATACTGGCTTAATTTATTACTCCAACTCCTCTTGTTGAGAAATCTGTTTCCATACATTTGTTTGTCCAGCTTACACATTCTTTATATTATTATTATTTGTTTGTTTTCATGTCTTTAGCCAATGTTCTTGATATTCTGCATATTTCTCAGTTTATATTCCCAATACAATCTTTTAAAAATATTTTTATGATGGTCAATCCACTTTTCTTGCTTTTATTTCAAATCATTTTTGACGTTCTTAAAGGCAGTATTCCATTTCACTCTTATCCTGTCAATATTTTCAATTTTGTTTTTGTTCTGTGATTTCGGTTGAACATTTTCGCAATTTTTAACGTTGTATTCTCATCAGTCAATAACTTTAAAATATTTTCTCTTTTGAGTTTATATATTTCTCATGACCTATAACAATCCTATATCTGAAAATAAATATAAAAAAATATACTATTGTATATATAAATATACTATTGTATATATATATATATATATATATATATATATATATATATATATATATATATATATATATATACACCATCGATTTGCATAATAAAATCTTACACCAAATATGTTAAATTAAGTATTTCTAATATTCTATTTATCATATAAATAGAAGCATGTTCTGGAAATCTTGCCAACATATTGACTTGCATAATAAAGCATTTTTGATCACTCTGAATCTTATGGACTGCAATGTATTTTTTTTATCGAAGGTCCATGTTAAGGCTATGAAAAATGTGTCAGTTTTATTTCAGTCTTAAAAATCAATGTACTTCATCTCTTTTGTTTCATATGCATACACAAATAATACCATAGCTAAATGCTAAAAATCATTTAGTATAGACAAAGATGTTACTTATCTCCTTCCTTGAAAATGCACGTTTCATCATATAGAGAGAAAAGTTTACATTTAAATTTTCAGATAACAATTTACGTAACTACATGTCAGACTACGTATTTATTGACCCACCCTCATATAGGAATATTCTTTTACACTTTTCCCACACATTCCTGAGAGTCTTTTCAAGGAGACCTTGTACAATTTTATATTCAGTGTATCAAAATTTTTCAGTAAGCTTCAATATTTCCCGTAATTTAGTTCAATAGTTCTAAGGTTCCCACTTTGTTCTGATTGATATTCGATCTCAGAAAATCTAGATCGAATATCTAGGAATTGTGTTCATTGCAACGACGATTAAGGGGTTTTCACTGACATCAATATGGTAAGAACTTTTGATTGGATCAATATTTCTTTTTATTCAATTTGTAATCTGTTTCAGCTTAAATATTCAGCAAATGTTTTCTTCATTGATAATGATTGATCCAGTTCTCGGTTCCTAATTATATTTAGATCTGTATCTCTTGCGATTGTGGTCGAAATATTGATTAGTAGAAACGCAAAGATATAACAGTATTCTTACAGTAAACAAATTCCGTACTATGCGGAAAAATCAGCTCATCCTATTATGATTCTAAATTTTAAAATATTCTTGATAAGACCATAAATAATTAATCATCTTATGCTAGAATAATTGGAGAAAAAATTTACAGATAATCTAAATTAAACGACGATAACAAAAATGTGTATAACAGGTTCAACGGGAAATCTTGGAACGTTTAGTCAAATAACAAAATTATAACAACTAAAAAAAACGAGTTCTTCAGAATGTGTTTAGTGGATTGTTTTTAATTACTTATAGATATTCTTGAATTCTATCGATGAGATGATTTGAGTTTAATGAAAAACTTTATGCATTTCTATACCAATTTGATGAAGACGAAAAGAATGCTCCATATTCAAATTAAACTGCTACACAGCAAGGAAAATCCAATACAGGAATCAATGATAAAAATTCATATACTATTTTACCTTCGTGTTTTTTCAAAATGCCAGCTTAATTATACAACCCTTATGAATAACATTTAATTACAATATATTTTAATTATATATCAATAAATATAGTCAGTTTTGTAGAAAATAAGAATTTAGGGATGTAGTTAAATGCAGGTTCGCTTAAGTGACCATGAACCTGATCGTCGCGTCTCGAGTAACCCATTAGGGTCGTAGAAGCACTACGTACTGCAGCTATAGCATTTTCAGGCCAGATATCCTGACAGAGCTCATCCCTCTTCAGGATAGTTTTCAATTATTCTTTTAGACTGGTTTCCTCCTCAAGGCAAGACAACCCAGTCAATTCTATTTTCTCCATAGTTGGACAAAGATGTATTCATATCGTTCCCAAGATATGCGAACGTTAACGTAACTAACTTTGCTGAAATTCGAACTTGTCGATTTCCCACGCAGAGTTGTTAACCGTTACTCTACCTGCATATCGTATGCACCTGATAACACAGTTCCAAATTAAGCTTGCTTTTAAAAATCCATTATGCTGATTTCATTCAAAAAGTGAAGAAGCTATGAAAGCACTACTTTAAATGCAGAAACTAGTAGCTAGTTGTCAATATAATCGACATTAATTTATTTTTCATATATTATTCATTTTATGAACACTGTAATAAACAAATGTGGTTAATCATATTATACTCCAAACTTCGCTATGAATTCGCTTTCATGGGAGAATAATAAAATCGATATTGTTTCCATTTGGATCCTGCCAGAAAAACACCTATGAAAAACAAAACTTTTATTTCCTACTTAATAATGGTGTTTTACGTTATCTTCAGTAAGTGGAAGGTCAATATTCAGACTATTGTGTATAGCGTTTCTTTTTATGAAACTTTACTGAAATTCTTCGAAAATATATTCTCTATTCTGGGGCATCTCAGAATGGGTAATGGTTAGTGAACTGGTCTAATTTATAACTGCTACTGTGTAGTGAGATCAATCTTTACTATAATCTTCTATATGTGGCTTTATAGCAAAACCTACTAAACAACAATAATCTATCATTTAAGACAATGTGACTATATACATTTATCGGTAACGCAGCCTGATCTCCATTTCTTAGTATTGAAATTCTGTTTTGGTATCAGAAAGCATTACTCGATACCAATAAATGAACATGACATGTGCTAATAAATTACTTTTGTAATATCTATCCGAGATGAGATATTGTAACTATTTACACTATTTACATTGTTTGGGCTGTTGCCCTCATTTTTGTTGTTATATTCATGACGTTACGGCCGTTCTACGCTCCGGCCTTCTTCAGATGATTGGAATTTCGAACAGAACCCATTATTTCGTCCACAGGGGAAGATTATTACTTAAATATTAACATTGTTGACGTTATGGGTGAAACAGAAAGAAAACATTTAATTCCTGGTATTTTCACTCAACTGTTTTCAGTTGTTGTTTTTAGTATAATGATGTTTCTCCCAATATCTTCTTGGGCTTTCTTTTGTTTTTAGAATTGGCATAGTACGTTTTCTTACTTTTTATATCTTTTCATAACATAACAGTTCAACAAAATCCCAGGACCATGAGAATAGACGAGATTGGAATATGTCCTCTTACTGATCCACCTCGTAGGAAGCGTTGAACGTTTACTAAGCCATAATTTATGGTCTTTAAAAGACTTTATACTGGTAGACAGCTTAGAAATCAATTACTAATTAATTTTGCGACCGTTGATTTCAGATGGTATTAAAATCTACGTTGTTTACTTATTAACCTTTTAAATACGTCATATATGCACCTTCCTTCATCTTATATACTTTCCATAGTTACATAGTTTTTGGTTTGATTTCGTTCCACAGGGAGCAGTTTATCCTTAACCTCCTCACTTTGGACTCACTTCATGGTGAAGCTACATTTAACACCGCATGAAAACCAATGTACAGTAAATTAACTTTAGCAATTAAATCGCCTTCTATATCGATTGCCAACAAAGAGCCATTTAAAGAACGTCAATTAAGACACTTTGATTATATGGCACAGAAAACAAGTTAACGCTTCCTACAATTATGGCAGCAAGATGACACATCCCAATTTCGCTGTTTTCACGGTTCCGTGGCTTTGTTAGCCTTGTATACTTTAGTTGAAAGGATTAATAGGAAAAAAAAGCAGTCAGCAAATTCTAAACATGGGGTGGAACATATTTTAAAAAATTTCGGCCGAGGATATTCTTCGGCAGAAATTTTTTAATGTATATGTTTTTTTTAAATCGGCTGAAACTTTGTTAATCTGAAAAATATAATCGTTAGATGTTTTCCTTTTCTGTTTATAAAGATCCTCATCTCAAGGAAGTAAAATAATTGTTAGCATGGATATGAATTTCTTTTTTATCCAATTTGCAATCTACTTTAACTTTTATTAAGGGCGGACATAAACTTAAGATACGCAGGTGACACTGTGTTCTTACTCATTAAGGAATTGAAGATACTTTCACAACTCCATGTAAAATCTTCCTAAACATTGAAGTCGTATTTATATTTTTTAGCATTACAAGAATATAGGTCCAAATTCAATGTAGAATAGCGTCATTAGAAGGAAAATTGCATTGTAAATATTGTTATTGAATTGTTACATTCTAATGATAATATCAGAAGGAAAAAATTAAATATCTTTCATTTAACCAGTTACATTATTCAACAAGTTCATATAACTGATATATAAAAGAATTTTGAATGCATCTCTTATAGTACTCTTCATGGAGTACTTTTTGTAGATGAATTTACAAGTGATTACATAAAAGAAAATTAAAAAAATTAGAATAATTTTTGGCGACGAGCATTCAGGATTTTAAATCTTAATGAATTACCAATGAAGTCCATATTTTAAGGTTTTAAAATAAATTTACAATGTTTTTTTTCTTATTTTGCAACTAATCAAAAACCTTTTTGCCTGGTTCTTTTCTTTGAAGTCCGTTTTTACAAAGAAAATATTTTGGATATTTTTAACGTATTTTTTCTTAAATTAACTATTTAAAATTTCTGTTGTAATTATTTAAGTCAAAAGAATGTTATGTATTTAGTAAGCTAGTCTTCTAAAGGAAGTTTAGCGTACCAGCCATGAAAATAGTTTGTCAGTATATTGAGACGATTTTACCTGCGGGTTGAACACCCATGACAAAGTGAGATTTACGCAAGTTCCTTTGCCAGCAACTAGGTCAACCACAGCTATTTAGTAACCACAATTCAAAATAAGCTACTCCCTTTAGAACATTGTTTCATTTACCCAGGTTCATATGGAGCCCTACATATTTGTGAATGTATGTATGTTCAGCAGTTTTCTAGTTTCACAAGCGTTTTGCTATACACATCAGGATATACTCATGACCTTATATTAGTCCAGTGGAGAGGTAATGCTTGGAAAAGGATCCCAGAAACTAAATTTATAATTATTGTTTGCTGGATACAAATGTCTTGAACAATTTACTGGGCCTACGAAGAACGGCTCAAAAGAAAATGGTGACACTGGGTTTTCTTACCGCACAAAAAAAGCATTCGCAACATTGGATTTTATCAGGATTTACTCACCATAGCAGATCTATTGTTGGAGTGAGCATTAACTTACTAATATATTCACAATTGGGCAATCAAACAAAAAATATTGAAAAGAGATGATTTT